>JAQMYG010000014.1:13278266-13297408 GCA_030014215.1 Clariallabes teugelsi | reverse complement strand
TGAATGGCTAGTGACTCCGGAAATCCACTAGCCACATTGGCCAGTGAGCAAAAAAGTTAATGTCAAACCCTGATCCAAATATTACCCTGGATAATTCATGTTTAGATGCAAGCACTGAAAACATGACAGACAAAGGAAAGCAAGTAAGATCAGAAAAAGAAAAATCTAATTAAAATGCTGAAAGCAGACCACACTCATTAAATCACTATATGCCCAAAAGTTTTTGGAGACTGAACCATTACACCTACATGTGGTTTTTCTTCCAAACTGGTTTCACAAATGTGTAGGAGGTCCTTACATTACATTTTCCATTCAGTGGAACAAAGAGGTCCAAACACATTCCAGTATGACAGTGCTTCTGTGTACAAAGCAATCTTCATTAGCACAGGGTTTCCAAGGGTGGAGTGGAAGAACACTAGTGCTGAGCTCAACCCTACTTTGTAATGTCAACCTCACCCACGGCCTTCATGGCCAAGATCAGTACACAGCCTCACTAATGTCTTATGGCATAATGGGAAAAACTTCATATGCACATTGGAACGTTTGTATTAGGTGGTTTTTGAAAGTTTGAGGAAACAACATGGACTACATCACAATGGGATAATGAAAGCCCTAGCACAACGTGGCAAAAATGTCTTCAAAACCAAATTAAAACCAAAATGATGGCCTGAGCAGTACTCAAACTCCAATCAGTGCAGTGAGAACACTGTGTGTGCTTACTGTACCAGTGGACCACTAAGGAATGTATATAACAACGAGCATCACAAACACTATATTACAGTAGAGTAATTTGGGAGCTTAGATGCACTTCAGGGTAGTACTGTATTTCAGATAGAAACATAAACGGGTAACATTACAGCACTTAGAGATGTGTGACATGAGATACATGCTCTGTATATGGGAAGCTGAGGTGTCCATCCTGGTCTCTGATCAGAATCTTGAGGGGTCATGGATATGGTTGGAGGTACTCTAACGCGGATGGTAATTAGCATGAATGCTGCATGAATGCTGCTAGCCTTGCAAGACAACGTTGTCCCGACTTTAAACGTCACTGCTTCATCAGTACAACCAAATTGCGAAGGTCATCCCATGCTAGGGTTCTTGCTGACAATGTTTAGACAATAATGTTAGCAGTGCACGATCTGTACAGTTGATCAATTAATGACACAACATATGAATATGATTTTTAATTATGTCTCACTGTCTCATGTCTCAATGTATTCCACATAGTTTTGTACTTAGAGCCAGCCTAGCTTTAGCTCTGCCCATGACCCTTGTTTAATAGGCACCATTGTCCTTTAGTTTTCTTGATAGAAAAATACAAATAAAAATAAGCCGTAATCAATATATTATGTGATCATGTGGATCAACCACATATTTTGATTATTGTTGTTGTTTTATTTTGGGTTAGATGTGAAGTGCTTGGGACCAAAAGTAGGCCATGTTAGTTACAGTAACATTGGAGATTACTGGTTGCCACACGGGGCTCTACAATGCATTTTACTGTCTTTGTTCACTATCTTCCGTAAATGCTTTACCCTGCTTAGGATCACTGTGGTTTAAATTACAAATTAGTTTGCATTTGGGAAATAGAAGGCTTAAATACTGAAGGCAGGTGCAAAAATAAAAACTAATAACTCTGCAGGAGTGTGCAGGATTGTTATAACAGGAGCTGCTTGAAATGGTGAAACCTTCTGCATGGGAGGGCTGGAATAGTAAAACTTTCAGGAGCAGGAGCACGCAGGACTGGCAAATTATTCTGTGGGAGTGTTCAGGAATGGTAAAATGTTTCTCATTGGTAAAATATCTTGTGAGAGTGGGCAGGAATGGTAAAATTTTCTGCAGGAGTGGGAGGAAAAGATTAAATTTTCTGTGGGAGCAGAAATAGGAAAACGTTCACTGGCAGCAGGCAGGAATGGCAGGAACGTTTCAGCTGGAGTGGATTGGAATGGACAGAATTCCTTTGGGAACCAGTTGGATTAGGGTGAAAAACAATCCTGTGTACATCGCTAATTTTGAGTTGCCAGTCGCTTATTGGGAAGTGCTTCATTTTTTGGAAAAAGTGTGACTAGATATTAGTTTACAGCTGTAGGATATACACTGATCAGCCATAACATTACAACACAAAATATTAAGCCACCGAAACAGCTCTGGTCCCTCAGGGCATGACTCCATAAGACCTCTGGGGGTGTGCTGTGCTGCAGGACAGCAGATCCTTTGGGTGCTGTGGGTTGCAGGGTGGGGCCTCCTTGGATCGGACTTGTTTGCCAAGCACATTCCATAGATGCTTCCTCAGATTGGGATCATGAAGGTCATATCAACAACCTTGAACTATTTGCCTGTTAAGCCCCATACACAGAATGTGATGCACTGAGTGTTCTGGTACGTTTCTATCATATTCAGCATTTTTTTTAAAGAACTGATAATCGGTGTCAATTTACCTGGTGGTGAAAAAATTGGAACACTGCAATCGCTTTAGCAGGGAAAACTCAACACTTAACGTCTTTGTTAGTTGTTGTTGGTCTTTAGGCTGCTCCCGTTGAAATGGGCTGCCACACCGGCCCATTAGAACTTAGCATGTATGCCAGATGCCCTTCTTGACCTACCCCTACCATTTTATCCGAGCTTGGGACCGGCACTGCATCCATTGGCTGGGGTTTGTGCATTGGATGGGAATTAGGGTTAGAGTAAGTGACCTTCTGCATGGCGGGCAGGAAACCTAGAACTGAGCAACCAATCCCCATTTAACATCCTTGTTAATAATGTTTTTGCACCATTAATGATGAAAAACATGGTATTACTGTATAAAACAAAATAATAAATAATATTAGCCTGTAAAGCCAACATCCCACTGTTCATAAATCATCAAGCAGTCAATCAATTACATACTGTATATTCATACCATTTACAGCATCATTCTTTCCTAACTTTGCGTTAATGGAACGATGACCTGACAGTAGTTCTTCAGGTGACGTACTGTATAATTTCCATATTATCACTGCAGTTAGTCAAGACTGGATTCAATATGAGGCCCTATTGCCCAAGACACATCTGTGTTCATAAGGGGAGTTCTGGGATTTATTAAAATGAGGTGAAAACTTAAAATATTTTCCACACCTCTCATCATTTACAGAAGCACTCACCAGAAGCACTTCAATGTTTTTTTTTTTTGTACTGCCTGATAAAATCTAAAAATAAACTGATATACTGACGTGTCTAACTATTCGCTTTCAAAGGTTCCTAGGCGATAACATGAACTTCAGCATTCCTTGCCAGTGGCCTATTTCTGGAAATGTACTTACAGTCATGCCATTAAAACAGTTAATTTCTAATGTGAACTACAAACATCTATGAATTCAGGAAACATACATTTGTAGCCAAAGCTGAAGCTAAACTCTTGGAAGCGACAGGCTGAAAAACACACACTATGCTCTCTTTACTTGAATTTTGATACTGTCCCAGTTTGTTCTGTACCTTTGCAGTAGTAATTAATGCATACTGTAGGTATTAAAAGGTATTAAAGATATCAAATTATGACATAAATATGGTTGTGTGCCACCTCTGAAGGGGGAGGAGGAATCACAGAGAATGAGCAGTGGATTATGCTATATTATATAAAATATTATTATGTTATTAGTGTTTACACCTGTGTAATATTTACCAAATATTTCTACCATGTGTTCATGGCAGTAAGTGGCTTCCTTAACTCTGCTAAGGAGAGCTGAAACTATGTCAATGCCCAGGGACAAGCAGAGGACAAGAGCAACATGTGCACATTATTTTGAGGTTTGTTTACAGCATTGTTTCACTTTATTAATCAAAGTGCTGAGAAGCTCTTTTTGTTAAAAATAATTCAACAAGGATACCATCACTCTCCCCAACGCCTCCTTTGTCCTCACTTCCCCTTGTGAATACCAGGGTATTAAGAATTGCATTAAAACTTTCAACCAAACTAAAAACTAATGAAAAGTTCTGAACATTCGGAAATTACTGTCTAGTGAACCATAAAAGAATTCATCTTGTGTACTCAAAAGTCACATAGTGTTTTTTTACTCTCACTGACATGACAGTATTCAGACATGAATCTAGAGACACTTTGTGATGTGCACATGATACACTCTGCCTTGAACAATGCCTTGGTTGTTGCTACGGCTGACCAAATACAATATTGTTAATAAATGAGGTGATCTCTTTTTTGGAATTTCTGCCTGATCCTTCAACAACTGACTACTATACAATATGTAACTACAAAGGGAGTTTATGTGCTCCCTTTGTAGACCAATAAACAGAATTTCAGAATTGGACGCATTTTGCTGTCTTGAATACATTTTACTACACAAAATACACTTAGTGACCACATTATTAGGCATACCTGTACATCTAATCATTCATGCAATTATCTAATCAATCATGCAGATACAGGCTATCAGCTACAGTTCATTTTCACAATGACCATTCAAATTAGGGAAACATGTGATCACAGTCATGCCATGCCATTATTGTTTGATTGACAGACAGTGAGCAGCTGTTCAGCAGTCAGAAGCACATAAAAGGTCAACAGAGAATTTTTGGACTGCTTCAAGCTGAGATAAAGGCAACAGTAACTCAGATAACCACTTTGTATAACTGTAGTGAACCCAAGAGCATCTTAGAATGCACAACATTTGAGAAAGACAACAGAAGATGATTTTGTCAGGAAAACCTGGTCTGATAAATCCGAATGAGGCTCATGGATGGTCAGGTCAGAACCAACAGCATGAATCTATAGACCTGACCTGCCTTGTGTCAATATTCCAGTCTAGTGGGGGGACTTTGGGCCTGTTAAGACCAATCAGTCATTGCTTGAACTCCATTGGCATTTGAGTACTGTTGCTGACCATGTGTATCCTTTCATGGCCATGATTTACCCTTATCTTCTATTAGACATTTCCAACATGTTAATACAGCATATCATAAAGCAAATGTCATCTCAAAGAAGACAATGAATCCAGTGCTCTTCAATGGCCTTCCCAGGCCCAGGATGTGAATCCAAAATACAAACTTTAGAATGTGGTAGATTGGGGAATTTGGAGTGAAAACTACCTTTAAAAAATCTACAAGAATTTGATCCCCAATGCGCCAGAATCTCAAAGGAAAGTTTTGAACTCTTGTAAAATCCATGCCATAAGGCTGTTTTGGGAGGAAATATAAAGACCCTAACCAGCATTAGTATAATATTGTAAATATTCACTGAATGAACTGTCTTTCTTTGCCAGTGTGTTGTTTCAATCAGGCCAGGTCAGAGGTTTGGTTCACATCAGGTCTTTAGTACTTGTCACATTTCTTTTTCATAGACTCAGGAATAATATTAAAAACAATAAAACAAAAAAATAAATAAATAATAAAAATTAAAATTAAAACAATACCACACTGGATGCCACGAAAACAGTCTTTTGGGCAACTAGAGGCATATTTGTTCTCATCAAAGCCATATGGCAGAAAAGAACAATCTTCCATCACACTACATTAAAATGACCGAAAAAAAAGTGTATGGTAGTGGAATCTTGCTAATTGGATCCAGTAGCTGGAGGGATTTTGCATCTGTTGGCTCGAGGGAACTTGGAGCAAAAATAAAACAAGCGGAGAGACTTGCTGCCGGAGAGAAGGCAACCAATCCAATAAGGAGATGAAGAGAATGTAGTCTTGGATAAGCTTGAGGCTTAAAGGACCAGGCATACATTAAGAAATGAGAGCATTTAATCATGAAAGGCGGGTTTGCCTCCGACGAGAGCCAGTTCCATTGGTAAGAACATGTGATAACCACAAAACCATGTGGAAAGATCAGTGAGGAACATGGCATTACATGCTATGTCCCAAGCCTGTTTCAGTTTCAGTTGTGAGCATTTTTGACAATAGCTATTGTCACAAGAGTTTCGCAGAAATGTGTTTGTCAATTCCTAATGAGAAAGCCAGAGGCAACGATTGTAAGGATAAACTTGGCCAGACAACATGAGGAGGAACCCGTGAGAGGAACAGACTCAGGAGGGAACCTATCCTCTTCTAGGTAAAAAATAAATCATGGTATTATAAATCATTAGTCTTCCACAATTGAACACAACAAATGTAACAGTGTATTGACAGGATATTCATTTTGAGAATCATAGATCTTTATGATTACAGGCTGCAATTTTTCGAGCAACCATTTCTGACAGTCAGCTTCTACTGTATTGGCAGCAATGCCAAATGATAATGGCACAAAACAAGGAGATTACAGTAGGGTTTTCGATGGCGAGTGCTTCACTGCTCGTTTAAAAGCTTTGTACAACAAAGTGACGACAGGACACATTAAGAATGTGATCCTTTGACAATAGAATGAAAGATGTTTGTTTTTTAGTTTATTGAACAGCTAAGTACCTACAGTATAGCCCTTAAAACCTCCCTACAGATTCTCTACAAAAAAGTCACAATTTTTCAGTCACAATTTAAATCCTTTTACATCAAATGAGTCTTTCAACACAATAGCCTCAGAAGATTTATTGTTGATTGGTTTGACACCAAAGCAACCCTTAAATAGCAGCAGTGTGGCTTGGCTTTGGTTACTGTGGGGCCCGTGGTTTCACTCTGTACCACTTCCTTCTCAGTTTCAGACGGTTTCAAATGCTGCTGGAGCATTTGATCTTAAAAAAAAGTCTTGTTTAACAACCCTTACAGTTTTCCAAACGACCCACTATCTACGTAATTATTTTAACTGGTTTATTGCCTTTTTGATAAGTGCTTCCATTCAGTCTGAAATACTTCCAAGCAAGCAACAATTCTGGAAAATTACTCACTGTAGGATGGAGATATTAGGCTTTTCTCAGGGGAGAAATCCCATGCTGTGGTCAGGAATTAAATCCAGGTGGATGTAAAATTGTAAGCAAGCATAATAGCAGTCAACTAGTATTCAATGGTCCAACAAAAGGGATAAAATAGGACAAAAAAAGTCTAAACCCGAATGACAAAACTATGGAAAGAATGGACATGATTGAAGCGGTGGATCCTAGATCAGCAGTGGAAGCTTGGCACAGCTTGGAAGATTTACACAGCAACTTTCAGCTTCAGAGATATTAAAGATGCCATGACTATAAGAACTACCTGGTCCCCCAGGACTGTACATTGCCCATGCTATAATATAGAAGTCACTCCTACAAGCTGCTCTTTTCTTTCCAGACTGCTAACACACACAAAAAAATATCTTGAGCTAAAACAAGAACAGAGCCTCGTAGATTCAAATAGACAGGGTTTCTCTGCAAACTTTCCCAAACTATCAAAAGACCTTCAGTCCTGTAGAGATTCACCATGGAAGAAAATCCTGCCGAGTTCTTACCCCTGTGGCCCACTTAATCTGATCCATAAAACATGAACCAAGCTTTGAATACACATGTTCTGGCTTTGGGTTTGAAATAGAAGGTTTTTTTTTTTCTTCCTGCATTTCAGAGATCTAAAAATTTAATTGGGAAAGGGTTGAAACATGGAGACATTAGAGAAACATGGCTCATTAATGTCTGACTCATTATGCTAGATTGTACTTCCTGATGATGTTTACATGTCACTAGTGCATGAGGAGTGGGAACTATCTCTAAACAGAGTAACTTGACATGTTCTCACTTTGGTTTGTGGGACACATCTTGGCCAAAAATTCTTGTACATTCTTTTAAAGCTTTACAAAAAAGCAAGCAGGGAACATAAGCCAAGCTATCAAATATTAAGAAACAATTTAAACATTTAGAGAAGCTCAGGTTTCCTAACGATTCAGGATTGCAGTCTGATTTTTGGATCAGAATATTGTCACTGCTAACAGTCTAAAAAAAAGTTGTTGTTAGGTTCTAGCAGGATTAGCTGTGAGTAAATGAGGTTGGCTGTCAAACCAACTGTTACTGTGAAAGTTGTTTGTTCTTGGATGGGTTTACTTACTGTAAGCTTTTAAGTCTGGTGATCAAGAATTTTCTTGCCAATCATTTATTCATTTCATTCATTTTCAGTAACTGCTTCATTCTGCCCAGATCCTGAACCTATCCTGAGAAAGCTGGCGATGCTGTAAAGACAAACCCTGAAAGGGATGCTGGTCTATTAGAGGGCAATATGCAGGCACACAGTCATACCTAGGGCCAATTTTCCATAGCCAATCCACACTGTAATAAAACAGAATATGTGATCAGTCAGATTTAACTGAACATATGGCATTGTGTAGTATTACTTTTTTAAATTATGCAGAGTGCACGTATTAACATAAAGAAATGACGTCATGAAATCTTATAAGTACATTGCTACTACTGTAGATCTATGACAACAGAATTACATTAACACAATTAAACATGTGCAGCAGAATAGCACAGGAATAATGTGTGGCTGTTGCAGCAACCTGGGCTCGATCCTCAGATCAGGTGAAAGCAATTTCTTTCAGGGCTTTAAATATACATGAACAAATCATGCTGGATGAACAAAAAAAAAATTAATCATGTGAAATGGATGTACACATTTGAATTAAACTAATTAAATCAGTTATTTGTTAGTGGACCTATGGCTTGGTCCTGATCGTATTTTAAACCCAATGAAATGTGGAAGACATGCATAGAAACTCATAAGCAAATGCATACTGCTTATCCTGTACAGGGTCATGAGGGGTCTGGAGACTATCCCAGGGAAGTCGGGGGAAAACACAGGGTACAAACTAGAGGGGATGACAATCCATCGCAGGGCACACAAGCACACACAAACACACTCTCAGACTATGGACAATTTGGAAATGCATGTCTGGACTGTGGGAGGAAACCGGAGTACCCGGAGGAAACCCACCAAGCACACTGAGAACATGCAAACTCCATACACATAGACCTGAGGCAGGAATTGAAGGTGTGACGCCACAGTGCTAACCAACGTGCCACGCTGACCAACTCAGTACAGGTAAAATAACACAAGTCCCCATCAAACACTAAGTCCTGCATTTACAGTAGCAATGTGGTTTAAAAGAAATAATCATATAATTATAAAGATAAATAATGCAACATTAGAGATAAACCTTTACAGAAAATTGTTAAAATAATTTAGGATAATTACTTTCTATTCATTTTAAACACATTAAAATTTAAAATATATATTTATAATGCATCTGAAAGTAATATGAAGCCTGGGGAAAATGTAGATACTGAATATATAACATGTGTGGCAACATAAATCAGTTAACACATTCCTATAACCTAAAATGCATTAATTACATGTTACAATGTATGTATAAGTCATTGTTAAAATAACTATGAAAAATGCATTGTAACAACTTATACCATTTGTTCATATTATTAAATTCAGTACACAGTATTTCACAAAACTCAACACCAAATGCTATTGCATTTTGACTCACCTGTACAGCTCTGTGCTTATAGAACCGCTCATAAGGTGTTATAATGAAATATAAACATATTTATTCACTTCATAAAAAAAGCAGGGTACAAATGTGGAACAAAAGTTTATTTTGTATTGGTGATTATTTATAATTAATTGTAGTAATTACGAAGTAATTGTTAAGTAAACGTGTCAAATGGCATATACTGTATACATACATCATTATTCTGTGCATATGATGTTCATAGAAAGTGTTGCTTCGTTTATATTGACCATACTTGATAGAGTATGCATTTAATATTTAGCATTTTTCCCAGGTTTCATGTTGTTTTTAAAATGAGAAGATATGCACCTGGACCCCTACACCAGCTGTCCATCACAGCTCCTTCCATCACCCACTTAAAGATGGCTGAGGATGCTACCAGTCCCAGACGAAGCATTTGACGATGCATCATCTTTCTCTAGGATCCGGTGCCAGCATGATTGATGTCTCAGATGCTGTGGAGTCTCTTGCCAGCTCCATCTTCCCTTTTCTCTCCACCCACCATGTCAGCCTTGGCTCAAGTTCAACAAACACTTGCTCTTATCAAGACGTGTGAACCTGGGACCTTTTGAGCCTGGGTAAGGTGTAAGACGATCCAGGCTAAACAAATCATTCTCAAGTGTCGTAAAGGCCATGACTTGTTATGGTAGAAGACACCACATGCAGGCAGACAGCAGAGGTGGTTGAAAATGTTTAGCTGCCATCAACATGCCTTGTACAAGGTCTACAAGAATGAGACCATTTTGGTCATATGGTCATGCTAACAGAAATTCTGGGATGTTTGAAAAATTCAAACTCTATAAATCTAACAGCATTTTACATCAATGTGCAGGAAAATCAGTTCAGCTTAATTCACTGCAGTAATCTTAACCTCATGAGGTAGCATTATTTTCATAATTCATACTACATTTTAAACAGCAGGCAATTCCACAATTTTCAGTCTGTCGTACAGTACATAATAAACATTTTTGTAGGAGAAATATTGATAATCCATATACTGTGTAAAAAAGCATATACAGGGACACTCATCGGCCACTTGTTAATGCATTAAAACAACTTATCCAATCAGCAAACCATGTGAATGCAGAGTAATGCATGAAATCATGCAGATGCAGGTCATGAGTTTCAGTTCATGTTCATATGGAACATCAGAATGGGGCAATAGGAAGAAATCAGCTGACAACCTAAATGTAGTAAATGACCAGGTTATGCCATGTACTGTATACATTTTGTCCCTGATGGCATGGGGATATTCCAGGACTCAAACTGTGAAAGAATGGTTGTGAGAGCATGTGGGATCATATTAACACATGAACTGGACACCACATTGTGCACTATATTCACAGCTATATGGAGTCAAACTAAATATTAGATTGTGTTTGATGTTTTTGTTGGCCAGGCAGTGTACATTTTTCTACTGCCAAGTCAGTGGCTGATGACTGATAATTGCTTGGTCTTGTAGATGTACAGTAGTCGGGAAGTATATATTAATACATATTAAAAAAAAAAAAAAAAAGACCAATTCAGTAATGTAGATGCTTGAAGCAAGCAGATTTAAGCAAAGAACTACATAGTCCAGCACATTAGAGCTTGCCTAGCTCGCTACCTGATACCTTTAAGATTTGCCCACATTTACTATTACAGAAAAATCTTTTACTTTTTGGAAATGTTAGTTTTGGTACTTATGTCACATTGTAATTTTCGTCTTATTACAGTTCTACAGTCCTACAAATAGCTGACATAACCAGATAAATCAAGTAGTTATACTGTCTTTAGAGAAAAAAAACTATTGTTCTGTAGAGAGCATTAATATTGAAACACAAAACTCTCTTTCACACAAACACACCAACACATCACAACACACACATCGACATGCACACAATACTGCCTGCTGAGAAACACATTTGAAGGTGATATGATATAATTAGAAATGTATCAGTAAGCATGTGATTAGCCCGAGTCTGGCAGGTCTGGGAATATGAGAGGACACCCATGGCAGCTGGGCCAGAACACTGAACTACTGAGCATGCTTCTGAATTATTCACAACATGCAAAAGCATTGGGAGCATCTTAGTGCTATCTAAAACGCCTGACTATACAATATAAATTATTTAAAAAATATATAATGATGATGGTGATTATTATTATTATTATTATTATTATTATTATTATTAATAATAATAATAATAAAAGATACAAAGATTTCTCGGTATGCCGGAGCCATGAACTGATCATCTTCACATCTGAAACACTGGCCTTACAGGAACTCCTTTAATGGCCCTAACATGTGGAAATGGCTTGGAGCTCGATCAGCACTGTACATTGGACGTGTCAATAACTCCGAGCCGAGTTCCCGTAATGTGCAAGTGGTATTTGTAAATGATTGTGTGTACAGTTCCCACAGACAGATGCGTCTCTTCCGCAAGTGAGCCATAATTTATCTGTTCATTTTCAAGAATCTAAGCCACCTCAGCCAGGATCATTCACAGATGTACAGCCTTCTTTAAAATGTGTGTACCATTCAAATGTTTTACTGCAGCTACGAGTCTCATCACTGTACTGTGCTTGAAGTCTTCTGTATATGTCAATCGGTTTTCCACCTACATTCATGTGAAATTTCCTCAAAAGTTTTAGTTTGACTTGAACGCCCTTCGTATTATAGTACTAGTAGTAAAAGCCAAAGGGTCAAAAAAAAGAGGGGGAAAAGTGACACATCATTAAAAAAAGCATAAAGATGAGCCTAAACCCACACATTTGTCTTGCTATCCTAGTGGGGACCTTCAACTGACATAATGATTAATGCAGCTAATTAATGCTGCACTACACCTAACTCAACTCTAACCTTAACCTCACTAACCAAATACTGGAATACCATTCCACTATTTTAGTTTGGTTTTTGTGTGTTTGGTGTTCTTTAAAAAAAAAAAAAAAAAAGCCTGTAGTTTTTGGAAAAGAAAAAGGCACTTTTCATCATGGTGACCAGATAAACAGAGGTCCCTATCAATGTCAATACTCTTTAAAGCATCCGCTGGTGATTACACTTCAAAATGCAGCTCTGATAACAGGCATTGACATCCTCTCTCTTTCTCTGTATAAACAACTGAACCGCTTAACCTTGTAAGGCCAATTATGGCAATTAAACACTGTGGCTAATTGCCATTAGTGGAGCACACTTATGTTTCACCTCCTTCAGGGGGTTCTTTCATTGACCTATTCTGTCTGGCTTTTCCCTACCCCTTTCAAAAACAGGTTATTAATTGTACAAGTGTGGGGGCTTAGCCATGGGTGAATCATATCTATTTGCAGCCATCAATATATCATGAGGTGCCACGCCATGGTCAAACGTGAGGAAAATTTTACATGAAAATCCACTATGTGCTTCATACTGCATGAATGCAATTTTTATGAATATTTCGGCCAAAAATATCTTACTCAAAGGACACAAATATGTTCAGTTTAGAGGTCTTATAATCATATGTTAAGACTGAATGGTTAACTTTTTTCCCAATGCACAAACTGAACATACAATGCCCACTCATACATTTATAAAATAGACTACTTTTTAATGACTTTCTGAAAGCTGGTCATTATTGTTTGTGAATCCAATTCAGATTATTCAGCCTAGTCATGGGGGGTTGAGTATTGTAATGGGGATGTAATTATAAATAATGGTGTGAATAATGTAATTAACCCATCCATCCATCTAGGAACCTCTGTAGGCCAACTAGGGACTGCGGAGGTCAATGGTGACGACTCTATCTATTCTCATTTTACAACTCACACATGCATTCATACACTACGGGTAATTTGGGAACACCAATAAGCCTAATCTGCATGTCTTTGGACTGTGGGAGGAAATTAGACATCCCAGAGGAAACACCCCAAGCACAGGGAGAACATGCAAGCTCCATGCGCACAGACCCGTGGTGGAAATCGAACCCGGACCCTGGAGCTGCAAGGCGACATTCTGCTGCCAATGTAATTATTACAGGATTTTTTTTCCTGGTATTTTTGACCCCATGTCAGTAATGTTTTATAGACTAATACTGTACGTGCACACCTCTGAAGATATTGCTCTGTAATTTCCCTTGTATAAAATAGCCAGGAGAAATAATCCCAGGTAATATACAATATATATTCCATCCAAATGTGCATATTGGTAAAGATAGCATTATATCCTGCAGCAAAAAGAGGTCTTTCCATTATAAAGAGACAGAAAGCTCTGCCATCCACCATCAGCTAAAACAAATCAAAACTAAAGTACTAAAGTTTAAAATGGAGAAAAGCTAAACATACTGTAGACCAGTAAGGCAGTGACGGTGTTAGCACAGGTAAAACCTATGTATGTTATAGCAGGGCTCCAGACAGACATAAATCTTTGCCTCCTAAACCTGAAGTAATTTATAAAATGTTTAGCAGCCATAATGTAACCCTTTTTGGTATCGTAAACGGGTCAACTATTGAAGCCACTCTGATTTAAACTGGAGCCGTGAGTACCAGAAAATGTTAGCTGTTCTTAGCTAACACTGTCTAATAATGATGACTGATTACTGACTGAGCATGGCTGTGATGACTTCTGTATCAATGTCATCTGATGTAGAGGAGCCAGTGTTTGGATGGGTAGTTGGTTTTGTTTGTTTTGTTTGGTCATTTAGCTTTCTTGTCAGTGGTTCCTTGATGTTAGCTAACAGTTTCTAGATAGCCAGCTAAGCTATGTCATGCCTGTTATTAGCATGGCTCTGTGTGAGTTTCAAAAGCTACCGAGACCATAATAGGAAATAGAGCAAAGATTTTGTGTGTCTGGATAAAACTAGCGACAACATTAAAACATTACAGTAGGTGCACTGGTGACCATTTCAGTTAACTAGAGTCCTGTATAGTCATGTGATCCACTAAAGCTTGAGTATGGCCTCAAGCTCTATGACAAGTAGATAAAGATAAAACCTATATGTTTGTATTAAAATGAAGCGCATGGAGTATGCACTCAATTTTTACTGTGACGATCATGCATCATGTGAACTACTAAAGAAGTTCTATTGCAACATTACTTGTCAGACATATGTCTGGAAATCTCATCCTGTATGAATAATACATAATAATGCACAAATTCCTTTAAATAATTTACCTGCCAGTTTACTTCCTCAAATTCTAACAGGGATTTAAATCGCCCTTCCCTGAAGGCAGAACTCTTCTGTCTATATCAGTCAGATTCAGAACACCATCAGATTTTTTTCTACCCTTATGCACTATTCCCTTATTTATAAGTGAATACATACTGTATGTGTGTATACCCTTCCTTGTCAGTTCCCATCGCCTTGGAAGTGAATTCCTATTCAGCGTCTCATAGCATGAGCAACAATATACTGTATTCATTTTTATTTGTACCTATACCTTTAAATGTCTCAGTGCACATAGCACAGATGGATGACAAATTAAAAGGACAACCTGAATAAATGACTGGAGAAGCATAATGAGCGCAGTTGCTTCCAGACAGATGTACAGCATGATACAATTAAGCAATTAACTTCACGCTATACACTTTGGCATGCATAAAAAATGCTGAACATGCTCATCTGAGGTCAGTTTCAGAAGATGGAAAGAAACAGGGTTCATGTATGGGGCAGGATTGAAAGAGCTCGGTGACCAAAAAAGCAGACTGAATAATGGTGAGGCTGATGCATTAGTGGAATGTTAAAATAAAATTAAATTGGCAAAAGTTCTTAAGGTGATAGAGAACATCAGAGCAATCAAGGTTTCAGCAAGACTTTAAGGAGTCTGCAATTACATACAGATGGAAAATATAGTGGATATTACAGAAGGGTTATGGGGCATAAATTTCTCATTGCAACGATGAATGCACATTTGAACGTTCAGTGGTGCAAAAGCAATGTTCATCAGGGATATAGGAAAAAAAAGTTATATACTCAGATGAGTTATCCTTCACTACAAGTGGATGAGTGCGTATGTGGTACACCGGGAGGACTGTGTACTTGTCCTCATTGTAGACAAGGGTCATTTGTAAATCAATATAAAGCTCTTTTGACTGATCACTCTTATCCTATGATGAAATATTTCTATCCTGATGGAAGTGAACTCTTTCAGGATGACCCTGCCTTCATTCACAGGCCTCGCTGAATAGTTTAAAGAGGATGAAAATGACGTACAATCATAAGATAAGCCCTTTACACTCACCACATCTCAACTCATCAATAAATAGAATTTTTTTTTTTTTAGTCTTTCTCTTGGTTGCCTCATGTCATTTTGGAGCAGGATTGACTAAAAACTGTACTGCCTCACACTACCAGTATATCCATACCTGCCAAGTTCTGTTCATGGTCACTTTTAATTTAAAATGGCAAAAATGTTGCAGTGCATGCGCTCTGTTCTCCTTCATCTGTATCTGATGGCATATTCTAAGGTTCAGTGTTTGATTGGCATAGTTAATCAACCCAATTCATTAATTTCATATAATTTCATCCATGTTGGCTGTATTTGCCAAGTTGCCAAAAAGTGAAGCTTCTAAAAGGCCTATAACTGGCTGTAAAATATACAGCTACATTATCTTGAGCAAAATAATAAATGTTTATGGATTTTCTGCAGTGCTGCTTTCCTGGAATCTGTTGTGTAGTCATATGTAGTCATATATCATTTCACTTGATAGAAGAATCCACACCCAGAGAGCAAAATTACAAACTATCCATTCTGAAAGCCTGAAAGCCATGAAGGCCTGATGCAACAGATGTGACTACATAATGTGTGGGTGAGTTTGAGCCAGGAAAAAGAAAAAAGCATTAAAAAAAAAGTTTACTGGGGGTACAGAAAAGAGCAACTCTGAGATAATAATCTTTGCAAAAGTGAAAATAATTATGCAGGAACGGAAAGCAAGATGTGTAAAGAAAACATCCACCCTGAACCTTAAACCCAATAAATATATTTATGTTTGTCCATATTTGTGACCTGTATAGCGGTTCTGGTGCTGATTTGTTGTTGCATTTTCTTTATTCCTGGAAAAGCTTGGAGATTCTCCGAGCTGACATCACAAGAACACACTGCTAGCACAGTTATAACAGTGTCTAATTGGAATCTCAAGTATATAAGGGACAGTGTGGTCAGCTTTCGCCATTACCACCAAAAAGCAAACAAGTAAGCATTTATTTTCTTATTCACCATCTTATGGTGAGAGTTAAGGTCATGCTATTGGCAAAACAAACATGGAAGTAATGAAGATAACTGTTAATGACTTAATGTTCCAGAATTCATTAGTGTTGACAGTATTAGCATACATTTTGAAGCTATGGAATCTGAACTCGAAACACCATACATTATATCTTACACTATACATATATTAAAAATCAAGGACAAGGGCATGGTTTGCATTGATGAGAAGGATTCGTAAGTGTCTTTACATCGAGCAGCCATTCTCAGTACCCAAGATTCGCTTAATTATCATGAACCGCTGCAAGCTGCAATGCCTTTCAAGAGAAACCACCGGGGTTCAGAAGACAAAAGATAACTAACTGCTTCCTTGTTCTACTTCTGATGCCAGTTTCCCTCAGAGCCCTGCTTTTTTCTTTCCAAAGATTCTGCTATAATGAATAACATTGGCATGCCTCTTATTGCTTTCAAATTGCTCGACAAGTCTCAGGGGGTTGAACTCGCCTCAAGTCTTACACTCGTCCCAGTGTGACCCGATAATAACTTGAAGACAGTAGGTTATTATTTGAATGGCGGTCATTATAAACACAAACTGCTGCATATAATGAGTTTCAGAGAGTATAGAAAGATTATTGATTGCTCAGTAGAAGACCTGCTGTCTGATCTCTCAGGTTAGATAAGGTAAAAATCATTACCGTAACCAGGGTTAAAACCTTTGGGTCGACAGTGTTGTGGCTGAAAGCTCATTCTGACTGCTGATTCCTTCATTTTCACATGTTTTGCTCAATCTATGGTTAAAGGACACATTTATATCATACAGTTATGAAATCACTATATCATATAGAAAAAATGTGTTGAACTTAACCTGATTGAGCTATCTCTACCACTCGATTGAGGAATGCTATGCTTAAAAAATCTAATACTGTAGCTGATGATGTGTCTTTAAATACTTTGCCTTTCTACTGTAATTGCCATGAAAAATAAATTGGATCCAATACACAAAAACATGCTGTTGCACCAAAACAGAAAGTGTGTGAATTATGATTATTATTATTATTATTATTATTATTATTGTTTCCAGCACAGTGACATGGTCATTAGCCCAGTGGCCTCGCATGTTCAGGTCTGTGGTGTGTACAGTGTGCATGTTCTCCCCATGCTTGGGGAGTTTCCTCTGGGTACTCCCTTTCCTCAAATATCCACATACTGTACATGCAGATTAGGTTTACTGGAATTCCCAAATTGGCTGTAGTGTGTGTGTGTGTGTGTGTGTGTGTGTGTGTGTTTGTGTGTGCCCTGCGATGGATTGGCCTTCCTGTCCAGGGTGTACCCCGCCTCCTGATCAAAGTCACACCTGCGATAACCGATATAGTGATATAGCAGATTTATTATTATTATTATATTATTATTATTATTGATGTTGTTGCTGTTGCATTTGTAAACATACCTTTACCATAAAATTACATCTCAACCATTTGGAAGAGATCTGTGCTTGGGTATGTTCTTCTTCTTATTGACCCAAGGAAATAAAAAATGCAAATAGACATTGCTATATTTCGGGATGTTACTAGGGATGAACTCTGCACCTCCTGTCAAAAATCATACTACATTCGGATTATATTCAAATAGGATGCGTCAACCCCATCAATTCTATTTCCAAGCTATGGATTCTCTGGCCTGCTCATACATTAGATTAGGTACTTTTCTGATGACATTGCTGATAATACTGATACTGTTGAAGGTACAGTTTAAACAAAAAGAAAAAAAAAATGTTTTGACACAATAAAGCATTTTCAGCAACAAAGACTGTTTGCCTGGGGATGTGGAATCAGCAGCACAAACATGTTTGAGAGAAAACTCAAATATGCCAACACCATCTTCATCATTTTTGCATGACAAAATAATCCGACACTGCAACGATATCTCTCTCTACCCTTTTTCATGCCTGCTTTCACCGCACTGTTACTTTTTAAATATTTGTTCAGTTTGTCATACCTGCTTTACAAATGGGCACAATACCTAAAGTAAGACTTTCCCAAACCTTATACACTTCATTTTAAATTCTAACACAGTGACAATAGCAAGATGCACTGCAATATCTAAAATACATGTATATGTTAGAATGGCGGCACGGTGGTGTAGTGGTTAGCACTGTCGCTTTGCACCTCCAGGGTCCGGGTTCGATTCCCGTCTCTGTATGCATGGAGTTTGCATGTTCTCCCCGTGCTTGTTGGGTTTCCTCCCACAGTCCAAAGACAGGACTTAGGTGTAGGTTAGGTTGATTGGCGTTCCCAAATTGCCCATAGTGTGTGTGTGCCCTGTGATGGATTGGCACCCTGTCCAGGGTGTATCCTGCCTCGTGCCCTAAGCCTCCTGGGATAGTCACCAGGTCCCCGCGGATACCAGATAAAGCAGTGTAGAAGATAAGTGTGAGAGAGTGAGTGAGTATATATTAGATAAAATATATTAAATAAAATGACTTATTTAAAAAAAAAAGAAAAAAGAAAATAATATATATATATACTCAGCAAAAAAAGAAACATCCTCTGACTTTCAACTGTTTTTACTTTCAGTAAACTTAATGTGT
>JAQMYG010000014.1:13261479-13273383 GCA_030014215.1 Clariallabes teugelsi | reverse complement strand
TTCAATAAATACCGTACCGTGCCATTCATACCGAGGTATTACCGTACCGTGAAATTTTGATACCGTTACATCCCTATGCAGCATTATACAATCGTTCTTCCAGACATATGAGGTCAGCCAACCACATCTTTTTGAGCTTCGACTCATGCTTACATAGCAGTGCAATACACCCGGAGGAAAGTGCTATCTGCCCTTTTCCCGATACATAAGCTCACAAACACGCAAGAGGTGTTCCTGTGATTGTCAGAGGGAATGCTGTCGATCAGTACTGCTGTCGATCCCATACAGATTGCACGGCTCCCAAGACTTCATAGACATGGATGGCATCAGTATGAATCAGAATGAATTCTCAGTTATAGTGAGAGGTATCAATTTTAATAATTCGTTCAGTAGAAAAATATTAGCCGTGTAAACATATTTGATAATTTCTGTCTTTTCAGAATAAATATATTCTTTCTGCATGTTTGCCCCACATGGGGAAACATTAGGTGATTTGAGTTACCAGGAGGGAAATTTTGCCTTCATTCGTGATCAGTAAACTCTGCAAGAACAACCATGTGTCTTTACTTTCACCCACTGGGTCTCTGACTGAAGAAGGTACACAGATTAGCTCACCTCCTCATTTGTAGTAAAGACCCTAACCAATCACAGATGAGACTGAATTCCTGTTATATTATCAGAAAATATAAAGGCAAGCCTGTCATAACCTCCCTAAATTGAGAAAAATAATTCTTCTAGCAGATTAAACACTTCACATCAGGCAGAACTACGTTGTGCATGCCAAAAAACTTACATTCTGATGAAATGCTTTGAGCATGTAAACGTACATCTTATCGGATCGGTTTCCATTTGAAAAGTTAAGTTGGAATTTCTAATCAGAACGATTTCAATCAGATTAAATAAATATTGTCTATGTAAGCACAGATACTGACAGATATATGGATAGTTAGATCACACAAAATTATACAAATAAATTCAGACAGATTCAGCCTTTGTAGCTCTTCTGTAACACGCATATTCTTCTTCTGATGCTTAATGTGGTAGACTTTTATTTCACTGCATGAGCAATTTGTTCTTCTGCAGACATTTTACTGCTACAGCAATTTCAAAGTGTGCATAGTCCCTAATCATTATAATCTTTAATTACAACTCCACAAGAAAACAAATGGCAGAAGGAAAGAAAATAAAACAATCTTTTACTACAGTAATCAAAACCAGACCATCAAACTATTCAAAGTTTACTATTATATGAAAGACATAACATAAAATAATTTAAAAAAAAAGAAAATATGGAATGACTGTGTTAATTATGCAAGTTTTTTTTTTTTCTCCTGGAAAATTTCCTGCTTTCCTGCTGTTTCTCACCGGACTCTTTAAAATGATTCAAGAGTCTATCTAAACTCAGAGCCGTAAGATCAGTGAGGTGGTTAAGGTCAACTAGACGGATGGCGAGAACGCCAGCATGATCTCTCACGTTTTCCCGAAAGCATTATAGCACAAAGGTCATGCTACCACAATCACAATGTAAATTGTATAGGAACTGTGCTCTCTAAGAACTTCAAGAGGAGTAGAGCAAAATATTTCACAATAAATTGAACTCTGTACCCAAGAGGGACCTGAGCTCAGACGAGTTTTTGTTTTGCTATTTCGCCAGTGGAAGCACAATTTATATTGGGAATGGTGTGGTATAAAATATGTGCAGAAAAAAAAAAAGTTCCTACTCAAAAAGAAAGTAGTTATATTGCTTTACTATGGTAGCCCAGAGGTACAATCTTTCTGAAAATGTGTCATTATGTAAAATAGAACTCTGTAACAGTAAGTGTCAACTGAACAGACACTTGAACAATGAAACTGTATTGTTATTTTCGCAATTCAGTTTGCAATGTAATCTTAAAATCAGAAACTGAATATTTGCAATTTAGCCGGTTTACAAAAAGTGCACCAGGTGACCAGGACACAGTGAGATTGTTATTTTCGGGTTTAAACACTATGATACAATAATAATTTTACACTTTCACGATTCTCAATCTCATTATGCTGAAAAATCTACTACAACAAGTAGTAATTAAAATATTTATTCCAAGGTCAGCTGTTAACGTACACTATTGTGCAAGTCTTAATCTACCCCTCATTTCTTCAAAGATTGTTTCCAAAGAGCCAGGCTTTCTTATATCCTTTCAAAGTAGTCCTGAGGAATAGTTCTCCAGGCTTCCTTAAGGAGTTTTTGGCTTTATTTTCAGTCCAGTCCCTGTCCCTGTAATCTGACCGGTTTCAGAGGATTTTATTTTTGTGTGTTAACCTTTTTTTTTCAGGGATACTGAGATGCTTTTCCGCTCACCACAGGTACAGTGTAAAGATTAAGTATCAAAGTTACTGTAGACTTCCTGCTGGCTTAAACCAGTTTGGTCATTTTCCTGTTATTCCTTTCATCTAAAACGCCTGCAGAGCTGTCACTCATTGGATGTTTTTATTGCACTGTGTAAGTTAGAGATCGTTGTTTGTGAAAATCACAGAATGTCAGCCATTTGTGAAATACTCAAACCAGGCCACCTGGCACCAAAAACTATGCCATGGGCAAAGTCACTGAGATCACATTGTTCTCTACTCCCATATTAAATTAACAGTATTTCATAATTAGCTTTTTTCAAAAACAAATAGAACATTTGTATTATTGAATATATTGAATAGTGTGTTTCTATTGGTTTTGACAGTCAAACATCTCTGTCTCGTCCTGCAAACCCAGCAGGAACCCTAATATTAGATGAGCGTTGTATCATAGTTGAACTGTCCTTGCGATGACGTCCACTGTCGAGACACCATCTGGACAACCTTGTTTCTGAAAGTTAGAGCGACTTTGACAAAATGATGTTAAGATAATGTTAAATGACTGACTGAAACACAACATTGCAAATGCAACCTCCAAACAATAAGATTTTACCCATAAACTGTAGAATTTATTTTTTTATTTACAAAAAAAAAAAAACATCCATTTGCACAACGTCTGCCTACATCCACAGTCAATTAAGTTGATAGCAAGGTTTAGGATTCCAGTTGTAGACCGGGACAGACACCACAGCTTCACATGCACACAGATTATGTATCTAATGTCACACACCCCTTCACTCCTGCTGTAATGTAACCTCTCTGTTTTGCTTTCTTTTGTATTTTTAAGTATTTAATTATTACATACACATTGCACTTTAGCCCCCAAATTACTGGACTGGAATACGGAGCTTGCACGGCGTCCAAAGTGCATCGTGTCCAGTTTCACAGAACAGATCTGCCAAGGTTTGATTTAGAATCGATTCACACTTATTATTTAGGTACAATTCCCAATGTTAAATGCTCTAAAATTGACTAATTCCCAAGCATATACAAGATTTTTTTTTATCTTCCCAAGATAGAAGGTTATCACTATTTATGGCTGGTTGGTACAATTCTGTCACATTCTGCTCTGAAAAAACAGACTATACTATAGCTTTTGTGCAAGATATGACATTTAAAAAAACAACACAAGTTTCAAAGCAGTTCAATGCATGTTAGATCATTTTAGAAGGTTTTAGTACTTTAAAACCTGAAGGAAATATACAGTAGCTACTTGAGACAAATCAGACAATAAACATTAGTGCGATCGAACTGAATCAAAAATATCAATGCCTAAAAATCTAATTAAATCAAAGGTCTAATAGTGATTCACAGCTCTAGTTCTAATTCTTAGGTCTTAGTGGCCCACATCTAGTGAGCACTGAATGCCACTGAACATTTTCTGGCAAGTAATAAGACTTGACAGACTTTTCTCTATGTATGTGGTCTTTAATATCTACTGTTCTAGGGGTTTTCCAAGAATCTGGGTATTTTATTCACTGGGAGTGGTTCTGGCTTTACACAACCAGTCTGGCTATTATCGTGGACGTGTGTTAATATTATCACTTCCGCTTGGCCAGAAATACATGTTCACACCACCATGTGCACAAATTTTATATGGATCTCTTTCGACTGCCAATATAAATCCAGGATCTGTGTTTTCATTCTACTGTAACTCACATTAAAACGTTGACTGATATGATGAGATTTAGTGCTTCCAGGTCAATAGGGTCATGGGCATTCAAGAAATCCACCTCCACTGTTTTAGTAGTAAAAATGCATAATAAACCACAGTCTGATACAATTTACAATTTGATACAATGATTTACAATTCATCCTAGATTACATCTACTGACCTCGACACACATTCACCTTCGTGTTCACTGTCTGGAGTTGATATTAGGGACAGCGGTGACAATCTTTATCTCAAAGTGTCTCTGTGCCAAGCTGCTTTTCCTCCATCTATAGCAGTGATATTTTCATTTCCTCTATGAGTGCTCATTATTCTTCCTTTATTTTCCCTGTGTTAGTAGCATCTAGCATCTATTCCTGTTATTTTTAAAATATATGCTGCTCTGTGTTATAGAGTTGTCATCCCTATGCTTCATGTACGGCCTCTTAATACAGCCTAAGGCATAATGAACATACCTAACCGAATGAAAAGAAAAACTTAACTTTTAATTAACCTAGTGTCTGAACATTGTGTTCATAATACTATTGGTGCTTACTAATCATGGTTGGGCGGCATGATGGCGTAGCCGATAGCGATGGGAACTTGCACCTCCAGGGCTAGGGTTCGATTCTCACCGCAGGTTTGTGCGCATGGAGTTTCCAGGTTTCTTCCCGTGCTTGGTGGATTTCCTCTGGGTTCCTTCCCACAGTCCGGACATCCAGATTGGGCTAATTGTCAATATCGAAAGTGCCCGTAGTGTGTGTGAGTGTCTGTTCTTGCGTGCCCTATGATGAACTGGCACCTTGTCCACAATATACCTTCAACCTTCTACCCCGCCTCATGACCCAAGATCCTAGGCTCCTGGGCTCCCGTGACCCAGTATAGGATAATTAACTGTGATTGGTGTTACAGGTATTTTGCTTACAACATAGTAAAATTTGGTCCCCTTTTGTTTTTTTTAAAAAGAAGCTCCTACTCCATCTAGAGCTACTTTCCCATTTGGTGACTTTTTTATGGGCTCTCTAAACATCGGGTCTTGATTCCTTTTTGTGAGGGCTGCACAATATGAATGAAAAAATCAAATTGCACATATTGCGATTGTGACATGATTTATTAGAGATTTATCAGCCTTTTGCGATTAAATAATTGAAAAGGTCCATATTGCGATTTGGGTTTTTTTGTGTGTATTACATGGCAAGGCCATAAATGGCTCCTGTTTGGGGAGATGGTGCAGAAGAACATGGAGGGCTGATCCAAACCATCAAATTCTATTTTTCACTGAAGTCTGTGAGTATAAGACAAACAGTGGAAGGACTTTTCCCGCATTATCTGGTAACAGTTCCTTCAGTCCTGCCACCTGAAATCAATGAGGTATCTCCTAAACTTGTACATCATATAATGAAATATCCCGAAACCAGCTCTTCCTCTGTCATGGTCAGATTTTTTAATGCCAAAACTTCTTCTCTTTAGCTAGCTCTGTTATATTATACCTTTCTAGGCACCAATATAATTTATTTCTGCATTTGATTCTGATTTAACAAGCATGTACAGTAGGTTGTGCAGTCACACTTTCTACGCATTGCAAGTAGTGCTTTCAACCATTGCATGCAGTTTTTTTTTTTTTTTTGGAATCTATGCGTCTGTAGTTTGCCTTCAGTCAGGTTTGCAGTTTCCTCTGCTATGTTCACTTAATACTCCAACCCAGAAAAAGACCTCTCCCTGAAGAAACTGGTACAAAAAGTCCACTTCTCCATTCTCTGCAATTAACAGTAGGGAGTCAGCACTCATCCTTCTTTCTTTTGTTCTTTTGTGTAGGATTATTTTGAATTGTCAGTCTGCTGCAATCATTTCATAAAATTCTTTCTCCTTTTTTTGCAGTAGAAAAGTGTGTTGCTTGATTGTGGCTATATTTTAATCTTGACATTCTTTGTAGGAAACTACAAATGCCACAATTTTGTGCATTTGGTTGATTGTTTGAGTGATTTACATTTTGCTTTCAGATCCCACAGAAAATCAAAGTGAAAGCTATTTTTTTTGTTTTGTTTTTGCTGGTGGGTAAACACAGTACACTTTCAGGGTAGTTATTGTCTTCTACGATATCTTGTGCTTTGATGGATAGAAATGTAATCCTGAAAGAAGAAGTACAATTTCTTCCTTGCATTGGCTCTGTGTGCATGGAGTTTGCATGTTCTCTCTATGCTTGGTGGGTTTTCTCCAGGGACTCTGGTTTCCTGCCACAGTCCAATGACATGCAGGGTATTCTAACTGGCATTTCCAAATTGCGCATAGTTTGTTTGTGAGTATGAGTGTTTCTGTTCCCTACAGTGAATTGACACCTCAACCATTCTGTACCCTACCAAGTACCCAGAGTTGTCTAAGAGGTCCAAGCCTCCCATGACCCTGTACAGGATGAGCGGTATAAATGATGATTGAGAAAGAAAGGGAGTAAAATCACTCCTAATCCAGGTCAGACTCATGATTCACCAAGTAGGTCTCCATGAAAACCTGCTTATATTATATTCATTTTGTACTTAAAAAACTTGGGACCTCTAAAACAGCTCACCATTTGGAGTTGGAAGTCTGGAGTGGGTCAGCAGCTTCTCTCTTAATCACAGTTGCTCTGTCATGTCCGTTCCCTATTTAAGTATATGTTCTCTTGTCCTTTTCCAATAATTTTATTAAGCCATGCATTTTTTGATTGTTTTCATTGGTGTCACTAATTGTGACTAGTGATAATGCCATTTATTTTCCAAGATGGACTCCACAGTCTCTCAAATTAGTCCTTATTTTCACACAAACATTAACACATTTTGTGAAGCAATCCTTTACTTCAACCTTAGATGTTGCCAAATATGTACAGAAACTGTGAGCTAATGCAAGCTCAGAAAGATTGATGGAGACATCAGAAGATGGTCTCATAGTCTAATCTGCATACTGACTCTATACAATAACATTTCCATATCAAAACATTATACATAAAGAAGAACGCACCAACTATAGTAATTACATGTTAGTCTAATGCTAAAATGTATCAAGAATTCAGACAAAAGTGCTGAAGGTTTGCAGAATGGACAAACAATGGTGATCAGTGACTCGTGTTTAGAAAACAATGGTGATCAGGGATTGGTTTTTGGGAACACTGGTCATCAATGATTCGTCAGCAGGAAACAGTGGGAGTCAGCGATTGGTCATTAAAGCAATCATGGTCAATTATTAGTCTCTGATTGGTAATTAATCATTGGGACCTAATGGGGATCAGGAATTGGTTACTGAGAACAATGATCATTATTTGGTCATTGGGACCCATTTGTGATCAGCAAAAAGTCTTTGGGAAACATCAATGATCAATGACTAGTCAGTGAAAAACAACAGTGATTAGGAATTGTTGAGGGGACAAGTCATTAGTCATTTAGTCATTGAGAAGCAATTATGATCGGTGGTTAATCTGGGAAACAGTGATAATCAGTCATAGGTCATTGGTAAATATTAGGTTATTAATCATTGGAAAACAGTTGTGCAGAATG
Organism: Clariallabes teugelsi; assembly: GCA_030014215.1. Taxonomy (NCBI): domain Eukaryota; kingdom Metazoa; phylum Chordata; class Actinopteri; order Siluriformes; family Clariidae; genus Clariallabes; species Clariallabes teugelsi. The sequence continues at coordinate 13,265,823 of JAQMYG010000014.1, read as the reverse complement.
ATGGTCTTTACAAAACAATGGCGATAAGTGACAAGGCACTGGGAACATTGGATTGCGCAAGTACAACTAACACATTGGTTTTGAATCAACTGAACCTCCTCTTACAATTCATGTGAGTTGGAGAGCTCTGTCCAATCAAGGACAGTCGCTAAAGTATTATACCATCTTTATTATGAACACATATCCTAGAGGATCTGAGGATTCTGAGAGACTTTATAAGAATTCCTTTTTTATATACATTTTGAAAAATTTTAAAAAATGGTAAATTGACCAATTTATATTTTATTAAAGCTTTCAATTTGGGGGACAGGTTTGCCACCAATTCCACACACCTTGCTTGTTATCTGTAAGCCATGGATATGGACATCAGTAGTTCCTAATAACAGGCACTGTCCTTAAACCAATAATCTAAGCAACAGCAATCTTTACAGTTATGGTTTGATTCGGTGTAGCCAAAGACGACTACACGTTAATTAGACGATATATTCATCTCTATGACACTGTATCACATGAATATAATTACTGACTAAACAATGACAGCACTTTGAAAGTGAGAGCAGACTCAAGACAAGTCTCTGAAATAGAAACAGACGGAGTGCTAAGTGGGTGAAGACTGAAGTTGCGCTGTGTGATGTTTGGATTGTGTGTAGTGTCATGTTTTCTCACATAAAAGTGCTCCATACTGCTATGACGCTATACCGGCTCAACCGTTAAATAACACGTTACTAATATAATGTGTGCGAGTAGGATCAAATGCATCAACAAAAAGTGGCCATGCTGTGGATGATTTACGAAAAATAATAATGTGAATGACATCATGTGCGAACTAGGGAGAGGAAGCTGAAGATGTAAATCTTTTTTTTTATGTGCTGTCTGTTCCTGATACAGTACTGTGATCACACCTTTGTAAGAGACTTCCAGAAGAATACAATTAAAACTACAACAGTTAGTTTATTTATTTATTTATTTATTTACTAATTTGCACAGACAACTGCATTTCCCAGTGGGATTCATGCTTAGTAAATTGTATACATTAGTAATGTGCATAGACACCAGCTTGTATTTAGGTAAACACCTTAAGTTGCAAATGCAACATGCCAGGCATGCAAAACAAGATACAAAGTGTGCTTATGGACCAAATCATTAATCAAATGTCATGCAAGTGAAAAAGGGCATCTTTGATACAGTATAATCTGCGTTATCATGGGGCGGGTCATTTTTCCCGCTGCATCGTTACATTTTCTTTTGGGGTTCCTCTACCTGCTAAATCACACTTTAACCCCTGTTCATATCCCAGGTAGTAAAATAATTACCTTTTTAGTAGGTTTTTGCACATTTATTATACATGCCATTCATTGTGAATGAGTAGATACACAGTTTGTTGTGCTAATAAACTTAAATTTTAAGTTAACTTGTCCTAGCTAAGCAAACCATATTAGTTAGCTAGCTTTAGATAGCCCACTACACAAAAGAATGCTTGTAAATTATTGTTTTAATTGATTGATCTTGAAATCTACTTTTCTACAACCCAAAACAGGTCTCAAATTCAGCTTAGCAACAGTCTGAACTCTTGGAAAAAAAATGCAATGAAGCACTGTTAATTCAACATCTCTAAGTCCACTGTTTACCCAGAGCAGTCTGCAAAGGATGACACACAGAGATATATATTACCACCTATAATGTCTTCTTGCAGTGTGTTATCACATCAGGACAAACTTTACATTCTTCCCAGCTGCAAAGGTCATTCTGAACCTTGTGCCCTGCATACAATTAACCTCACTATTATTAAAGAAACTCTATGGAGTCGATCTCTGTGGCATTTTCAGATGCCCCCGTCAGCGCACCGTGTCCACCAAAAACATAACCACCGCTGTTCAATTCGAGCTCCTCTGTGGGCTCATAAAATTCAGACAAGCTTTGGTTTTGCGCTTCAGAGGAAAGAGAACACAATGACTACCATAGACTATGCTGTCAAAACTCTTTAGTACTAATACAATTGAACAGCAAGAGCCCAGATGGCGAATACCACAATCACACAACAGGAAGCACGAAGAAAAAGGAACAATAAGACAAAGCCGATGCTGTTTGATCAGAGTAGAAGATCATCATGAAGAATTTAAATAGTTTTTGCTTTGTGATTTGGCTTCAATACAAGAGAGCACTAGGACTAGATCTGACTTTGAATGACCTCCATCATCGGAACTACTTTCATTTCTTTTTCTTTTTTAAATGCCATCGTTGTACATGGTTAAGGGCCATATTCAGAGTTGGGGACTTAAGAGCAAAAGTTCTGTCGATATTTATGTGGGTTCAGACGCAGGTTAGGTTAAGCTTATTTTCAGGGCTCCCTATTCAGATTATGCAAATAACCTATGTGTAGTTCACGCCTCTGAAGATGCCACATTTTTCTTGTTTGGAAGCATCTGAGACTGGGTTTTTTTTTTAAAGCATTTAGACTACCACTTTTAAATGCAAGTACTTCAGGGTAGATGAATCGATGATAGAAAATACTGACTGAAGAATACGAAGTTTTGCTGTCAAATCTAACGTAATGTAAAGCAAAAAGCAACAGGCACTTTCAAATGGAAATTTGATCTGAATAATAAGATGAATAAGAAAAAGATATCTGTATGGGAGAATAGCTAGCACTGGAATAACCGTTTTATAGGAATCTAGTATACTGCAAGTATATTACTGATTTATAAAATCGTGATACTAACAGAATCTCAAAATGCCTAGGTATCATGATAATATTGTCCCTGATAATCAGTGTATCTATTATGATTCCCATCCCTAATCAATGTTAATAAATAATTTATAAATAACCAGTTTAATGTTATCACAGGTTGTTTACTCTAAATAGACTAAATACACTACATAAACCATGGGATAGCATTTTAGATACCAAACATGTAACTGAGGCACACATCTGTTCCTAAGGTATCTGATGTCTGGGGTCTGTATACAAATGTGCATGATTTCAATATTAAATTCTCACTAGGTGCATTTCAAAGGCCCCTTATATTCAAATAATACTTAGAATAGTAGCCCAATTTGAATAAAAATGCATCATCAAACCACATCAATCGGAACAGTCCGACCCAATCTGACCCAAATGGGATGAATTTTCAATCTGAATGAGAGGGGTGGTGTAAACCTTTTATACTCCATTCAGTATGTAAATCTTATACATGGAAATTTTCTGCACATATTTGCCCCATGTGAGGATAAAATTAAGTGAATTTTCTTTCTGAGGGAAATTTAGCTTCCATTCTGATTGTAACCTCTGTGAGAATAGCTCTCGTTCATCCAGTGAGGAAGGGGCACATCTATTATATTTCTGGCTTCACAGTGGGCAGAATATCTTTGCTCATGTTAAAAAGGCATATTATCTGATTAAATGGTTTGAATGTAAACACAAATTTTATCAGTTCAATGTCCATGCAAAAATGAAACATGGAATTTCTAATATGAATTGATCAGATGTGAAACATATCTGAAGCTAAATATTTAAATAGAACTTTAAAAAAAGAATAAAAAAGAATTTGTACAGGATTTAAAACATTTCTTTAAAATAAGTACAAATAATTAGTCAAAATGACATCGTCCCTGACTTCGGCGCATTCAGTAGACGAAGTGGAATACCACACTCCCACATTTTTTTATTTTATGTTTTTTAGATAAATGCTAGTCAGATAACTCGAATGAGTGCTGTATGTTTTCTTCCTCAACCAGGAAACTGTATAGTCGGTGTTTTATATTTAACAAAATGTGTCTGTATGTTGATCTAAAGCTAAAACTTGAATATACACAATAACTAATTTCAAAGCAAGAACTTTCACTTTGTTTATTTCTGATGCTTCATAAATGCTGAAAAAAAAAACTCAAATTTGGGAACACAACACTGTGTTGAGTTCTGTTGCAGGGGCATTTGATGTCACAAAGGACTTGCACTTTTTACTTTGTTGAGAAGAAACGTTATGCAGAGTAAAACTTAATCTATTTAAAATTGGATCTAAATATTTCTTATTCAAAATGCACTATTTGTCTGATTTGCCCTAGATAGTGCTGTTACAGTACATGCTTAAACAACAAACAACATAGTGCTTATGGATACCTAGACAAAGGATTATTTTTAAAATTAAGACATTCTGCATGTGTTCAGGAAATGTTGGTTGCTGTTTAGAAGTTTGTACAAATTTATATGTTTAGAAATTAAATTGATAATGAATGGAAAGAAATTTCTGGGTTTTGTTCACCTCACAACAAGGTGTAAAATGCAAATGGGGCTTGAGGTGTGAATGTCTCCTGACAAAATCCTTGAGTGGATTATTTGCCATGGCA
>JAQMYG010000014.1:13229227-13247146 GCA_030014215.1 Clariallabes teugelsi | reverse complement strand
GGAGATTTGTCCATGTTATTTTGAGAATGTCATCTCGGTTTCAAGAAATGAGCCAAACCAATCGAGAAAAACTGTAAAACAGCAACAATCTTTAAAACTTCATTAATTATTAACTACAATCACAGTTAAAAACAGGCTTTTGACTTTAAATTTACTGTTTTAAATGCAGCCGTATATATTCTGTCATTTTACAAAGTTACTCATTACTTATCGCCACACTAAATAATCAGTTGTGTGTACTAAAGCCCAGCTCATATTGTCAGATTTTAAGACTTCTATCCACACCAGTAATTAGTTCAACCCTAGATCTAATATTCACTTTTATTTTATGTGCTTAAGTGAAGTACGTATAGAAGTATACAAAATGTAATCAGTAATATCAGTGATCAGACTTTTGTATGTCCTTGGTGCTTTTTAGGCTCTCTCTCTCTCTCTCTCTCTCTCTCTCTCTCTCTCTCAAAAGGTGATTTCAGCATTTCTGAAAAGTCTGATAACTGCATATGACTATATATTATATCAAAAATTGTGAAATTGTTTGTAAGATAAGGGCTATGCACCTGAGATCCCCTTGTAATTTGATAGTTCTGGAAATATTTTTGCAAGGAAGAGTGGAATAAAATTGCCAAATCAAGATGTCCTTGTCATAAAAAAAAAAAAAAACAAGTTGCTAGACTCATAGGCTAAAAAAATAACACTGAATGCGGGTTTACATGCAGAATGTGCTTTAACCAAATAAAGGCTGAGCACTTTCTTGCTTTTTGTCCTTAAATCGTTTGGAAATTAGTTTTTCTCTTAAATTTTGTTGCTTGCATCACATTAAAGGTGGAAAAACATCTGACATTATTTAGTTTTCAGTTTTTATACATCGTAGAAATCTGCAATTTTAACAATTCTTATAGAGTAAGAATTATAGAGTAAATACTGTATATTCCTTATTCACCCCCAAACCTTAACCACTAACTCTATGATCAGTAAATAGACCCATTGTGCTTCAGGAAGTTTCTTTTGCTTATCAACAAAATTACATTCCTGTTACAAGTCATAATACTACTACTTACTTAAAACTCTTACTACTGCTGCTGTAGACAGTCACAATGGCCTGGAGAGTAGAAAACCTCAACAAGACATAACCATCCCCACAACACACCCACACACGGTTGTCACCTCCATGACTCATTTACAATCTTGCATGGCCATGTATCAGCAGAGGTGGAACCAGAAAGGATAGCTATATTCCTCCCAGCTTACAGATCAATAAGTCTAGTCTTGCACCTAGCTGCAAGTGAGATTTACTGCACAATGGCCTGAGTTATGACCACATCACCCAGGTCTTTTTTTTTTTTTTTTTTTTTTACTTCTTTCGAGCTAGGTCTGTAGAATAAACATGGCAAAAGAAAAACCAAGAGATAGAACTTTCATTATATATTACAATAGCAATATTGTGCTGAATTTATAAATGAAAAATAAATAAATAAATAAAATACAAATATAGTTGTAAAGGATGAAATGTAGTCTTTTAGTTTCTATTAATTTAGTCAATAGAAATATATCTAATAAGAATGAAGAGCTAATAAGAGGTTCTAATAATGATTAATTGATAATGTGATTTTAAACAGTTTTCAAGAACAATGATAATTTTTTAAAAAAATAATTAACTATATAAATGTAAAAACTATATATATGTAAATTATATAGAATTGCTGTACAAATTGGGTTATTAAAGTGAATATTTAGATATTTACAAATGATATGTATGAAAACTGTAAATTATTTTGCTATTTAGCTTTTCTGAATAAAACTGACTTACACTATATGGATGACAGTATTTGGCCAAGCCTGTTAATTGTTGAATTCAAGTATTACAATCAGGTCCCTTATCCCCAGTCAAGGGCAATCTTAATGCTTCAGCATACCAAGGCATCTTGGACAATGATAACCTCCCAAATTTGTGGCAACAGTTTGGGGAAGGCCCTTTTCTGTTCCAACCTGACTGTACTGACCAGTGCACAAACCAAGGACTATAAAGACATGGCTTGATGAGTTCGGTGTGGAAGAACTTGACTGGCTCGCACAGACCCATGACCTCAACCCCATCGAGCACCTTTGGGGTGAACAGGAACGCAGATGACGAGGCAGGCCATCTTGTCCAAAATCACTATAGTACAGTATAGTGCCTGACCTCATAAATGCTCGACAGAATGAATGGACATAAATTTTGACAGAAACACTACAAAATCTTGTGGACAGCCATCCAAGAAGAGTGGAAACTGTTATAGGGAGACCAACTCCATATTGAAGTATGTGTATTTGGATAAAATGACATTACACGTTTGGTCAAATACTTTTGCTTATATAGTGTACTTATTATTATTATTACTACATGTTAATTGTAATCCAACTTTATGAAACAAGCCATCATTTTAGTTTAGCCACTTCCAAAATTGCATTTATTTATCAGTGGATCTGCTGCCAGTTCAAACTTCTCCATTCACTTGAAATGTATTAGATAACTTCAAGGCAAGTTTGATGTCCATGTTTTGTTTGAGTTTCCTACAAATTCTCACTTTACAAGGGTTGTGAAAGACAGTAATTCTCTTTTGATCCTTACTGAGCAAGATTTATGTGCTTAGAAAACAAAAGGAGAGAATAGAAACTCAGAAAAGAGGCCAAACACTGTCTAGACATTGCTGTTAAACCATGCTGTGGAAAGGGCCCTGGCTAGAAAATGGGCTCTCAAACATACTCTGTGAATCGGTCATTTGTAATACCAAAGGATAACAGTAATAGCCAGAGTTGGAGAAAAGGTTTGACTCATACTGTTTGATGTGGTTCAGCCATGAGTATGCAAAGCTAAGCTGACTCAAATACCACATCTTGAGAACATATTGCAGAGAAAGGGGAACATCTGACTCTGATTGTGTCTGATTAACTTGGAGTCTCTCAACTGAATACTGGTTTCAAGGTCACTATTTTCCAGTATTTGCACAGAGTGTATGTGGCAGCAAGACTTACTTGCTTCGCTTGCATCAGTCATAATTATCCCATTAGACAGATAAACAGAACTGCTGCCCTCTGCGCTTAAGATGAGAATTGGTATTGGCATCAACATAACACATTTGTCTTTATCAGTTTGGTACTTTGCAGTTGCCAAATCTGTCACGAGTGTTCCTCAGCCAGGCAAAGTCAGGGGGAAAAAACTGTGACTTGCATCTCAGCACTGACATTGACTCACTTATCAAAAACCATTAGGTAATCGATCAAAGAAAGACCAACTAAAATAACAGCAGATGTGAAAGTTAGCATGGACTCTGAGAAGGATCCATATATCAATACCACAGAAGCGAGGTTGGCTGTATTCCACCCTGGGCCATAACCACACATTCATTCCGAGAATAATGCTACATCTTTCTTGCCAAGTTAGACCCCATTCTTATTAAATAGGCCATAAATAAGCTGCTTGTGTGCATTCAGCAACGTCAGACATGTAACGGCTTCTGGATATAAATAAATAAATAAATAAATAAATATCTGGACATCTCATGTAATATCAAACCCTGTCTTCTAGATGATAGAAAGAGCATTTTCAATTTCCTGTGTCTTCTAACAAACTTGAACTCTTGACATTTCTACATATCAGTCTTTGAAGGGCTGTTTCTTTGTACATAGGAAAATAGAAGCTTTGAAAGGACATTTGCAGGGTGCACAGAAAGAATAAAAATTATAATTTCTCATTTTATTTCCATTTTATTGACTATTGGAGTCTGCAGAGAGTTTTATTAAAAAAAAAAAGAAAAAAGATTATATCATCTCCCATTCACTTCTGTCTGTGCCTCTTTCCAACAGTTTGTCCCAGGTTTGACGCCTGATAAAATTAATCTAATGTTACAAGCAAATACTAGCTAAACTACATAAAAAAACAAACATCTCTGGAAAGCTTCCTTGAAAAAGGAGACAGCCGAAGACTCTAAGGCTGCCAGCAAAAAAAAGCTGCATTTAAAAGAAAATACAAAAAGGACTACCTAAATTATGGATTTATCACAACAGGTGATTCACATGCTCCAAGCCCATTTGGCATAATAGATGTGGCCTTAAAAGTATGTTTGGGGCAGCCTCTGACTCTGCCGATGTTCTGGATTAAAATCAAGGCAGAATATCCTGAGATTGACACACCAAAAACCCTGCTTCTACAGTATTTCCAACAAACTATATTTGTAAAGCTGGGTGGCCTGTAGTGACAGCAAAGAAATTACGAGGCAGACTGGAATACACTTTGGATGCCATTGTTTGGGACCGTCTTATCACAGGGAAACAAGCTCAGGGCTCCCACCAATTACGCATTAAGGTAAAGTATGTTGTATTTATTATGCACATTACTCTGATCACTAGGTATGTACCATAACCATGTACCAGGATGAAATCCACCAAGCACAGGGAAAACACGCAAACTTCACAAACATAGAACTGTGGCAGAAATCCAATCCTCAACCCTGGAGGTGCGAGGCCACAGTGCATACCACTACGCCACTGTGCTACCTCCAGTGACTAATATGTTGTCAAAATGAGTAAAAGTAAAAAAAAATACATTTATCATTGTAGCTATCAAACTGTTCACTTCAATTATACTTTTAACATTTTTCCACCTTATCCGAGGGGGTTATCCAAATGGTTTGAGACTAGTTTTATAACACGCCAACAGATGGCAGCACAAGGCTGCACACACAGTCACAGGGCGCACCGGCCTTCATAAGTCAGTGTGCCAAAATACATCGTTCTGTATATTAGGAGCTGTGAAACTGGGCTGTTCTGAAGATCTGTGTTACCACGTCTACTATTTCATCATGCCCATCGAGTTAGAACAAAAAGCAAAACTATGCATGAAACTGGGCAAATTTGCCACAGAGATGTTTAACATGGCAAGTTTACAGGCTGCAATGAGCCATTTAAGGTGTTTTGAGCACACTTCAAGAGCAGAAGAACATCATTGGAAGACAACAAGAGATCAGGAAGACCTTCGACAAACTCATCCCCTGAAAATGTTGAAACCATTCTGCAACTTGTGCAGGATGATCATTGGAGAACAATCCACAACATTGCTGCCATTGTCGGTGTATCATATGGAACTGTCCAGACAGTCTTTACGTGTGATTTGAACATGCTCCGTGTTGTTGCCAAGTTCGTCTCCAAGCTGCTGACCCAGGAGCAGAAGGAATATTGTGCCGAAGTCTGCCAAAATCTCAGCGTGCCATGGATGACGTCCTTCATGATGATTACCGGTGATTATACTTGGGTGTATGGGTACGACCATGAGATGAAGCAGCAGTCTTCACAGTGGAAGACCACGACCAGAAAAGGCAAGGCAGGTCTGCAGCTCGACCAAGTACATGCCTATTGTCTTTTTTGACATTCACGGCATTGTACATTGAGAGTTTGTCTCTAGGGGCCAGATTGTCAATAGCGAATTCTCCTGCAAGGTTTTAAGGCATGTGAGGGAGGACGTACGGTGAAAAAAACTGAGCTTAGAAACAGAGCTAATCTTTTCTAAACTTTTTGATACCCCCTCAAATATGTTTAGTCAATATATTTGTGTACATTTGATATACTGTGATTCTCACAGTATATCAATTGATATATTCAGAGTGTCTTTTGCTCACAAACAGAAATAAAGTCTAGCCTACTCTGCATTCCAAACCATACAATTGTGAAAACTAATCAAGAATTAATTCCTGCTGTAGTTCTGTGGTTGTACTAAAATCAGCAGGAACACTTTTACCTGGAGCAAAACTTCTATTTCAATTTCATATGTGTGGTCAATTGCCTGTGAATATAGCCAGTTAAAACAAGCCAATGTTCTTCTCCAAGAGCTAAAATTTGAAAAGGTAAAACTGTTTTCTCATGGACCCTCTGGGACATATAATGAAAACAAACCCAGAACAAAATGTCTTTTACTTTCTATATTTAATTGCACAAGCAAGAAATTATTTCTCAATATGTTCTCATAACAAAGGTAACAGTTGCTTGTTATTTACAATATACTGTGGCAGCATTTGCATCTCTGAAGTCACACACTAATATTTTGTTTGACTGCCTTTCGCTATTATTTTAGCCATAGCATCATTGTGATAAGTATATGCAAGGTCACACCATTTATTTCAGTCGAGAGTCGCCATAATTTCTCTCCAAAATTTTGTATTGATGATGGGAGAGTTGGACCGCTACGTAAAGCCTTCTCAAAGTACTTCCCAAGTATTCTCAATGGGATTAAGGTCTGGACTCTGGGGTGGCCAATCCATGTGTGAAAATAATGTCTCATTCTCCCTGAACCACTCTTTCAGAATTTGAACCTGATGAATCCTGTCATTGTCATCTTGGAATATGACTGTGCCATTAGGGGGAAAAAAAATCTATTCATGGAAAAACCTGGTCATTTAGTATATTCAGGTAGTCTGCTGACCTCATTTTCTGGCCACATACAGTTGCTGAACTTAGACCTGACCAACAGAAGCAACCCCAGATAACACTGCCCTCACAGGTTTGTACGGTAGCCGCTAGATGTGATGTGATGCATCACTTCATCCATCTCTCTTCTTACCCTTATATACTCATTTCTCTGGAACAGGGTAAATCTGGACTCCTCAGACCACATGACATTTTTCCAATGCCAATTCCATTCTATATGTTCCCTAGCAAATTTTCCGATTAGTCTCACTTATTTCCTTGTGGTTTTCTTAAAGTTACACTACTGTTTAGTCTCAATCCCCTTTAGTCTCAATCCCACATATCCATGGGTCCTGTTGTTTTTTAATGATATGACTTTACTAAACATTTTAAGTGGTCTCTCATTATACTCATTAAGGGTATTTTCCCAACCACATTTTTTCCTCTGAGATGTTGGTTCACCACTATCCTTTCAGATTTTAACAATACGTTGTACAGTTATTATCCCAGTTGTTTTCTTTGCTTGATGCAGGACAATTTTCCTTGAGTAACACAGTAACATATTTGCCATTCCATTTAAAATCCGATCATTGGCCCCAAAAATGAGATTTCATATGAAAGAGTTTTTCAAAACTTTTCATCACATGTTTGTAGCGTAACCTTCATCATCCTCCCCAATTCCTCTTTCCATTGTTTCTTTACAATTCCTTGGCATAATCATCACTGTTAACTGACACCGAGTTGAAAAGTCAGCTGATCCCCTACAACCTTGAATAGGTGCACTGTACAAAAAAATGACTCTTGATATGTGAATCATCCATCAACCAGTCATCACATATTAGGCCTAAATTTAATAATCAAGCCACATTAGCCCAACAAGCACTTGTCCTACTGTACCACTAAAACTTAGTATTACCAAAATTGAGGAAAGACAAAGAAAGGGCAGAGATCAAAATCAATCAAACTTTTGATAAATGCCACTATATGTTTCAGTGTCAAACACATTTGACAAATGTTCATCATGTAGCCTGTCCTTGTCTGGGTCCCTAAAGGCGGTGAAAATTATACCTTCGCTTGGAGGATTTGGTTTGAGTAGTGGAATAATCTATACTGTAAATGTGAAATACAAAATATGGGGTAATGATCGATACAGTAGCTACAAGGTTTATTTGGGAGGATTATTTGGGAAAAAGTGCAAAAATTACATTGTGAATGTGGATAGCTTTCTTTTCTGAGGGTAGCTTAGATACAGGCACACAATGGGCAGCTGTGGAGAATTTGGAAAGAACTGCAAGAATAATGGGATCATTTGGTAAGATTGAAGTGAATAGTAATGCAACAGAAAGAATGTATCGGAATCAGGGTCAGATAAAAAACACCCTTCTTTTGAAGTAGAAACTGGATAAATATTTTTTTCTCTGTGTGCAGCTATTAGAAGTCAAGTCTTGATACTTAAATATCCACCTGTAAATGAATAACCATTTGGGAATTGAATCATCTATTTGCTTTGCTTGATATTCTTTAAATCTAAAATTTTAGACCATACTGGGAAACAAATGGATTTTATTATGTTTTATTATATTTAGCATAGAGCTTCCCATTATAGCCAACATTTTCCATGTTCCAGCCCCTCCTGAATGAACATAAAAATAAAATCCAAGTGTATTCAAGTTTGGGTCCAGAATCCAGTCTTTTTGTTGTCCTTTTCTAATTTCTGCCAAAACATAACGTAACAAAAACAATAAAACAACAAAAAAAGATGATGTTTAAATTTTTCTGTTCTAGCACAAGCATAACCTACTGTACAAATGATGATGTATGAGTGACAAAGACTCAAAATAGAAATTACTCAATTTCTAATATTAGACATCCCACACACTGATAGCAGCTCTCTGACACGTGCAAATCATATTCAAGCACTTACTCACTCATTCACTCACTCATCGTCTGTGCCGCTTAATCCTGTATACAGGGTCACAGGGGGCCTGGATCCTATCCTTGGTGGAAACTTAGGGCATCAGGCAGAGTACACCCTGGACAGGGTGCCAATCCATCTCAGGGCACACATACTATGGGCAATTTGGGAATGTCAATTAGCCTAATCTGCATGTCATTCTCTGTGGGAGGAAACCGGTGTAGCTGGAGAAAACCCACCAAGCATAGGGACAAAATGCAAATTCCATGCACACAGAGGCAGGAAATGAACCTTGCCAGGAGTTTAAACTTGGAGGTGCAAGGCGAGAGTACTAAGCACTAAGCCACCGTGCCGCCCCAAATCATATCCAATATTTAATAAATCATTGTTTTGTTGTGAATTTTTTATTTTTTTTTTTTACAGATTTTTCTTGCAGTATCACTGTTGTAGTCGGCGCTTTGCATTCAACCATTCTGTCTCTCTCCATCGGTCCAGTTGAGACTTGTGCAGCACTTTGGGTAAGTTGTTAAAAAAAAGTGAAGATACAAAATGCATTTCATCGGAACTACAGTAAAATGTACTCATGCTTATAATAGCACTGAAAATAGTGGCAGTTTTGGTTGCTGCATGTTTCCATTGCCCATGGTGGGTTTAATGGTTGTAAAAAACATGTTAAAGTGAGTTTATAAGCCTCATTCGTTATTATGGAGATATTAGGGAGCTGAATCACAATGAAGCAACTCAGGTATTTCACGGTTCTTTTTAGCAGAAAACCAAAGTCACAAGAGCTGAGGTACTCTAATTCTTTCATTGTCGAGCACAACCATTCCAGGTGTTTAAGCACTCGTGTGACTAGTATGTATCAGAAATCAAATCAGTATGTTTCCTCATTTCTTATACAGTAGGTGTGTATGTGTGTGGTTCACGGTTTTACTGGTACTGATGAATTTTTGCAAAGTGTGATATCTGAAGTTACTAAATATCTTCACTCAGAGATGAAGCAAATCATGTGAGAATCAGATTTTTCAGGTGAAACTTTTAAAAATTATATCCAGTGCAGGTGAGATTGGGATAGTTTAGTAGATGGAGATTCTACTGAAAAGAAAGGGGTTTGTACTGTTCAGAGACATTCGTAGAAACTAAAACCCAGCAACAAATGAATGTAAACTTGATAACTTCAAAATTATATATTATAAACTATGATTGTGAACTTTTGCATTTTACTATGTGTGAATTAAACTTTGCGCTAGTTCTCATGCATAGTGAACTTGCCCCACTGTATGTTGTGGCTTTATAGCTTATTAATGGACTGACACATTCCTCAAGACAAAAGCTTATAATGAAGATGAAATAAATTAGCTTGCATTAAAGAAGTTTGTATAAAATGTAGTACTTCATTTATTTTACAGAAATACATTAGGTCTAGACATCTAGACACACTGTAAAACATATATAAATGTAAGAAAAGATTTCAAGGTAACTGATCGCACTAGATTTAAAACACTGTACTACCCATTGGACCTTGACATATGTAGCTCTGCTCTGTCCTAACTGACTGCACGTAATGTTTGCGGCTAACTTGAACACCAACAAATTATCTTTGGTTCAGATTATTTATCTTTCATATTAATAACAAGTTTTAAATCTGAAAAAGGCGAAGTCAAATTTACATTTAAAGCACATTTAACACCAAACAGTTGATCAAAGTGCTGTACAATCCTAAAATAAATGCAGACATTAAAGCAGATTATACAAACAGACAATAATAATAAAATAAAATAAAATTCAAATAAAGCAATAAGTCCACCTTTATTGCATAAAATAAGCCAATAAAACGTAATGAATAAAGACAGAATAAATACAGGGAAACGAGTATGTTCACACACTGTATTAAATGACAGAGTATAAAAAAAGGTAGAGTTGAAGTGAGAGTTAAAATTAGGAAGAACAATAGCCTGCCTGGTGTACAGGGGCAGCTCATTCCAGAGTTTAGGTGCTGCTACTGTAAAGGCCCGATCACTCCGACTCTTCAACCTAGATTCCCAAATAAGTAAAAGCTGATTACCACACCTGAGAGGCCATACTGGACTGCATGGCTTCAGAAGGACAGCAATATATTGTGGTGCTAGATTATTCAGGGCTTTCTAGGCTATTAGCAAGACCTTGAACTTGACATTGACCTGCACAGGGAGCCAGTGTAGGGATGCCAGGCCAGGAAATATGTGTTCCTGCTTACAGTACATGTTTCCATTAAAAAAATGCTCAGTGGCATTTTGGACCAATTGCAATGGTATAAGCAAAGACTGGCCAACATGGAGAACATTACAATAATCAAGCTGACTTGAAATAAAAGTGTGTATAACAATTTCAGGATCTTTTATTTGTTAAAAATTTGGACAACAGCTAAAAAACTTTAATAATAGAATTAATTTGCAGTTAAACATTACTGTCCAGTAAAAGTTTTTAACAGTTGGTTTTACATACGATTTTCAGTTTTAGTCTTATTTAGACATAGAAAAATTATGGACATCCACACTTTGACATCCTTCAGATATTCCAACAGTAATGTTAAATTGTTTGTATTTCTTTGTTTCAGAGGAAGATAAACTTGAATCTCATCTTCATACCAGTGAAAAGACATTCTGTACTTTTTAATAATGGATCCTAATGGCAGTAAGTAAAGTGAAAATAACAAGAACAGACCCCTGAGGGACCCAACTGATGAGGAAACGGAGTCATCAGAAAAACTTCTGTCAGTGAGGTGTGATCTGAACCAGTCCAGGACAGAACTGATAATGCCCACACTGTGCTGCAGATGATAAACGAGGGTGGAATGATCTACAATATCAAATGCAGCTGTGAGAACTAAAAGCAAAAGAATAGCAAAATTTCCTCAGCTAGTAGTTATTAAAAGATTAAAAACTTTTAAGAGGGCAGATTCAGTGCTCTGGAGAGATTTAAAACTAGACTGCACCACCACAAGAATGCCATGTGAATGTAAGACTGGAGCTGCACAATTTTCTTCAGTACTTTTAATTTAACATATGTACAGTATGAAAAAATGTAACATATACCAACCAGGCAGGATGAAATGCTTCCTCTGAGACATGTGATGCCAGAAAACCCCACTTATCTCATGATCTACTGCTCATGCCCCATTAGGAAACAGCATTATTTACCCCTCCCCTGAGAGCACTGCAAAGCTGCTCAGACAGGATTTGAACTCACAATCTCTGTATGATTACAATCTTTGCCACCTAAATAACAGTCTTGTTAAACATGGATAACATTTTTCTTTATTTCAAATGGGTGCCACACTGAAAAGGTGCAAGGTAGTTTGCAGTATTGCTGTTTCCATCACAAAAAGACCAATTAAAATGTAGAATTAAATATGAGTGGAACTTTGGCTACGTTCACATTACTGACTGAAATGGCCCAAATCTGATTTTTCTTTTCTCAAATATGTTACTCAGATTTGCTTTTTTTTTGCCAGAGTGAACAGCCCAAACCACTTTTATGTGGTACTAAATCAATGTTGGTGGTCCTGGATTCACTTTCAGGTCCCGCATTTGAGTTTGCATGTTCTCCCCGTGCTTGGTGGGGAGGCTAATTGATGTTTCCAAATTGCCCATAGTGTGTGAATGAAAATGTGAATGACTCCACGGCCCCTAGTTGGACTACAGAGGTTCCTAGACGGATGGATGGAAATCAGTGTTGCAATGCATCTTCATCTGAACAGTCACATCGGAATCCATGTGACTTTTACATTATGACAATGTGAGCACTAGGAAAGGTGGAGGATGACAGTGAAGTAGGATTTCAGTGGTGGGAGAGTGAGGTAGCTATCGGTGTAGTTCTACTACAGCAAACTGGAGCAATGCTTCATCCATTTTTCTCCAAATAAGGAGAAATAATTATTCACATAGTCTGGTCCAGTTGAAATTTATACACATTCATGGAAGCAACTGAATGTGCAAATTATTCTTTTATTTTTTATTGGAATATATATATGTGTGTGTGTGTGTGTGTGTGTGTGTGTGTGTGTATATGTAGGTATGTATAATGTAGGTGTTATGCATCTGTGCACAAGCAAATGTGCCTGATACAAATAGAAGAAAATCATTACAATACAATGAAACGAATAGAATAATAATAAAAAAAAACAAAGGCTCAACATGGCTATATGTGAACCAGATTGTAGTGTGTAAAAGCAAGAGGAAAATTTAAATTTTTAAGCGAGACTTGTGCACCTACTTAATGAACACCATATTTTTTTCAGCATTATGGCAGAATTACTGTATAAATAGTTAATTGTTACAATCAGTTTATCTAGTCAACACCTGAATTGATTCTATACTTTTCATATAAATGTTATCATATTTTGCATCACCTCCTGAGCTTTTGATCGATCAAGCCATGCTAATAAAGTCACTGAACCACATGAAATATACAGTGCAGATGAACCTTTGCTTGTGATATTAAAACAAAGTAGCCGAAAGTGCAGAATAATCCATAATGATAAATGGCTCTGTCGGAGAGGCCAAAGGTTTGTAAAGAGCTTCACAGAAGTCTCTACGTTAAGCATGACTGACGTTAAATATTATAGTAATACAGCAACATTGTATATTCATAATGCACAACACTGCAATTATACAGGACCTAACTTGTACTTTATGAAAGCTTAAAGTTACAGTTAGAGACACAGTTAGAGGCACTCTTACTTTTGAATTCCTATTAATTTTGTATGGGATTAAATTAGTATTAATCATACTTATTAGACACACTTTTTGGCAAAAGTTAAAATAATATTTCATATTCAGGGAAATTAATCTTTTTTGCTCATACTGGGAATATAAAATTAGCTTGTGGCAAATTTTCCCAGCATTGACTTTTCAACCATATCTTGCAGTCATATTTAGCATCCTGGTGCCATTTGAAACATGTGTGCCTATTGATAAAATATCTTTGTAATATTTACATAGACATCCCAGATATATTACTCGTTTATAAAAATACCATTTATTCGCATCAGAATATAAAAAATACATGAAAAGTGCTGATAGAGGTGAAACTTACTTTTGGCAGCAAATTCTTTCTTTCTTTCTTTTTCTTTTTTGCTTACTCTGACAGTTTATTTGTGTATGATATTTATTCAGAAGAGCTTGGATGAGAAGCATCCTTTATTTACTGCATTTTGATTTCCTCTTTTCTCAGATTTAATTTGTTCTTGATTAATATTACAGTGAAAGAAAAACTCATCCATAAAGTTGTCTAACATGATAAATGGCTAAGCGTTAGTATGAGATATGGAATATGCAAATGATTGATCTATTTGGTGTGCAGGTCCTCAGATTGGGTAGATGCTGCATGTGTGGAGTGAATAACCACAGCCTTTTATAGTCAGAAAATAGAGTTCTGTTGAGAGATGGTGCTCACAGAGGCACACGACACCGAGGAATAGATCTAGAACTGCCTGATGTGATGCTGTACACCATTCAGACAATACACCAATTTTCTCCCATGATGTGCAGAGCACCGAGTGCATGTTACAATATCCACATTGTTTTGTTTGTTCCAGATTCATAGTTACAAAAGAAAATTGTCAAATAATTCCATGGTCATATTTGACCGTAAAAATATTACGGCTGCTTGGTGCATATGTACTTTGTGGATTATAAGGCCTACATTTTTTTTTTAGGAAATCATACAATAAAACATCACCTGTAAAAGAGCTCATAAGCAAACTGGAGCAGAATTTTTAATTTTATTATAAACAAAATGCTTCATAACATTTCATGAATGTATTCATAGTATATAAAAAAAAAATGAACAGGACCTGCAAGAGAAAATGTTTCCGATTGCAGTTAATGTTCTCTATTTCATGAAAGTCTCTTGATTGTAGATTCTTGTATCGTACTCAAGCCCTTCATTCAGCATTATGGAAATATGATATGGCTGCAAACCATCGTAATTTGTACCAGAGCACCCTTGTGAAAATGTAATTTCCTCTAGCAGTTCACCCATGACTCGTTTATGTGGCTCGTGCTACTCCTTGAAGGCTTTTGCTCATACCTGTGCAGAAATGGACACACATGCCTCTCAGTCTATAGTCTATTAAAAGGCTTTGTAACACATTTTATCAAATCATTTGCTCTTCATCTTGATTTAGCTCCAAGATATCCACGTCCCCTTCCTCTTTTACCTCTGATGGATGTTTCACCTTGAAACAGCACAGCCAAAAGTGCAACAGTAGGCATTAATGTCTTACTCTCATAATTACAGAAGAGAAATACTGTAGCTATTTGCTAGTTGTTGTTGGAAATTTAATATTTAATAAAATACAAAAGTATAATAATAAACCTAAAAAAATATTACAGCAATATGATATATTATATTCGTTTCATTAATAGTTGGTGGTGATATTAGACGGGGGATAAAATCTAATATCTCTTAACAGTTTAAATACAGATATTATAGGTTCAGCATTGTAGGACCTCCACTGAGAAATACAAGGGTAGTCTAACACCAGGATCTGAGTCTTAAGGTGGTCAAGACCCAGTCCATCTTGGATATATCACTTTATTAATCCCAGTGGGAAATTCAGCCATGACATGTTTACAGTATTTGGGTTGTGTCACACATTGAAGGATTTTGCTCATACCTGTGGCATGAGATTGAAGGTTTGAGTCTGAAAAAAAACCAAGCAAAAAAACATTTATTTATTTATTTTTCCATTTGCCAGACCAAATTCTCTTGAGAATTTTTGCACAATAAAAGATTATCATCAGTAATCGCTTTTAGGAACATGCAAGCTGTTAATATTTGGTTAAAAATGTTTTTAGTTATAAAATCCATTAGTCATATTTCAGGTCTGCACATTACAACTAAATATATTAACTATCAAAACATAACAAGTATGTCTTACACACACTAAAAGCAGACAAGAAATGGTTTTCATCATTTCTGGCTGCTAAAAAATAAATATTTAAGTCTGTATTGGCATGATAGAATTACACAATATTCTCCCAAAATACCAAACATTATAGTAATAAATGTCACAAACCTTTTGTCATAAATCATTTTATATAATTTGTACATTGATTGGACAATCTGTGTTTAAATCCATGTACTATTTCACAGACAATATCATATGTTGGACAATGTGTTTGTAGTGCTTATAATTTATTCTTGATGATATATATTATATTCACCTGTGGAGAACCTCTTCCAATGTCTTAAAATAGCTTTGCTTGAAGCCTACAATCATCCCTGTTGCTTTGTCTACCACATTTCTTCCAGTAAACATTTCATAAATATGTTTCGATACAGCACCTTTGGTGGATTACCTTCCTTTGCGGAGGGTGTCAAAGATTGTCGTGTGGACAACTAAGTCAGTAGACTTCCCCATGCATCATGCATGTACTGACCTATACTGAGAGGTACATGATATTTATACTGTAGGAATAGTAATTTAATTAGTCTCAAAATTAAATATACTATTTGTGTATATATATATATATATATACACACATATACACACACACTATGTATATACTATGTATTTTAATCCTTAAAATATAAACAATAAAGGCTTAAAAGATTTCACTATATTTGCAACAAATTTATAATATATGATAGTTCCACATTTTAACTCTTTTCAAAATTCAATTAGAGAAAAAATGTTTCATTAATGTTTCTTCAGACTGCTTTCCTCTACTGAACATAATCTAACTGGGAGAGTGAAGGCTATAACTTGCTTCTTTCAAAGCATTTTACTATGAAAAATGATATTATAATATCTTATAATATTTTATATAGGAAATTTAAAATATCTATCTACTACAAGTTCAGGAATTTGCACACTTAGAGTAAGTAAAATTTAAGGGGAGAACATTTGCATTTTACTCAAGTTGACATTAAGTTAAATGTCATAATTTTTACTGTTACTTGATATTATTAATATTGACATTACCGATATTATATGTTGTTATATTGATGTTGTTAATATTTGACCTATTGTATCTCTACTTTTACTCAAGTACAGGATGTGTGTAATTCGCCCACCACAGACTATCAAACCAAACACTAGCCCATGTTTAACTGCATGGTCTGTGTTAATGACTGTAACCTCTCTAACTCTTCTGAACTGATTTCACTTTTACTCTTCCCAGTCTAATAATGCTCTTGCTCCTGGGAACCTAGTGCCGTAAAAGAATTTTATGTAGGAGCTGCACAATCATCAGCAAGCCAGTACTGATAGGTCTAATGTTTGCTGCCTGTTATTCATAGGCCTTGACAGTAAGAGTTCATGAGGGAGGCCATGTAGCATTGGATCACTTCATCTGCCTGGACCAGCCCATAATCTCTGGCTGTTACAATATTTATTCCAAACAATAGAAGCTGGCCAGCCATATTAATGCAACCCTAAAAAGGTGATAACCTTTGAGCAATTCACCACTGATTTGTAATTAACCAACTAAATGTAATTATTATATGATTATGTTGCAGCTGCTTGTGTGTGTACTCCAAATATTTATTCAATATAATGACATGTGTTAGCCTGAGCACTTTCATTGTATGAATATTTTATCTAACCATGGTCTCAAATCATGTATTTTGTAATGTGATGACTGTTAGCAATTTTAAATTCACTAATATCTAATAAATGGAATGAATCAGATTTTAAGCTTCACAAGAAATGTAAAATATAAATTATTTTCAGTAATACCTTGAATTTCAGACTATTTTGGAAAGAAGAGAATATTTAGTGCCAGTTTGGCCTTTGTAGAATCCCCGAGGAGTTCTGGAAATTAAAACTCTATATTTCATAGTATTCTTGTGTTCATATACACTCAGCAAACGTTATTTTCAAATGCCAAAATGAGACATCTGCAGTTACATTTCCCCCTGTAATGTCTAAGCTGATACATGTATGCAAACACACCCATTTCTTAGAATTCAAAAGCCTATCCATGCTTGATGTATGACCACCAAAAGCAGATAATTGTAGTCGTATGATGTATTAATGGTGTGATTTCCAAATGGGTGGAACCGTCTTGTGAAATGGAAGTCTGCTGACAGGCAGTAGGCAATATGTCACTGCTACTTTAGCTGGCTTTACTTCATGCACTCACATCACATACAGTATAGTAAATGTACAAATGGCCATGTGAATATGTTTCCATTAAAACTGAAATATGGATCTGTCAAAATGCTGCAATAGCAGAGGGGATAAGGCAGATCATGGATTTGCTGTAAATGGAGGATACTGTAAAAAAGAATCGCAAAATGCCTAAAGATACAATTTTAAAAATGGTTGTTTACAGTATGTAATAACATCAGCAGCAACCTCATTTCCCCTCTCATCCGTTCCAACCACTCAACATTCGGCATCACCGGTCTACTAATCACCAGCCTGATCTGTCATCATCTGCACCTGTTTCTCACTGTTCCATGCTTTGACTATTAAGTTGAGAGGCCAAAAACATGCCAATATTCAATTCAATTCAATTCAATTTTATTTATATAGCGCTTTTAACAATGGTCATTGTCTCAAAGCAGCTTCACAA
>JAQMYG010000014.1:13175589-13190200 GCA_030014215.1 Clariallabes teugelsi | reverse complement strand
AGCGGGCGGGTGCGGGATAAAACCTCGCGGGAGCGGGCGGGAGCGGGACTGAAAAAACAGTCCCGCGCAGACCTCTATTTGCACGTGTAGGTCTGGTGGCAGTGCCTAGTTGGCATGCGGGCACAGGCTGACGAGTGATGGCAGCAGGAAAAGGGGAAGAGTGAGTCCGCATGGGTAGCGTCTCCTGCGTCTCCATGGGTACTATTTTCCTGCCAACCTGGCCAGCTGGCCCCTCCTAGCTCCATTGAGCGCGGCCTCAGGCGGGTGTACTGTACCTGTCGACACCCGATGGCTGGGTGGCTTTCCCGGCTGGAAACATGGGCCTTAACATGGATGCGCAGTGGCCTTTTTCCCTATTCGTCAGCAGGATCCCGAAGGCTTGCTCTGCACGGGTGTGCGAGTCCCACGGGAGCTTGTGCTCATGTAGTGTTCATGTAGCTGTCCCCTATGCGGCAATCAAAAGACTGCTTTCAATTTCGCTTGCTTTGAAGTCCCTGGGGAGCATTACATCACCCCGCTCGCATGCCACTTTTCTGCGTTTGTAGCGTCTGCCACATTACTCTGCTCTGTGGCTTTTCAGCGTGATACCAGACAGATCCTGAGCTATACTCCCTGCCTTGTTTTTATACATTCCTGCAGAAAGGGAGGCCGCCTACCTGGTCTACCTGGTTAGGGGTAGCTCAGTGGTTAAGGCATTGGACTACGGTTCGGAAGGTCTCAGGTTAAAACCCCAAGTTACCACTGTTGCTCCCTTGAGCAAGGCCCTTAACCCTCAACTGCTCAGATGTGTAATGGGATTTAAAAACAATGTAAGACGCTCTGGATAAGGGCGTCTGCCAAATGCCTAAATGGCCTACTTAGTGAGCCTACGGAGTAAGCAAGGTGTGATAACAGACTGAGGCACACGTCCATCACTGGCCCACACTGTGACTATATCTTTACAGCAAAGCAGAACCATGTTTTTTTTTTCATATTTAAGAGTTGAGGTATGGCGGCAGAGTGACTTAGTAGTTAGCACTGTCGCCTGCACCTCCAGGTTCTGGGTTCAATCTCCACCTTGGGTCTGTGAGCATGGAGTTTGCATGTCCCCCCATGCTTGGTGGGTTTTCTCCGGGTTCTGCGTGTGCTCTGGTTCCCTCTCACAGTGCAAAGACATGCAGGTTAGGCTAATTGGTGTTCCCAAATTGTCCATGGTGTATGAATAAGCATGTGAGTGTGTGTATGTGTGTGTGCCCTGGGATGGATTGGCACCCTGTCCATGGTGTACCCCGCCTCGTGTCCTAAGTCTCCTGGGATTGGTTCCTGGCCCCCTGCAACCTTGTATACAGGATAAAGTGGTTTAGATTATGGTTGAGTGAGTTGTGGTATTGTGTAAAGCATAACACAATTTTTAGAATCAGTGGCACTACATTTCAATCACATTGCTTCTTAACTTCATTTAACCAACAACCAATTACTTTACAGAAGTACAGAAAGGCACAGTAGGAAGGAAAGTAACTTATCATTTGGCAGGAATAAATGATGCAATAAGAGCAACACACTGTTAATGAAAAAGTCTGGGGCAGGAGCTCGGTTCGTGATTTTCCGTAATATCTGTTATCACGAAAGACATCTAATAAAGCCCCTGAAAGAGAAAAGCTATAATGATCTCCCCCTTATTTGCATCCAGAATCTACATATTACATCTGCTCTTTTCCGTGACAGATTTTGGGGTAGTTTCTGTCTCCTGAGCAAATTATGTAGCTGAAGTAGTATAATTAAATGATTGTGAACATGATAAGCAAGTTCTGAGTCATCTGAGAAAACCCAGCACTATCTTGCATTTAACTGACACAAGTACTGTCAAAGGCAGTAAACCAAAGAGGTGTGCAGCATGCATTAGAAAGCTGTTTATACTGTATGTGTATACAGTATCTCAAATCCCTGAACATAGAAATTGGGCTTGATGATATAATTCAGCTTAGCTGGAAAACCCAACTTTGTCTATTACAAATACAAAACTTATTGCACAATTTGTTTATACATTTGTACTTGCAAATGGTGCGGTAAAAGATAATACAGTTTGAGTTTGTTTTTCTCACTGAACATCTTGTTTGTATTTTACATAGTCTAATATGATTTTGCAGATATATTTTCTCCAAAGAAAAGAAAAGTGAGCAGAATATATCAGAGCAGCCCATTAGTTAGCATTGATTTCAGAAAGGTTCCAGAGCAGAGGTTTTGTAGCTTTTCTTGCTTGATTGATATAAGGTGTTGTTTGACAGGGCAATTGTTTTTGCACTGGTACTCTTTTCCTTTGGATTTAAAGCTTCATTTTACCACAGTACTTTTAAACAAATGTCCCAGTAGGAATTTTTGGTTGTCAGAACGTTGTGGTGATGTTAATTTGCCAACGTTATAGAAGTTGGGACAATGTTGGTATTAGCCATATTTTTTTTTCTTTTTTCAAAGTTACTTTGATGTAAATACATGATGAAGATCAGTTTCTGAAGGTTGAGTACATGATAATGAGATAACATTAAATGAATGCCCCTAACACGATATTGCAATGACTTCAAAACATCATTAATACCAAACTGGTGGCCTGAGCAGGATTTAGAACCTGATTGCTGTGGTGGGAGTATTGTATACAGTATTTACCATTAGACCATTAGGGAACATTTGATGCTTTTAAAAGATTGTATTTACAGTGTTATGTTTGGGTACGTTTTTAAATTTAAACATCAACGTTAAAACATATGTGCCAATTATTGAACTAATTGCTCTTAATTTAATTTAAATAATTTAGATATTAATTTATTACTAAATGCTGCATTGTTCAGTTTAAAGTTTAAAGATCAGCAGATTAAGGTTAAAACTCTACGGAGCAGTGGCATCTCCAGGACTGGAGTTCTGCATTCATTCATTTGGCAGATACTTTCTTTAAGTGCCTTTCTCAAAGACATGCCTCTCTGGCAGTCCTTGAATTTGAACTCACTTGGAAAGATCTGTAAGCACTGATGTAGCCTGACATTGCTCACTGCATTGCTACACTGATCTACGATATGAAATCATGCAGAATTTCAACTTAGAAGACTCTTTGGACAAAAATGTTCCCCCTGACAAGTGCTATGCTCATAGTGAAACTTAAGTGTGCAACTGCTTAAACTGAAGATTCTCTCCAGCTAGTTAAAGCAGTCACTCAGCTGAACGGGTCGGATGCTGACAACCTGTAATTATTTGCACCGAGTGTACTTGGAGCAGAAGCGCTTATTCACAATCGACTTCTCGTTTGGGTGAGTGGCAGCGCTGGAGATGAGCCCATTCTCTGATTAATGGCCAGAGCAGGAAGAACGAGACCAGAGGGCTTGTTCAGGCCAGCTAGCTTTTTAAAGAACAAATTCCTGCACTACTGCTTCTATCATGGCTGAGTAACCCTTTTCACCTCTCACTTTATTCCCTTTTAATGCTCAGTTTGGCCTGGGAGTACCCAGTATTAACTCTGCCATTATGACTTCAAGGTGTGAATGATTGGTTTGAGGTAGGAATGATGTTTTAGTCAGCAGATAAAGAAAATAAATTGGCTGTGGATGTCTTATATGGCATGCCAAGTTCCAACACTGGGACTTATTTATCTGGTTGGATATGAGCAAATGTATCTGTATAATGTTTGCTGGAGCATTAGCACATGTAATAAAGCATTAATTTAATCACAGTTAATGAAAACAAACAAACAGACCAACAGGAATATCTTTTTATTTCAGTTTGGCCTACGAAAAATATTTATAAACAACTTCTCTAAAGATATATGTTGGATTCAATAATGATGCCACAAAATGTTTCATAAAACATTATATGATTATGTTTGATAATTGGCATAATCATAACAGATCGACCTAGTTTAATGGATTTAGGCAAAAATGTCAGCAGTTTGAATTGCCCAATAAAATTAACACTACAGTAGTGATAGGCCAGTTTTTAAGGCTCTGGGCTACTGATAGAAAGGTATTGAGTTCTAGCAGTGCCAATTTACTCTTTTGGGCTTGTGTACATGGGTAGGTTTCAGTGTAATGATAAGTTGCTTTAGATTAAAGTATAAAGTTATGAAACATTACATGGCCAATGGTTTGTGGACATTGCTTGTTGCGACCATTACTTATATGTGGTTCTCTCCCCAACTGTTACCAAAAGTTGAAACCCCACAGTCTTCTGTGTATACCACATACCATCTATGTATGCTTTAGAATTAACAATTCTTTTCATTGAGCCTGAAACATTTTCCAGCATGACAGTGTCCCAGTGCAGAAAGCAAGGCATTGCTTACAGGTCATTAACCCATGACCTTAACCTCGGTGATCACGTTTGAAATTAACTTAAATGCTGGATATTTGTTTTACCTCCTTGACCAGCATCCATGGCGACCATTATGTCACTAATGCTCTTGTGTGCCTAAACGAGCAAATCTCTATGTTCCAAACTCTAGTAAAAAAAAAAAAACCTGGTGGAATGGAGGTAATGTTAAAAACCTTTTGTTTTTAACATTACGGAGTATGTCTGGAATGGGATGTTCAACAAACATATACAGATATTGGTTCACATAATTTTGGTCCTATAGCGTATATCTTTGATGACCTGTTACCCTGATAACCAGTGCAAATTGCCAAATTCCTGTATATTAGTTATTTAGAGAAAAATTATGTCCTCAAGCTTTTTAGTGTCATTTTTCATCCCTTGTATGAGTGTGTGATTAACAAAACATGAAGGAGTCAAGATGGAAGATGACAGGTCAAAACCTAGACCTCCCCTCAGACAGCATAATGGTTTAGAGGGAAGAAAGAATTGCAATATTTTGGCACATATTTATATCTCTTATAGATTACACTTTATATACTGTATTATGAAGTGTTAGGCTTGAACAAAATAACATTCAAAGGTTACTTGGAAAGCCTGATACTGTAGGCTTAGTAAAAATGTGGTTCTTAGGGTAGAATAAAATTTGGAAACAGTCTGTTAAAGCATTTGCCAGCATGAAATCATTGATGTGTTCAGTCAGGTTAATTTAGCTTCAACTGAACTTAACTGGCTGTAATGAAATTGTGAACATACTGTTTATAGTGCGAGCCCAATTTCAGGTTCCCTTGCAGCATCTCACAAAAGCTTGAACTGATGGAACCTAGACTCTGTCCCTCTTCCTTAGCAGGGGAGTTGATATACCAAGCAACACTAAAAGGGAAATATGCAGTTGGAGGAAATATGGAGAGGATTGTGGGCGTATTAACCCCGGAGAGCATCCTATGCCATGAGGCAGTATTGTGTGATTCTCAAGGCCCTCTACTGTTTTATTTGATCAGTCTCTCCATTCATTTGTGGGTAAAGGCCAGGTGAAATACTTGGTGTAGTGTCTAAGTTTTTAAGCCTTACTACCAGGCCCCTACCAGGTGGGATGTTTACAGGAAGATGAAAAGACATGAAGTAGCAGAAGTTTAACTCTTTCCTTGGCAGATGGTCGCTTGGGCAGTGGAATATAGTGGGTAGACTTGGAGAACTGGTCAACCACTGCCCAGTGACGAAGTTGAAGGAGATGTGTGACCACGGCCAACGTGGTTTCGAAAGAGGTCTCAGAAGACCCTTCTGAGGTCTTGTACATGATGCAAACCATATGCAGCTATGAATCTTATCATGTCTTTTTTCATGGTTGACCACTAGAAGTACTGTTGGATAAGGGAGCACATGCAAGTGCCACTACATAGCATGCCAGTTTGGAACTTTGGCCCCATTCCAACACCTGGGAGTGTGTGAAGGTAGGGACGAGTTATGGGGAAATGTTTCTGGGACCAGGTTCCTACTCGAGGATGACTTTAAATGCTCAAGGTTCTTTTAATTCATTCAGACCAAGAAGCGGTCTTTGTCAGCCAGTGTGTTCCACTGAAATACCAGTTGAATAGAGGTGAGGGTTGTGCATGGGTGCCACAGAGCTACAATTGATGATTAATCACCAGTAAGAATTTGCAAATCCCAGGAAGCATTAGCATTCCTATTGCCTTTAGTTTGACATCTCCATCTGAATCCTTGAAGGAGAGATGACAAAACTAACTAAGGAAATTAATTCATGATTTCTCAGCCTTGGTGTATAGCTTGTTCTCCAAGACCCTTTCCAGGACTTGATATCCATGGGTTTGTGCTCCCTTAGGAAGCAGGGGAAAATCTGAAAATCATCAAGATACACAAAGATGAAGATTTGAAAAAATCATTAAAGATATTGTAAACAAGTGATTGAAAAACAGCCAGCACATTAGTTAGCCCAAAGGAAAACACAAGGTAGTTGTACTGATCTGTACTGAAAGCAGTCTTTCACTCGTTCCTCTCCCTACTCCTAAACAGGTGACTAGGATTTGAAACCTGCGGGGAATTTGGACATCCTGTTACAGTTCAAAGGCAAAGGTCGAGAGAGGAAGAGGATAATGGTTATTTATAGTAATGTAATTTAAACCTGTATCGGTGGGCTGATGGCTGGATAATCCCTACTGCAAGTGACTCTGAGATGTATCAATTCACGGCTTTTCTCTCAGAAGGGGAGAGAGAATAGAGCTGTCCCCTGGGTGGGTCAAACCAGGAATAAGGTTAATGGCACAGTCTTAAGTGCAGTGGGGTGGAAATTAGACTGCACATGATTTACTGAGGACTTGCTTGAGTATTTGACTGGAACATTTGGAAAGTTAGGAAATCACTCCTTAGTGCTGGGTGAAATGGTCTTTGTAGGAGCTGATTACAGACATGAGGACATGCAATGTGTGTTCTAATCCAGAATCCTTTCCATGGCCCAGCTAATGTACGGGTTGTGAAGAGATGATGAAGGAGATTGTTTCTCTGTGGTTCCTAGAGAACTGCCGCATGACAGGAGTAGTTTGATGTGTTATGGAGCTTGGATGGAGAATGGGCAGTGCAAGGTTATGGAAGAAATCTTCATTGGTAGTTTCCCATGGAAGAGCAGATTATGTTCTTTTTGCCCCTGGAGTCCACTGTGGATCAGAAACACAGGAAAGCAGTAACAATGACCTAGGAATTTTTATATCCCCCCATGTTCCCAGTATCATTGCCTTCTGCAGTGGCTGCAGTAGAAGCATGCCCATTTGTCATGCTGTTGCTTGCATTTCTTGGAAGAGGAGATGCAGGATTGCGAAAGTCAGACCAGATAACTCTAAGCATGGAAATAATCCAATACAAAAAAACGTGCCACAGTGCCAGTGAAATCATGTGGATATCGATGACAATTAATCCAAATGTGATGACAGTTCAGGGAGTTAATCGATCTTGTTACTGTGAAACAAAGCCAGAATCAAAAAGCCTGGAGATCCAAATTTCGTTTCAATTCAAGGGTCTGGGCAGTCTTGTAATAAGCAAACAAATGTGAAAGTCAAAACGAAATGTGTAATGATCCAGGAAGGCAAACGGTGTGGTAACTGGTAACAGAATGCATAAATCAGACCTGGTAAATCCAAACATGCAAGAATCCAAAAGGCAGGTAGGCTCATAGTTGCCAAACAAGTCAGAACTGGTATAGGTGCAAGTAAGTGCAAATGCAATGATAAATATAAAATGTGAGACAGAAACAAGGTTAAAGCACAAAGTGAGGTTAAGATCACAATGAAAAGTTTCTGAATGTATATTATGTATTCTGAATGAATACTGACCTTGGAACCCACAAAATAATCTGGTGGGAAGCTAAGGTTTCGGAGTGTCTTATATAGACAAATTATAAAGACCGAAGGGCCAGCAGGTGTGCGTGGAGAGATGACTGATGCAGCAAAAAGAAGATGCACACTGTAGCTGGCTCAGCAACAGGTAGTTCATGGCATGGACATGTTTGGACAGGTTTTGGACATGTTTGGCGCATCCAAGAATGAGTCCTGAATGTAAAATAAGATGTTTCCAGAAAAAAAGAGTTATTAAGAGGCTAACAGAAATTATTAAACTGTATGTGCATAATAGGTCATATTAGATAGTTTTCCCATTATCAAAATATATAATTTTACAAACACTTAGAGCAAGGTCACAACTGCACAATCATGACAAGTAAATAAGTCTTATGGATAAATTTAGATTAAGATAAATCCACAAATCATTACAACTTGATGCATCATTTTCTTCACAAACGTGAATTAGACATGAACTTATACACATAATAAAACACAATCCTACAGTCACCAGGCCTCACAGGCTGAGACAAAGGTAGAGTCCCAGCAGTTTGACAATCTGGCAAAGGATGAGCGTAGAGCGGGGAACTATATAGGAAGAAAAAAGGAAGGTGTGATGGGCAAAGAGGGTGGCAAAATCAAAGGAAAAGAGCCAGTCGCAGGAAGTTGATGGTCTGAAAATAGACAGAAGAACATAGTGAGTGCATGGAATTCTTAAGTACCAAGGAACTGGGTAATCAAAAGTAAAAAATCATGACAGGTTGATATACAGTATTTTTGGAGGATTTGGAATCCATTATTGAACCCCTGAATGCAAATCCCAGACATGTTTCTGAATTTTTATTTTTTTAAAAATGGATTTAAGTCAATTTTACAGCATTTCAGCTGTTTAAGATTTGAGTCTCTTCATGCAGCAACTACAATATTGGTCTGCAGTCATTTTCAGAATATGGTGAATATATTCCAATATGTATTTATTTTATGTTTGTGTGGGCTGGATAGGATGACAATCATAGTTCATCATAGATCAAACTGCTTAATGAACTATCAACTATTCGTTGTCATCAAATGTTATGCGTAGGAAACGTTTTTTTGCACCTACACTAATCTTTAAGACTGTACTGTGCTCAACCCTTCTCAGAGTGAACATTCTTTCAGGACGTTTCGTACTGTTTGCCTTTAAACTATAAAATGATTTATGATGGCACTATCACCAAGAAGAATACGGGTTCCTTCTCAAGACTGGTTCCACTTAAAGTTTCTTCTTGAAGTAGTCTTTTTTTTTTTCCTGTACAGAAGGTGCCTGGAGCTCAGGACATAAGGCTGGGGACATCCTGGGTGGGGTAACAACCCATCACAGGGCAGAGGTGCACACAAACTCTGTCATATTGAAGCAATTCCCTCTGGGATTAATAAAGTTATTTGAATCTTCAATCTGAATATACAACAAACAATTTGGAAACATCTACAGTCTGCAGGACAGTGGTGGGAACTGGAATACACAGAGGTTTCAAACCCCAACTCTAGAGGTGCAAGGTGACAATGCTAACCACTGACCCACAGTGCACCCCAAATAAAATTGAATTGAATTTATTAGAGAGAGATATGTGGGAACAATTGATGTGGCTATATTTAGAAGTATTTTATTTTTCACTTTCCACATATTTTATTTATTTCCCAATTATACCATCCAAAATGTGATGTGCTACCTAAGCAGTTTGAAAAAATAAAATAAGCATTCATACTCAAGTACCATTCTTTTATTGGAACTCACAGCAAAATACCCTCTGCACATTAGAGAGGCATTTTAATTATTTACTGGCTTTCCCTCTGGCAGTGTTACGTGTTGAACGAACATTTTACTCTGTCTTTTATGTGCTTGTGAGCTTCATAATTGTGACCTATCCCTAAATGAGGAGGCAATACATTATTAACTAGAGCATGGGGTTTTGTAGTCAGAGCCATGGATGTGCATTAAAATATGGGGCAAAAGTTCCAGAGCGGTCAATAACATATTGATCCTGGAACATAAACTGACACTGTGATTAGATTCTTGTCTTCTGGCCTTTTTATTCACACTCAGTCAACAGATTGTTGAATCCCACCATGAAAAGTGGATTTGGAACAATTTACGATTAGATATAGAAAGAATTACTACGGTTATAACACACTGTATGATGACTGTTCTAAATGGTTCCTTTTAATGTCTTTATTCGAAGCTAAACCTACATTTGTATTCTGTGATCCACTGGAGGGAATATCTGCAAAAGTTGTAATGACAATTATTCAGTTGTGTTAGAAACTATTTAAGCTGTACTGTATGTAGCTTGTATCTCAATTCTAAATAAAATCAGATAAGCTCAGTTATGGGGTGGCACGGTGGTGTAGTGGTTAGCATTGTCGCCTTGCACCTCCAGGGTCCGGGTTCAATTCCCGGCCAGGATCGATTCCCATCTCTGTGTGCATGGAGTTTACATGTTATCCTTGTGCTTGGTGGGTTTCTTCCAGGTACTCCGTTTTTCTCCCACAGTACAACGATATGCAGGTTAGGCTAATTGGTGTTCCCAAATTGCCCATAGTGTGTGAATGAGAGTGTGAGTGTGTGTATGTGTGTGTGCCCTGCGATGGATTGGCACCCTGTCCAGGGTGTACCCTGCCTCGTGCCCTAAGTCTCCTGGGATAGGCTAGAGGTCCCGTAACCCTGAATACAGGATAAAGCAGTATAGAAGATGAGTGAGTGAAGATCAGTTATGACTCATAATAACCATAATGTCAAATTTGACTTTTGTCACTCATTCATTTTATCTACTTTAAGTAGCCATTATGGTCACTGAGTTTATATAAAAGATTTGTTCATCCAACCATGAGCATCTGTAGGTCAACCAGGGACTGTGGAGGCCAATGGTGAACATTGTACTTAACTTCATTTTGTACAACTGTGACCTCTGGTCAACATTCACACACTGGGCAATTTGGGAACACTAATTAGCCTAATCGGCATGTCTTTTGATTGTGGGAGGAGACATGCTTCCAAAGACGTGCTTGATGAGGAAACCCAGCAAGCACCGGGGAGAAAATGCAAACTCCATGCACCTGGAGGTGCAAGGCAACAGTGCTAACTACTAAGCCACGTGCTGCCATAAAAGCTGTGTACTGAACACCTAATTATTGAAAACTCAAAAAGGAACATTGAACCAAATTACTACCCTGAACACGATCTGCAGGTCTCTACCAAGTTATGCTCTGAACCAGGTAAAATAATGAAAACAAACAACAGAAAACTATTGTTTTACTAGAAGAGGAAAAGGAACAAAACCAAAGACATCTTTAATTCTCACAAGCTCGCCCCTCTCTGTAAGTTTAGCACAATGAACACTCTCTTTCCCATCCTGGTGCATTGTTCCTGTCCTCAGTCCTGTGGCACCGCTAGTGTCTTCCGCATTGTGTGCACATGTTCTGTGTTTAACTTTTAATTAGTTTGATTATTTATGCCTCACTGTCACTATTCCTCTTAGCAAAACCTCACTGAATATTATTACATTATGCATTTCTAAGCTTTGTATTATTGTTCATGGTCCTTAATGTTATGATTCTGTGTCTATTGACCTATAGATTTGAATGCTTCGAACTATAATTCTAACTACATAATTCTAATTCTAAGAACTACATAATTAGTAATATTATTGTGGCCCACTAGTTAACTTTTAACCTCTAAAATGTCTTTGTGTTGTCTGGTACTGATTGGTTTTATTCAAATGTACAGTATCATATTACAGTACATGTGCATTGCAGCATGGTCCAGCGTAGCATACAGCATTTACTGTTCATGGCTAGAAAACCTAACCTTACAATATGTGTTTTCTCAACATAAAACATCAATTATGCTGAAAATTAAGTAGACGGATAAGTAAGGATGCTTGTTCTGCTGGTTGTTGTGAGGACAAGAAAAAACAAGAAATGTGTTAATTCAACATTGCATTTACCTTTATTTTGCTAATAACACATTCATTAATTATCATTGGCTTTTCCATACTGTAGATGCATAGCTTCACAAACAATACATTTGGACATGGCCTTATCAGTGTAAACACACCTGGCTGGTGGTGTTTCTTTTCAAACCTACTTTTTTATTATGTTAAGCCTACACACATCTTAGGTAAAAGGAGAACATAATTAAAAAATTTTTTTTTTAAGTCTGACAAGTTCAGAAACTTTATTTTGGAGTAAGAACACATGAATGACTACTTTAAATTATTATTATTAGTAGTATTAGTATTAGTATTATTACTGTATTGTTATTTGGTTTCTAAGCTCTGCTACAAGAATTTTACTTAAGCTATGTTACTAAAGCTTAAGGTATGTAACTATATTTCTTAGTTCACACAGACTGTTTTTGTACCCCAGGGATTGAATGGTTGCTTTGCATGACATTGCTTGGTGTAGCATGTAATTTCTGTTTCACCATGATGAATAATCAGTTTGATTGAAAAGCCGCATTTACTTCAATCCTATATACCCTTGTGTCAAAGCATGCACAGTAAGAGCTTTTATACACCTTTTTGATCTGAAGGCTGCAAGTAGTAAATTTATTAGAAAATAAAAAGCAACATCTGTCCCGAGTACAGCACTCTTACTCAGAGAGCTTTTTATATATGAGCCTTGGTATTATGAAGTACCTTATTTCCTCATATTTCAAACACACATCCGTCTATGTGCCAGCAGATGATCCATTTACCACTTCAGCATGTCCTTAAGGCAACAAAAGACAAGTGTCACAAGAGGTAAGAAGTAGATTATCAGAAAAGAGGATCTTAAAATGCACAGAAAAGGCCTGCCAGGGCTCCATTCATCACCAGAGCTGTGCACAGTGAAGAAATATCCGTCGCATATCAACAGTGTTTGTAAAAGTGGCATGCTGGTCACATGACAAGAGAGTTCATCGATCTCAGGTAGACTGCTTTTGAGCATTATACTGCAGAGAGCAATTATTTTTTCTCTGTTCAAACTCACACTAGGGGTCCTGAACCTGAGGTACGTGGACATTCCTTTGTTCTCACCCCGTAGGATCGCTCTTCTTGGAAAATGCTGACAATTTCACTCAGAAAGATGGAAGGACAATTCAGCCTCTTATGACATCATCACAATCTGGCCCAATTACTAATTTGCTCATATTTATTTGAGGAGTGTACATCCACACAAGCTGGAGTTTAATATGCTTTAGTAATTTTGTTACACGTTATTAATTAAACGTTAGGGTAAATCAAGTACTTCGCATGCAACAGCCTGCCTGGAGTTGTCCACCTCCACATTTTGTTAAGAGAGTAATTAAAAAAATTACCAAATCACTTTTAGCTCTCTGTACTTAACCAAGATGGCTAATACACCTTTAGACAAACCCCCATTTAACAAATAACCTGTATACTGAAAAATACTAAATATTTGTCATGATTATAAACACTTAACAGTAACACATTCTATGAATCACATATCCATAAGGCATTATAATTACTATAAAATTTATTACATATTTAAATTCTTAATCAGCTTTGACATGCATATTACCTGGGCATGGGAGAAATCATTTATCCCTGGAAAAATTCTAAAATTCTCTCTCTCTCTCTCACACACACACACACACACACACACACAATTACAAATCAAATAATAATTTTTTATTATATTTAATTAACAATGTGTTGGTATAAATAAAGTTAATGAAGTGCATAAAGTTGAGTACAACCACAGCCAGTAACGATGTGACATTATGAAATGCAAAATGATAAAGTAAGAATCTACATTATAATGCAAATAATTATAGGGCATTATATTACTGCTTCCAAATGAATGCCCTTATGAACAAATATAATAATAAATTATCTATGTATGTGCACAATCTGATATTATGTCATTATACATCGATCAACCGTAACATTATAACACAAAACACTATGCTCATGTATCCAAGTGTTCATGTATTGAAAGCTGTTATTTCTAAATGATTAAAAATAATTAAGGACCAAAATAACTTTAAATTAAAGTAAAAATTGGGACATATTCATGTTTTTTTTTTTTTTTTTGCTTACACAAAGATATGCAGTGAGATAATGCCTTCTATCTTGTGGAAAGATAATTCCTCTGTAGAGCTATTTTAAACCTTGTGAGTGTTTTAGTCTGACTGCCTGAGCACTCGCTTTTCGGCTTCATTAAAATTCTGCACCTTCAGGTACCTTAATCTACTGATAAGGCAAAGCTCCTAATCCATCAAAAGAGATTGCTGCGCTAACGGTTCCGTTTACCATTGAGGAATCATCTTTTTCTCCCGCCTTTTTGTCCCCCTTAAACTCTCTTTCCAAACTTTCCCTTTTAAATATAGAGAGTTTAGGTTTAAGGAGTGATGATCTGATAATGAAATCATTTGTCATATCTCTGTTAAATTGATCTCTTCCCCCCCCACACATTTTATGTGTAAAATAATTAAACATAATTATAATGATTCACTCATAATTTATACAAGTCAGCTTATCCTGTTATTGCACAGTTCTTTATCTATTTGCAAAGCTTTTTTTCCTATTTACATATACTGTATTACAAAACATATCTGCACTTTATGTTACAACACTTTATACTTCTGCATTTTTAGGTTTTAATAAATGTAATTAATTAATTTATTAAAATATATATTATAGTGTTGCTTATTTGAATTTCTGTAAATTGTATTCTTATTTTATGGTTTTCCCTTTTGTAAATGTTATCTTTGTATAAATGTACTTTTAAAAAAAATTCCTGGTCAGTTGTAATAGCAATTCCACAGCAAATATGGCATGAACTGTGGTAGTCTGACAAATAGAATAAAAAAATGTAATTTAAAATAATTAAATAAATTAGCCCAATGTAGGGGTAATTATACATGTGTGTATATATATATATATATATATATA
>JAQMYG010000014.1:13148201-13159753 GCA_030014215.1 Clariallabes teugelsi | reverse complement strand
TCAATGACTGAGCGTTGTACTGTGGTTTGTTTACTCCTTTTATACTTCCTGGTTCATGACCGCATTATTTCCGGGTCGTAGTGCCGGTCACGGGCCGAGTGTGCATGACACACTTCTTTAGATAATAATTTCTAGGTTACATTAACTAATGTTCTAAAGGAGGTTTTCAGTTATTATGCAAATCATTTATTAGAAAAGCAGATCCAAGCCATACCTTACGCAGATTGTGTGTACTCTGTCTATTCTATGAAACTTATGATAATTTGTAGACCATGTTGAATGCACTTTTTTGTTTTTAACTTTTATAATTTCATAGCTTATTTTGCTTTCATAGGAGCTGTCTTTCTGAGAAAGCTTTCACTGATACACTGAGCCGCTTGAAGCACACAAAACATTGTGATTACTTTCGCTTTGTACTGTGTGCACCTAGTGGTTTATGAAAAGTTAGTATTTGTGGCTGGCTGAAATTGCTCAGAGTGATGTTTTTGGTTAAACATTGAATTCTACAGAAATTCCAACATGCTTGGCATACTATATTTGCTATAATATTTAAACTTAAAAGGTCCTGGATATAATACTTTGGAATCCTATTAGGGATGTGTGCAGACACACTGCACGTGTGGACAAAGGATATAATGATTAATAAAACAAAGAAAACAATAAATGACATATATTAAATATATACATTAACACTAGGCATGCATTACACAGTCATAGGGCTCATCAGCATGCATCGATCTGGGGAGAATCTTGAATCTTAAAGTAAAAAAAAAACACAGACAAAAACACAGAGCATAACAAGATTGTAAGGTGATAAGTCAGTATGCTGTACAAAAAGTATGTCAAATTTTTATTCATCCAGCTGAAGAAGTTGTCTGGAATTTGAAGCATGTCGACTGGACATCTTTTTGTTGGTTTGAAATGTTTCACTATTCATTCCAAATATCATCTTTCTGAGTTTTCTTGGTTGGGGACCCCAAATATGTCCTCAATGGGCCGTTTCTCTCCTGAATAGCTTCATTGCTCATAGGTTCAGTCAAGGAGAAGGAAGACTGGCACCTGAGAACAGCTCTAAAGGCATATCCTAAGTGGGTCTTTGTCAAATTGCCTTCCAGTTCCATCCGAAGGACAACGGACAAAGTTGAGACCAAGAGTCAACAGAAGAACCTTGTCATTTCATGTCATGCAGGTGTATCTGAAAAGCTTAAGAAGATCTCTGGAAAACATCACATATGAGATTCCTACTGAGACAGGGACTGGTCCACCCAAAGGACTGGACACCAAAACAAACAAAGGACAATATACAGTCCGGTGCAATGAAAGGTGTTCAGAGCAATATTATTTCAGTGTTGTTCTTTGAACAGGTTAGTTCAGCAACCATTTATGAAAGAGACTAGATTGGCTACATGAGAGCTTACAGCTTTAAATAACTTGTTCTTAACGCTTTAAGGCTTCCACTTTCCATAAAATGGACTGTGGATCAAATTAATAAGGTCATGTGGTCTGATGTGTCTAGATTTACCCTGTTCCAGAGTGATGGTGCATCAGGGGAAGAAGAGAGGCCCCCATCATGCCTAATGCCTACTGTACAAGTCTACAGGGGCAGAGTTATGATGTGTGATTGATTCTGTTGGTAAGGTCTACATTCAGCAATGTTATGAGTGCAAAAAATGAGATCAGTGGACTACCTGAATATACTAAATGACCAGGTTTTCCATAAATGGATTTTATTCCCCCATGATGGCATGGGCATAGAGGATGATACCAGGATTCAGTATGCTCAAATTGTGAGAGTAGTTCAGGGAGCATAAGACATCATTTTCACACATAGATTGACCACCACAGAGTCCTGACCTTAATTCCATTTAGAATCTTTAAGATGTGCTTGAGAAAATATTATGCAGCAGTTCAACTTTTCCATCAATAACAAGATCTTTTGCTGCACAGGAGTGGCTTTAACCATGAGACATGAAAGGTGGGGTTTATTCTCATCGAGCGAGGAAGTGCCAGGCAGTATGCCACAGGATTAATTTATTTTCTTAAACCAATGTACTGTGGAGCCAACTTCTTTGCCTCCACCTTCAGCGGGAGGTCCTTGGTGGATAACCAGACCCGCTGTCCTGGGCGAAGCTCGAGTCCCTTCTGCCTTTTCGCATTATTTGTTCGAATTGCCTTTTGTGCTGTGAGGCGGAGAGAGGTTCTTGCCTTCTACCAGATTCGGTGGCAGCGGCGCATCATGTGTTGCGCGGTAGGTCCCCCCTACTTCCAGAAAGCCTTCCAGAACTGGCTGCCAAACTGTGGTCCACGATCTGAAACCAGGACCGTGTAGATTTACCACATGCTGTAATATTAGTTGTGCAGTTTCCTTCGCTGATGGGAGCTTTGGCAAAAGGATAAACTTGTAGGCTTTGGAGAAGCGATCAACAACAACAAATATCACAGTGTTTCCCTTGGAGGGACCCAATCCCATGATCAAGGGAAAGGTGGGACCATGGTTGCGATGGTTACAACCCGTGGCTCCAAGGGAAGCAACAAAAGAGGGACGCACGGAAACATAAGGCTGAATTGGAAAAGGCTTTATTCAATTTAAACATAATCCACTAAAAAGAAAAGAAACAACGAAACATAATAATATTCCTGAGTACATCAGAGTCAGTGTGTAGCGCAAGGTGCCTGCATGCAACATTGTAATGTACTGATGGTGTAGTGTAAACAGTGTTAAAAGTAACCAAACTCCAACCAAACCAAAATCAAAGCCCAACAAAAAAACCCTGTATGCCTCAACTATCGCTCTTTTAAGGTACTGTAGCACTCGGAGCGCAGCGGCAGGTGCATTCAATCTGCAGATTGCCGAATACAGAACCGCCAATCACTTCTCATAGGCTGAATGACGGGGCCGTCACAATGGGCAACAGGTGTAGCAACCCGTGAGGATGGGTTTTTTGCGCACATACAGGGCAAGCTGTTACATAGGCCTGAACATCTTTGACCATGCCAGGCCACCACAGGCAACGACGCAGGAACTCTAGAGTTCTGACCACCCCTGGATGCGCGGTCAAAGGCGACGTGTGACCACAAGAAAGGGCTTTAGGTCGGATTGTGACCGGCACATATAATTTGCTTGGGGGCCCCCCACCTGGATCCGGCTCCTGTCGTTGGGCCTGAAGGATCTCTTGTTCGATGGCCCAGCACACTGGGGCTACAATCCACGGGGCTGGTATTATGGGCTCAGGTACTGGCTCCTGACATGGGGGTCCCATTGCCGTGACAAGGCGTCGAGTTTCAGGTTCTTAGAGCCTGGCCTAAGTATAGTCGAATCTGGTAAACAAGAGGGAGCAACTCTGACTTGCCGAGGGTTGAGGTGTTTAGGTGACTGGATGTACGCCAGGTTCTTATGATCCATCCAAATGAGAACTGGTGTTTGTCCCCCTCTAACCAGTGCCTCCATTCTTCTAAAGTCTTTGAGCCTCCCTCTTTGAGAACACTCCCTTAAGGTTCCAGAAATCCTGGGGAGCAGTGGTCACTTCCACCGGTTCGTGGGGGATTGGAGACAGACTTGGGTTGTGTTGTTTAAGCCAGGGGAACCCTAACACTACCTGTAATTCTGGTATCCGTGTTACTAGAAATGACAAGCGTTCAGTGTGCCGCCCAACCCGTAATACAACTGGGCACATTTGCTGGGTGATGGGCCCTGATTTAAATGGCTGTTCATCCAAGGATTCAACAGGAATGGGGAAGGGGAGTGGGTCAACTTGCATGCCTAGTCTTTGAACTAGCTGGCAGTCTATAAAATTACCTGCTGCCCCGAGTCGACAAATGCGTTCAAGTGGGTCTTCTGAGCCCCATTCCAAGAGATCGTGGCTGACAGGAAGAGCCCTGCATGATGGGGATTCGCCTTTTCGGGTCACTACCATGCCCCCTCTCGGTAATGACCCTGCCCTTTTGGCTGTCCGCCTGGTGGAGCTGGCCGGTGCCCAGTCCCACCACGCCCAAAGTGGGTGTCTTTGCGACTGTGTGATGCTCTACCAGGTCACCTTCGGGTTTGTGTGCTCTAGACGGGGGTATGAACTCCCGCCTGTATGATGTCCTAGCTAGGCACTCGCATGTGGTTATGAATTCGAGTTGCCAACTTATACAGCTCTTCTAAATCACCCGGGGGTTCCCAAGTGGCTAGCTCATCTTTGAGCCTTTCTGACAACCCCTGCACATAGGCGGCCATGAGAGCTGAAGCGTTCCACCCTGCACTTGCTGCCTGGGTTAGGAACTCGTTGGTATAGTCTGCTAACGAGCGGCTACCCTGGTGAATTCGGAGTAGTGGGGAGATTACACCCCCTGCCATATGTGGATGGTGGAAGGTGTCCTTAAGAGCTTCAACAAAGGCATCAAAGGTTGTATTTTCACCTGCATATGTCTGGGGAGGTGGTAGACGGGTCTCGGCCAGCAGAGGGGGCGATTGCGCCACCGCTCCGAAGCCAGGAGTTGATTCATGAGTCGATGCCCTAGGGGACGGAAACCCGGAAGTACTTAGTGCATTGAGCTGTAAGTGGATCTGCTCAATGTGCTCCGAATATCCCACAAATCTCCGAAAATAACAAGGTTAGTGCTTGTTCATGCTTGCCAATCATTCCCGCTTGCCCTGTTACTATTTCCTGCATCCTCTCCAAGTCCGCGGGCTCTTGGGTGGTGCGGATATTCTGTTATGTTGTGACTGAGAGCGCGTGGTGTTAGCGCGCTGGGTGGTTGTACACAGAACTCTTATGCAGAGCGTCAGAGGAAAGGCTGTGTGGTTGTGGGAGTGCTTGGTGCACTGTTCAGGAATGTTTTCCTGTTCTGAGATAACATGGGTTTATTACTGAAACTAAATAAACTCAAACACAGATGCAAACACAAATCTCCTGCTTCTCTTTTTCCTTTTCAGTTTTCTTTTCTCTTTTTCATTTCTTTTTTTTTTCAGTTCTTTTCTGTTTTTCTTTCTTTTCAGTTTTTCTTTTCTATTTTTTTTCCCAAAGCTCCACAATCTGGTGCCTCCTAAATGTCTGCACATCTACTGCTTTGTCTTGGGGCTTATAAAGACAGGTGTCATGCATTGCTCCTAATTGCCATTATGGGAGCATTGCCTAGTAAAAGTATGAGGGGGTGGCCGCAGATCTGCCTGACAGGAAACCCATGGAGCAGCTGACCGTGGGTTTACCTGTCGCAAAACCTGTGACGTTACAAAAATCTTGTGGACCGAATATATGCATATAAATACATTAAGGCAATATTTTATAAAACAGAATTTTTTATTTACTCTGAGGATATTGGAGTGAATATAATTGACTAAAAAAAACGTACCAAATGAATAATTAAAAAAAAAGTTTTGGAAATTTAATATATAATGTTTTAAACAAATGGAAGTTTTTCACTAGGTTAAAGATAAAATGTAAAAAAATTTAAACCTGATGTTCTTACAAAATCAATTATTGAATTATGAGACACTTTTAAAACCATTGAACAAGAGGACGAGTTGAACAAACAAAGATATGAGTATTATAAAAACTTAATGAAGAAGTAATTGTGGCAAAGTGATTAACACTGTGGCCTCGAACCTCCAGGGTCTTGAGTCCCACCTTGAGTCTGTGTGAAGTTTGAATGTTCTCCCCATTTTTGCTGGCATTCCTCCAATTATTTCCTCCCACAGTCCATGCAGAGTAGGTTAATTGGCATTTACAAAAAATAATTAAACACAAACTATAAAGTAAAAATAAAACAAATTAACCTACACTTTACCTTTAAAAAAAGTGAAAAAAAAAATCCCAACAGATAAGTGTTTCCATCTGTGTGTGTGTGTGTGTGTGTGTGTGTGTGTGTGTGTGTGAAGCTAAAGTAAGGAGCCCCTACCTTCTCCTGTCACGAGCCAGCTCCGTCCTACAAGCACCTCGCAATCCTAACTCCACTCCGGAGTTTTCAGTGCGCCAAGTGTTCATCACGGCACACCTGGATCTGATTAAGCATCATCCCTAGGCTTTAAAAGCAAGCTGAGCGCACCTGTCTGTGCCGCAGTGTCTCGCTCGTGTGCCTGACCCAGCTCCCCTTTGGACCTTCCTTTCGTCTTCCCCCCCCTATTTACCTTGCCTAATTCTCGGACTGATTTTCGTGTATGACACTGCCTGTATTAGGAATCTGATTCCGGACTCGCCCTTTGGATTTGTTCGTTCACGTGGCTGGATCTTCTGGTTATCGACCCTTACCTGGTTCAAGACGCTGATTAAGCTCTTCGTCGCCCCCTGCTGCTCGCTGACTCTCTCTCTTTCTCTCTCTCTCACACACACACACACACACACGCGCATACTCCTCCGGTCGCTGTTTATTTAACCCTTTAGTGCCATAATAAATTCCTTTAAGAGAATCTGTGTCTGCTATTGGGTTCTTTCCTCTCCTGCCTTTCCCCCCGTGACATCTCCCCCTTCTCTTCTTACACAGTTACCCTTCGTCCACTCTTTTCACACACACGTGCGCACACAACGGAAACACTGTTTTATCGGAAAAATAAACAAGAAATCTTCCTAATGACACTCGATTGAGTGACACACTAACGGAATCACTGTTGTAAAGTAAAAATAAAACAAATTAACCTCCACTTTACCTTTGAAAAGAATCGTGACAGAGCAGTGTTTCTGTGTAGAGCAGAGAGAAAGAGTGTGTGTGTGTCTGTGAAGGCAAAAGTAGGAGGGGTCTGTGTGTGTGGCACGGTGACGCGCGTGCACACAGACACAAAAAGCAGGCTGATCCAGAGAGAAAAAAAAAAGGATCTTTGACCTCTCTAATGAGACTTTTTTTTGCTTTACACACACGCTGTACACACACGCATACAGACACAAAATAAAATATGTTATACGCACACACACGGATGTTGATTATACCTGTAAGAGACGCGCACTAAGACCCAGCAGGGGAGAATATTACCCACAATTCCGCAGCACAAGAGAGAGAAAAAACGTTGGCTCAGTTGTGATCACGTGACGCTCAGCGTCAAAACAAAAAGCGCATGCTACTTGATACCTGATACTCTGTACTCGTAAACCAAGACTTGTTTGTTTTCCAAGTCAAAATTCATGAAAAATCTTTGCTCGTCTTGCGGAACACTCGCGAACCGCGTTACTCGCAATGAAATGCCTGGTTTTAGACTACAATAATTCATTAGTATGGTGTAGGGCCTCCTTTTGCGGCCAATACAGCATCAATTCATCTTGGGAATGACAGATACAAGTCCTGCACAGTGGCCAAAAGGGATTTTAAGCCATTCTTATTGCAGATTAGTGGCCAAGTCACTACGTGATGCTGGTGGAGAAAAACGTTTCCTGACTCGCTCCTTCAAAACACCCCAAAGTGGCTGAATAATATTTAGATCTGGTGACTGTGCAGTCCATGGGCGATGTTAAACTTCACTTTCATTTTCATCAAACCACTCTGTCACCAGTCTTGCTGCGTGTATTGGTGCATTATCATCCTGATACACGGGACCGCTTTCAGGATGTTTGAACCATTGGGTGCACATGATCCTCCAGAATGGTTCGGTAGTCCTTAGCAGTGACGCGCCCATCTAGCACAAGTATTGAGTCCAGGGAATGCCATGATATTGCAGCCCAAACCATCACTGATCCACCCCCATGCTTCACTCTTGGCATGCAACAGTCTGGGTGGTACACTTCTTTGGGGCTTCTCCATACCGCAACTCTCCTGGATGAGAGAAAGAAAAGAAGGTGGACTCATCAATACATGTTGTCCACAGCCCAAGATTTTCGCTGCTGGCACCATTGAAACCAATGTTTGGCATTGGCACGAGTGACCACAGAGTTGTCTATAGCAGCCCGGCCATGTACATTGACCCAATGAGTTGGGCAGCTGTGGTTTTATGTTTTTTGAATACAATCCCTTTCAGACAGCTTCCTCTTTCGT
This sequence comes from Clariallabes teugelsi, assembly GCA_030014215.1. Lineage (NCBI taxonomy): Eukaryota > Metazoa > Chordata > Actinopteri > Siluriformes > Clariidae > Clariallabes > Clariallabes teugelsi. Next base: position 13,151,815 of record JAQMYG010000014.1, on the reverse strand, counting down.
CCACAGTTACAACTGTTGGATGTGGTTCGTCTTTCTTGGTGGTATGCTGACATTACCGTGGCTCTTGATACATCACAAAGCCATGCTGTCTTGGTCACATACTGTATGTACCAGTGAGACGCACACCAACAATTTGACCTTTTTCTTTTAACTCTGATATGTCACCCATAATGCTGTGTACATTGTAATATTTTAAGAAAAACTGTGCTATTTCTCTGCTAATTTAACCTTCACATTCTGCTCTCTCAATGAAGATTGGTCACCAGGCTGGTCAAATTTTGCCATGAAACATCCAACACTAAATTGGCCAGTGTTTCATTGTCCAACCCCTGTGTGTGTATATACTGTATACAGTATGTATATATAATATATATATATATATATATATATTAACTATTAACTATTATATTATCAAACCTGACCAAAAAGGCTTTGATTATATATCAGGAGAATTATTGTGGTAAGGAATGAAATTCTATCATTTCCCAGAGAAAATGTATTAACATGGTTAAACTATTATATAAACATTCACAAGTACAAATAAATATTATTGACACTTTAACTGAACAATTTACAGTTCACAGGGGCATGAAACAAGAATGCCCACTAAGTGTGCCACTTTAAATATTAGCGATCAGCCAACTTATTTAAAATAAATAAAACCTGACACAACAAGAATACAAGAAGTGCAAACATCAAAAAACCAAACAAACAAGCATAAAATCTATAAAAGTAATGGCATATACAAGACTAATAAATAAAAATCGACCCCCCCTGAAATACGTAAAATATATTTCTACATTGCTATATTATTATTATCACCATTATTATCTGGTGTGCGCAAAACCTTTCTTCTCTAATGTACCATTTCGTTTACATGGGATAATGAGATAATACTGGTTGGTTGTTTGTACTGTGCACTCCAACGTTTTTCTGTTGTACACATAAAACTATGTAATGTTTTACATGTAGTATAGAAAAAATTTCACATTACATGTAAAAATACTTTAAATTGGACATTGTTTGTACTTTTTTTTTTTTTTTTACACTTCACAATCTTTCTTTTTGTACTACTACCATACTGCTGCTATTTGTCTTGCACCTTACAAGTGATTTCATACTCAGGAATACTGAACATTTACATACATTTGGAGGTATATCTGCAGACTTTTTGCATATTGCACATGTTTGCAGGATATATATTTATATATATATATTTGCATACTGACAGAATTCAAGGTTTACATCCATTCAGATGTATAGTCATTCAGATGTTTACTATATATATATATATATCTGTTTATTTACTTTATATATATATATATATATATATATATATATATATCTGTTTATAAATATATCTATTTATTAGAATACTGTTTTATATTGCACAGACTGCCCTTTTTTTGCCTTGACAATGTTAACACATGTTGAGAGAGAAGAGAAACGATATTTTGATATCTCTGTATGTTTGCACATATGGTGGCATTGACAAATAAAAACCTTGAAACTTCTTTCAAATGCACACTAACCTGTGAAACCTTGGATGAAGTTTGATTAAAAAGGAAAAACACAAAACGAGAAAAGTGTTCACAGTGAAAAGTGTTCAGAGCTCTACATTGGAGAATCACCAGAACCACAATCAGCAATGTACCTGCATTTAAAAGATAAAGGACACACATTTGCACATTTTGGACAGAGAGCATAGGATGGATGTTTGAAAGAGGGGTGAAAGAAGACATCTGTACAAAAGTGGAAACCCTTCTCTCAATATTGATGGAGGCTTCAAGCACAGCAAGTCTCCCATTTTCCATGCTGCCTTTTGATCCATCCCCAGTAGGATTTAGAACACTTCACATGTCCTCCACGGACGCCACACCTAACACCACCCTTTAAGGTTCACAAGGTCGTATAAGATGACCATAACATCTTAATGGTTCTCCTTCATCTCAACTTCTCTATTATCCATCAATAAGCCTATTTAGGTGAAAAACAGTCTGCATATTTGAGGCTACTAACCAATTATTCTCATACTAAACAAGCAACTTGGATGCGTGACAAAATCTTTCAAACTGACAAAAAGAAGTCCAGTTGACCTGACTCAACTTTTAGACTACACAGAGCACCAGCATGAGTGCGTGTTAAATAGGGTGTGAAATGACGTCCAGGTGTGTGTCATTAATCTGGCGATCAAATGCAGGGAAGATGGGACATGGAGTCCCTGTTGACCATGTTTATATGCTGCACAAAAACTCTGGTTATTGGATTTCCATGAAAATTATGGCATAGGTGTAACAAAACACTGGCAAAAAAAATGCTATTGCTATCTTATATGATCAAAGGTTTGTTTTTTATTTATATAAATACAATTGGGCATCATGCCGGCAACCCATTCCTGTAAATAACTGTCATGAAAACGACAGATAAATATCCATCAACCGATGTGCCGAGTTTTACATAGACGGAACCACCACACACCACTGGTAGCTTGGGGTCATATTGTTTAGCACTGAGGCCTTGCATCTCCAGGGTTGAGGGCGCATTTTTTGCAGGTACTCCGGTTCCCTCTTACAGTCTACAGACATGAAGATTATGTTAATTGACATTTCCAAATTGCCCATAGTGTGTGTGTGTTTGTTTGTGCCCTACGAGAGATTGGCACCCTGTCCTGTACCCCCTTGGAAGTAAGGCCAATTCACTGTCAGCAAACTTGAGCAAATTTCTAAGTGTCGGGGAAGACAGCATCCAAAAAACTCTGTCTAAGGACAAAATATTTACAAATTGCTTAAGCAAATAAGCAAATAAAATTTCAACTTAGACTTAAACACTTAGACTGTTTTTGAGTTCGAAATGCTAATTGAAAAGCTATTCCATAACTGTGGAGCATTATAAGTATGCCCCATGTTGGGGTTATATGATTATTTGTTGATACCTTGTATAATCATAGCCAGCAGTTTTAATCAAGGTAGGAGTGGTGAATCATGAAATACGATTGAAACCATTCAGTGCTTTGTAACTCAATAGAAGTATTTTAAAATCCATATGAACTTTTACTGGTAGCCGGTGCAGTGTGGATAAATTAGGAGTGATTGGGTCATATCTTCTGTCTTAGTAAAGACTCTGGCTGCAGTATTCTGGGCTACCACGAGCTTATTTCTGCAACTAGTACAGTATCCAGACACTAAGGCATTAAAGTCTTCCAACCTGAGAGGTTTATCTTTCTATATTTTTTAAAAATCTACAAAATCTAAAAACAATATTTCCTATATAAAAGAAGGCTATCCTTGTAATACTATCTACATTTCAAGTTTCAAATAAAATGCCGGAATCAATAATCACACCAAGGTGTTTTACTGCTGCACCCAATGAAACAGAAAAGTCATACTAAGATCAGAAAACATCTCGGGTTACTTTGCTGTAACCCTGTTCCCTGAAAAAGCGGGAACGAGATGCTGCATGAAAATGCTATGGGAACATATTTCTGTGTTGCCGGTTGTGAAGCATGTGTGTATCAAACACGCCAAATTTTGGCATATGTAACCTCGGTCAGGTGATGTCATCTGATGAAGTGCACCTGCAGGTTATAAATAGGAGTGAACCGGAAACATTCCTCA
>JAQMYG010000014.1:13114000-13126700 GCA_030014215.1 Clariallabes teugelsi | reverse complement strand
GTGAATCAGGTGTGTGCTCAGAATTCGGGTGATTGGGAACGGAGATTGAGGGTGGAGTCTGGCGTTTCCGTGACAGTTACATTGGAGCTATGGGTTTAAATTCTATACCTTAGAGAAAGCCTTCAGTGACCAGTTACCACAATGCAACAGAAAAGGGAAAAATATGACTGGAAAATTTTCTCCTAACTCCCCTGGACTTTGCATTAACAAAAATGTTTGTAATACAATAATTAAAGTGAGATTTTGTTTAAGGCTTACTCTATTATGTAGTAGTGTAGCAGTCATAACTAAAGCTGTAGCAGTAATAAGCAGTATACCATTCCATAAATAGAAAGTGTCTGATGTACCTTTGTAAAGATGTGCCATGATATTGAGTAATACTATATTAGATGATTGAGTAGCCTAGATGATGTTGGTAATTAGCAAGGTGTTGCATAATCTAACTGCTTCAGGGAAGAAACTGTGCAGTCTGTCAGTGGTGACACGGATGCTCCCATACCTTCTGTCAGTTGGAAAGAGAATGAAGAGTTCATGAGAGGTGTGAGAGAGGTCATCTGCAGTTCTGGTGGCTTTGTAAATGAAGCAGATGTTGTATGAAACATTGATAGTGGGGAGAAAGACCCCAATCTTTTCAGCTTGTCTCATAATCCGCTGTAAGGTCATGTGGTCAAAGACTGTGCAGTTTTTATGCCACATGGTGAGACAGCTGGTCAGGATGCTCACTGCTTTCTCTTTGTAGAAGGCAATAAGGATGGGAGGAGATATGTTGGCTCTTTTCAGCCTCCACAGAAGGTAAAGATGCTTCTAAAGTACTCCTTGGCTAGGCAGGTAGAAGAAGCTTGTGATGTTCTACAATGTTTTCTGTCGATCTGCGGTGGTGAGCAGTTCACTAAGGTCCTCCCAAAGTCTTATTTAGCTTTATTGACTCTATAATCTATTTTATGAAATTATTCACCTGCACATTTGTAGTGTTAAACTTGATAATCTGATTTGATCTGTACTTTGAAGCATGGGTGAACAGAAGTTGACTGAGCATGCAGTCCTGGGGAGCCCCACTGTGCTGGAAGGTGTTGTTGTCAATCCTGACATTCTGTCGTCACCTGTTTCCTGTTTTGTGTGTGTGTGTGAGACCCAATATTAGCTTTCTCGTCAGTCATTTTTAAATGATTGTGGTGAATGCTGAACAACATGCATTCTAAACAACATCCTTTTTTTTTTTTCTTTTTTTTTCCCAGGTCAGTCAATGATAGTTGGACGGATGCAGATATGATGTGCTCTGCTGAGAGATCATACTGAAATAAGTTCAGCGTGGTTGGAAAAAGTGCAGCTTAGGTTATTTTGTGACTGCCTGCTCAAAACATTTCACAATGATAGGTGTGAGTGTGATGGGCAGGTAGTCATTCAGGCAGTACACAAAAATGTCTATGATGGTGGTTGTCTTGAAGCACCCAGGGATGATTGGTTGGCTCAGAGAAATGTTGCTAACTGATCACCACATTCCCCACAGGTATTTTGTCAGGACCAGCAGCTTTCTATGGATAATTAGCACCTAGATCAATGTCACCCAAAAAACAGAAAAGCAGTGTCACATTTCTGTTTACCTGTTCACTTTGTTTCAGATCACACAACCCAGGACTCAATCAACACTCCCCACTAAGCACAACACAAACATATTTTCAGTATCAGTGTTCTCTTTGTCATGTTTGTCGCTATCTGCCATTCAAGCTCTGCTATTATTCTTTGGTTTCCAAGACTCTGGTTTGCCTTGGTAATTCTGAATACCAGTCCGTTGCAAGTTTTTTTAAATACAATTTTGGATTGTGTGCTACATGCCCTGTATAAATAAATATACTGTAATTCACGCTTGTGCCCAATCGTGACAGCCATGTGCACTAAAATACAATACAAAATACAATTTCTTACTTGTACAGTATATCATTCCTCAAAAGTACACGACAATGCAGACATTCACAGCGATATATAGTATGAAATCCTCTCGCCACTGATTTACCTGGTGTGCTCCTCTGAAATGTTTCAAACCCACTTTTGTATTTACCTGTGATGAAATTTCTAATGAGTGAATTAACTACTTGCCATCCTCCTGAGCAAAATATCAAGCATATTCTTTTGCTAAAATTGATTACATTGTTTAAAATAAAGGAGTGTCCTCATGAACTCAAGACATGTATTAGCCCAGATGACATGAGCAAAGACATATTGATGTGTGCCAGAATGAAATGTGCCATTTCAGAGGACAGACATGTCCACATTAGCATCAGCTAAAAGTCACTTGTAATTACAAATGTGAACTTTCATGACATGCAAATCCTATGTGAAAAATCCCCCCAAATCAGAATTGAGCTATACTGTATGGCTTGTAATATGAATGTAGTGAAACTTATCTGTTTGTGGGAACTGTACACACACTCATTCAAAACACCAATTACACATTGCATGAACTCGGCTCAGATCCCATACTATGGCATTATTTTTCTGCCATAATTTAGAGCAAAGAAACATCTTTCCTGCATGCTCAAAATCTTTTTCGCATGCTCAAACTTGACCTTGCACACACTCAAACTCAATCTTGTGTGTACAACTTGTACGTTTCTGTCTCTAACACTCTTTTTCTTGTGTGCACTCAATAACACAAAGCTGTGCTTGCTCAGTTTGTGGCACCTTTATAATGCTGCTACAATTCCAACCAACCGGAGACTAGTGGAGGGGACATTCTGCATACCTGCCTTTCTGATTGACACCTTACATTGTTCTCAGCTACTGGTGTTTTAGTTGGTGTTATACTGTATACTGTATGTTATATCATTGTGTCTATTAGTTTATATCTTTACTATTTTTATTTTAATAAAATGTGTGGTCTTTATTAGGTAGTTTGAATTCCAGTATGCTTTTAGTACAATTCTATGTAGCTTTTGTCCTGTTTTGAGAGTCTCTGTGTGACAGCTAGAATGAGTGCATCTGGTTTAATTAACTAATACAGTAAAGTACATCCATATTAGAACAGTAAATGCCTGTCACTTTATTTTTCTGTTTTTTGTCAGACAACCTGATGCTTTGTTGGAGACTCAAATAAATTATATTGAATGGCACAAAAATGAGTCCTTGTTATTATTTTATGGTTATTAACTACACACCATAATAAAGTGAGAAATTCTGAATGTGCAAGATAGGGTTTGAGCATGTGAGAAAGAGATTATTTTCAGTCAGGATTGTAGCAGAAATATAACACCATACTGTATCGTTCTGAAAGATCTGAAATGATTAAAACCTCAAATTTGGCCTGACAATAATAATAATAAATTATAAATTATAAAATTTGGATCTAAAGGGTTAGATCCGAATAGTTTGACTTTTGCAATATCGACATAATAAGATGCACAGTAAAAATGACTTCTAGTATTAAGACTAGAAAATCAAGTTATTATCTGAGAAAGAATAGAAAATCTAGTTATTATCTGAGAAATTTTTTATCTAACAAGCTAATTAAAGACAGTTGTATAGGAGTGTGTATTTATGAGCATGTGTGTGTGTTTGTATGTGTAAGAGAGAGAGAGAGAGAGAGAGAGATTGCCCAATGTCAGCAAAGACAACCCTAACACTCTAGGGGCAAATATTGTACCAATGTTGGTAAGAGCACTTTTTTTTTTTTTTTAACAATCAGGACATTACTGGGCAAGAATTGGCAAGTGTACATTTTTCATAACCAACCTGATGCCACTAGCCCAAATGAGGATGGGTTCCCTGTTGAGTCTGGTTCCTCTCAAGGTTTCTTCCTATTAACATCTCAGGGAGTTTTTCCTTGCCACTGTCGCCCACGGCTTGCTCACCAGGGACAATCTGCTCATTTTGATTCATGCACACTCACATTCCATACAGACTTAAATAATTATTTTGATTGTTTAAAGCTGCTTTGCGACAATTGTTAAAAGAGCTATACAAATAAAATTGAATTGAATTGAATTGAATTGAACAGCCCAATGTTAGTTTGACATCTTGCCAAGACTACACTTCTCATAAGTATCTTAACACTGTTGGCCCCATATTGGTTCACCAACATTGGCCCAACATTTATCCAGCATTCACAGAAGAGATGCAAAGGTGTACTTTTCATATCAACCCTTATACTGATAGCTTAACAATGGGAAATGCCTACAACCCTGACAACACTGACCCAAAATTGCATATTTCATTACCACAAAATAATGTTTGTCTAATGTTGGCCCCCAACCGTGACCCAACTGTATAGCTGATGTTGGGCCAACATTGGCAAGGTAAATTAAAAGGTGGCTAAATGTAGGTTGGACCTGGTTGCCTAGTGGAAATGGACTGGCCAAACGGATATGATGATGGTCATTATACAAGGTTCAGACTAAATTTCACTAACACAAATGACACACTGTTTTACACATGAAATCATGTTAATGGCACAGAAATATTTGTACCATACATATACAGTACTACATGGTCAAAGGACCATAATACCCATATGTGGTCCATTTGTATGGTAGCCCCAACCCATCCCATGTTCCCCCTGCCCAATGTGGTAATCATTTGTGTACAAACCTTTGGATATACAGTATGGCATAACAGCCATGTCTACTGTGCTAAAATTAGTCAAAGTATTGTTGCATCACCAGTATTAAATATGCCTACAACTGTTCAGTCAGTTACACAAATCAATTTTAAATATTCATACTTAATTGATATAATAGCAAAATATGAGAGGTCTCATTTCGACAAGTAAATTTTGATTATTCAAAAATACAGGATAATGATATTAATGATCATACATAAGAATATTTTGCTAAATACAGTATACCACAAAGTGTTTCCTCTGCAATTTTCACTCAAAAATCATTGAAGAAAGGGTTTCCACGGTCATGCTTGCGAGTGGCAGAGGCGGCTGCACATCCAGGTTGAAATGATTTATTTTAACTGGCAAACTATTCCAAAATAGCTGGCAAATGTTCAGCATTGAGCAAACAGACTATGGTAGACAAGAGTAAAAATAATAAGGCTTGGCATATAAGGAGAATATTCCACACTAAGCAATGCTTCACACTTGATTGAATCCAGGTGACTGTGATTGTGACAGAGTTCATTTGTGTTGTGTGTTGCAGTACATACCAGACATGTCTATAGACTGTGAAGGAATGTACCGAGGCACTGAATCTGGCATTGATGTGACACAAAAGTCTATTTAATCATAACACAATCTGGTATCATCAACTTTTACTAATTTACATGCATGTGACTGGGTTCTTTACTTCTTAAAGTTAAAATACATTTTTACTTGATAAATGAGCATAGTATTGATATACATGTATGAGTACTGTAGTACAGTATGTATTCACTTTGCTGCCGAGAAAGTCATCCTACCCAGTAGCCCCCCTACTCTTCTTCCCTCAACCAGTTCTTTTCTATGAAGCCCCCCAGGGGTCATGTGGTAAAAAAAAAAAAAAAAAAAAAAACTGAACAAACCATGCCCTCTGAATACTAAACCTAGTGCATGGATTAATGAACCGAAATGCGTTTTTCTTAGCCCCTCCCCTGTGAAAACAGCATATTCAGAGCAAGGCTCAGTCAGGAGAGGTTGTGCGCAGACCACTGAGCTTCTATGGCTTTTTAAACCCTGGAATGGAAGAGACAGAGAATTTCCTTATGATGACATGCATTGTATTGTTTTGTTTTTTTATCACTCTCTACACACACAGTGGACTTTGAACTTTTCAAAGGTAAAGTGCAGGTTAATTTGTTTTATTTTTACTTTATATTTTATAGCAATGATTTTTATATGAATATTTTTGGGCTGTGGAACGAATCATCAGAGTTTCCATTATTTCTTATGGGGAAAATCACTATAATATACGAGTGTTTTGATATACAAGCATGCTTCCGGAATGAATTATGCTTTAACTATAATACCTTTCCTTTTCATAATACTTTTCAGGGTTTCTCCTCAGCTATGGTTTTAAGTGCTCTAGATTTGACAATGTTGGTGTTTCCTGATATTCTTCCTAGACTGTGGTAACTTTTGCATGGTTCCTTTTCTCTCTCTTTGTTCCCTTGACTATGTACTCTGGATGTCTATTAAGTTTCTCTGAATGTTTCCCCGAATTTTTGTAGAACAGTCAAATGGCTCATTCTCTTTGATGTAATGGCAGATGTGGGTGATATGTATTTACTCAGGGATTTTGGCTTAGGAGTTAAATATCTAATTTTCATGTGACAAAACCAGAAAACATTTTGAAACTCCTTCATATATATGTACTGGATGTGTGTTTGTGTTGAATGTTAAAATATAAGGACAGATCTAGCGGCTCACTCATCAATGTTACACCTAACATTTTGGAGGCTCAGTCCTGTATTTCCTCTCAGAGGAAGGTAAGCATTTCTTTTGTCATTTTTCCTGCCATGTTTTAAACAAGTTTTGTTTTCATTATGTTTTAATTTCCTGTCTGTAATATAACAATGCATTTTATGCATTTGGTGTATAAGCTCCAGTGTATGTAATTTAAGGAGGCTTTTGAAGTATTTAATGTATAAACTCAGATATATATTCACAGTAATACTCTTTTGATGTGAAAGTTTTAGTGCATATTCACTGTGATAAATGTGTGAATCCCCAACTTGGTACAGTAATATGTGTATTTCGTGTACAGCATGTATTTGCATTTTTCTAACACTAACATCCATTTCCTGAGAAGTTTCTTAGGAACAAGGAGCAGTGTGTATTCACAGTCACACATTTTGGTTATCCGAATACCTTGTGTTAAATTGCAGTATTTTTTAAATGTGTGAATCATCACCTTGGTACTGTATATTAGACATGAATTTAATAAGCAGCATGTGTTCTAATTTTCTTAACATTAAGATCCATTATCTGAGATTTTTCTTAGCAACAAGAAATGGCGTCTTTTGGTTATTCAAATGCCTTATGTTAAAGTCCACCATTTTTAATACTTGAACAACCCTAAAGTGTCCACCTAACTTTGATATGCTTGATTTATTCATTTACTAATTTAACTTTGCTGCAATTTTGTACAACCACGTATTCATATTTTATTCCAGTTTTCATTGAACTTTCATTGAAAAAAATCGGTTACTTAACCTAGTAACAATACAGCATTATACAGTATATATCCCTCAATGCCTTGATTGATTAAACCAATCATAGATTGACAGATCGAAAAGAAACTTCTGATTGTTTATTTGAAACACACCCCAAGGTGTATCAGTTGTACTTATTTCTCATCATGCAAGAATATTTGGTAGTAATATTTTAATCTTATTTTTATATGTTTAATTCTCATACCCATATTCCATGCCTCAGTGGCTTTTCTGTTTCTTCTCTGTGAAAAGTGCAAACAAAATGGAAGATTGTCATTCCAAAACATTATATATAGGAATTTGGAGTTTTGCTGATTTTTAAATAATTGTTCTTCTTTTAACAAAGCTATTAGCTGTTTATGTATTTAATATACTGTTAGCACTATGTACCTTTAGCTGGTGTTGAAAAATTGTTGATTTATTATAATGCATTTAAGCTAAAGTAGCTAAAGATATTACAGTTGTTTATGTATTGAGCATACAGTATATTTAGGCTAATGTGACCTTAGCTGGTGTTGAAAAGCTGGTAATGTGTTTTTAGGCTGGGATGCCACATCAATTAATAATATATATATATATATTATACAAAAAAGAATCCATAGATTAATCACATAATTGATAAAGTAATAGATGGATTCATTGATTTGAAAAATGCTTGTTGAATGCAGCCCTAATGTATTTTAGTGTATAATGTATTTACATTTTAGCATTTTCTACATAAGAATTCTACTGGACAAGCTATTTGTATGTATATTCTATATAGCCTTTAAAGGAACATGTATACATACAATATATATACATCTACAAAATATATATACATATATACATATATAACATATATACATTTACAAAAGAGGGCGTACAAGTTGAACAATTTTAACAATAGTGTCTTTGCAGATAAGACTGAACGCTCTGCATTACATGTTTAAGAGGTTACCATTTTTAAAGGGTATATTTACTGTTTGGCCAGTCTTCTTTGTCTTGCTCTCAATATGCAGTACCAAGCTTTTTGATCTACAGTATGCTGCACAGCGTTTATCATTACTGACCTCTTACACACTTCTGTTTGTCCTTTTGTTCTGTCTAGTATTCTGTTTGTGGTATTGTTTCCCCTTTAGACCTCACTTTTGTATTGTAGACTGAGTTTGGATTTTCAAATAATAGCTGTGCGCTTGTATCTGCTGTTCTTGAATTTATTTTGGTGATATTAAAATGTCTCTTATCTTCCTGTCTGGGCTGAGAGCTTCCTTTATAAGCTAAAGCACAGCCACCTGCATTTGCTGCCCTGCAGTTATACACATTGACCGGAAATAAGTGAATCAACAATGAGACTGAACCAAGTCCGATAGTCCAGAATTTATTTGGCACTCTACAGTCATATAAACCTTTTGGCAGCTCTAATGTTGATGAATGGAACTAACAGTACTATTGCCAACATGCCTCTAATCCTGGGTTAGCATAGCAATGCAGCATTTGACTCTATTACAGGGTAGACAAATTCATAGCTTTAGCAGTGCACTGATAACACAAAAGTGTGTTGACATTTTAAAGTTGTCAGGTTGGCTCCAACACAGATTCTGCAATACCAACTTGGAGTAATAATCTCGATAAGTAATAAACTTAATAAACTGGATAGCGACATTGTGTAGGGTCTGGTAAAGCACCCTGGACAGTGTCATGCACCACAGACACTGAGGCCATGGACAGCGAAAGTGTCTGAAACATCAGCCAAATCAAACCCAAGGCAAGCAAGTGAGCGGACAGAAAGGCATATCTCATATCTACTCTATTGCAAGATTAACATTTTAGTTCTTTCCATGTTATATATTCCAGGAAGGTACAGTAGCACATTATTTCTCTAATATAATGAAATGATATGGTTTGGTCATTAGGGATTATAAAGCTATAAATTAAAATGTTGAATTTACATCCAGAAGTTTTCTTTCTGTAATAATGCTATGTGACCATTTTTAAAGAAGATTAAAAAAAATATATATCCCTTTGGGTCATGGTGGTGTAGTGGTTAGCACTGTCGCCTTGCACCTCCGAGGTCCGGGTTTGATTCCCGGCCACGCTCGATTCCCGTCTCTGTGTGCATGGAGTTTGCATGTTCTCCCTGTGCTTGGTGGGTTTCCTCCAGGTACTCCGGTTTCCTCACACAGTCCAAAGACATGTAAATTAGGCTAATTGGCATTCCCAAATTGCCCGTAGTGTGTGAATGAGTGTGTGCCCTGCGGTGGATTGGTACCCTGTGCAGGGTGTACCCCACCTAGTGCCCTAAGTCTCCTGGTATAGGCTTCAGGCTCCCTGTGACCCTGAATACAGAACTAAGCAGTATAGACTAAGAGTGAGTAAATGAATTATCCCTTTGGTAAATCTAAAATGCACTTTATAACCAGCAAGCAAACCATACACTCAGCTAATCAAAACCCTACCAGCTTCTCTTATCTAGAGGGTTCTCAGCTCTAAGGGGAAAAAATCAAGGAGAGCTCTAGATTCAACCATTTCTTACCATTTTTTGCTAAGTGTGTATGTTTGATCAGTAGATGGAATTGATATATTGTATAGAATTTAAAATTACAAATTCAAGTGTGCTTAGACTGAAGTGCGAAATAAAATGACTTGTCTGCTGCATTTTCCATTTACTTACAACAAACCCATTCTCCAGCTGATGCCAAACTGAAACGGTAGTCATTTTGTCATATTGAATAGACATCAGCAGCATCTGCCATATCAGCTAATTTAACAAGTTGGATGGCATGCTCACAATTTAGCACCAACTTGCATCTGTGCAGCTGTTTCCTTTCACAGGTGAACTAATAAGATTGTCTTCAGTTAAGAATTAGATAAACTAAAATCTCATTAATAGTGTAAAATAATTATAATAAAAGTAAAAAAAAAAAAAAAGTAGGTATGGAATTCTAAGGAGGTTTGGCAGCAAATACAGGAGAGGTCTTTTCACACAATAGATTTGAATTAGAAATATTGGAGGAGACAGATTCTTATACCAATTTTCTGGAGAGGGAAGGTGAATGACTACAGATGAGCCTTTCTCACCTTTATCAGCATGGAGAGCACAGTTGCCAGAATCTTGCCTTCCTCCTTCCGTCCTTTCTTTCTCCTAAAGGTATGTCTGTCAAAGATAGATGTGTGAATCAAATGGAATCTTTTGTCTGCAGGTGCTGAAATGTGGCATTAATTTTTGTAAGAGCTGCTGGCAAACACTCTAAATCCTCCTAACGTCTCTGCTCTCTCAATGTTCCCCCCGCATTAGGGATATATCTTTATGTCACATATACTGTACATTCTTAACAGCATGTTCTTGTTTTTTTCATCCTCTGATTACTAACACCTATGTCTTGTTTTATTATGATTATTATTATTGTTTGTTTATACTTTAAGTAATATTTTCCTGTACTGGTAGCTTTCCACTGTTTTGTTAACACAAAACATATCTTTATGTGTATTAAGGATGCAGACAAATACATGCATATTTTGCACTTGTTAAAGAGCTTGTCAGAATTTGCTTTAGATCAGATGCTTGCATCAGGACTTGGATTCTATAGGATGCAGCAAACATATTACAGAAGTTTGAGGCTTTTATTTTCATGTAAGCAAGTAGTCAATCTGTAAGATTTTGCAGGACAAAGAGCATATTTGCATGAATGAGATCATTAATTAATGAAACCATCCATTCATACCACTTATTATTATTCAATCATTCATCTTCTGTACCGCTTATTCAAGGTTCAAGGTTTTTTATTTGTCAATGCCACCATATGTGCAGAATCAAAATACCATTTCTCTTCTCTATTATCATGTGTTTACATTGTCAATGACATATGAAACATTTTTGTAAAAGAATGCAAGCAGTCTGTGCAATATAAAACAGTACGAAGGTAACAGCTGTATACCTGTAATAAACAGATATAAAAAACAAACGAGTGAATATATCTCGTAAACATCTGTATGAATATAAATCTGAATGAATGAACAGTGAATTCCATATATCTAAAAGCCTATTGTTCTTCAAATGTATGTTAACGTTCAGTAGTTCTGAGTATGAAGGCATTTGTAAGGTGCAAGAAAGATAGCAGAAGTATGACAGTAGTGCGAAAAAAACTTGTGCTGTGTACATGGTCGCTGAGGTCGCTTTATTTATTTATCTGATTTAGAGCACACCCACTTCAGTATGTCCCAGCTAAGTACAGATACAGATATTTAGAGCATTAAACACAAACAACTAGTGCCACTATGTTACACTCCTAGTGCATATACAGTACATGCATTACAGTACATTGTCTTATGTACACCATACTGTGTGTGTGTGTGTGTGTGTGTTTTTAAGAGAGAGAGAGACTCTGCCCCTCCATTTCCCCCCTCTTCTACGTTGTCTCTCTGTTTTCAGGCTTTGAAAGTTTAAGGCTTGCCATTCATCCTACCAGCCTACACATACAGTATCTCACGTACCTGTAACTCACTATCTGTCCTACTTTTGCCATGCAAACTGCTTTTCCTCACACCATACTGTATCTTTTGACAATGCAGCCCTGCCACCAGAGAAATATTGCAGTTTGTCGTGCTTTGCAGAGGTACAGTAAGTGAATTGCCATGAGCTGATTCATAATTAAAATGTGTGTGAATTTGTGTGTTTATGTTTTCTTTAGCCGAAGACATGAAAAGAAAATGCAAATTCGCGGAGATTGTTTTTATGCGTATAGTCTCTATACAAGCACAAAAAAGTAAATTATACCATATAAAGCAAAGCGTAAATTCTATAAAATAAAATAAAAAAGTTCTGTTGTTTTACTGCTTGTTTTTCTTTGCTTTTTCTTCTTGTTAGTCTGGATCAGTTACATCAACCATTTTGTCCAACTACTGTGATTACAAAACAAGAGCACACTTGTGAGCACAATAACTCTGTGTAAATTGTCATTTTAATGTTGCCTGTGCTCTCTTTTTTTTCTCTCTGTAGGAGTCACTTGCTGAACTTAAATAATGCTGACAAGCAGAAGTAAATGCTCTCATTCGAGTGCCGCCTCTGTAAGTGTACAAAGCTCAAGTTTGTCTACGACTTCAGACATCCGCGAGTTTCATGACTTTGAGGTTGTTGTACTCTAAGACCTCCCAGTGAATCACAACAAGCATGTTTCCACCGCTAAGTGACAAATAATTCATCCAAATACTAGTTTTGGGCGATAGTGGATATTAATAAAAAGAAGTGGTTTTGGAGAAAAGGTAAGTAGAAGTGAAGGGATTTGCATACAGGCAGTTTTACTATGCATATACAATAAACAGGAGAGTCAGCCTGATTAAGCGATCAGCTTTGAATGCCTTTTCTTAATTTACGCAATACCGTATATTACATTTTACGAAGTATTTAATAATGCACTTTCCTGTTTAAAAGGCTTAGCTTGACGAATATGTACTGGATAGCCGTTTATTTTGACTGGAAACCTAGGGTTAGGTTTGCTAAAAGCTAGTTTTGTAAAACTTTAAAGGGGACATACAATGCTACATGGACTTTTTCAAGCTGTTTGGACTGCATTGTGTGTTAGGAGAGTGTGTACAC
>JAQMYG010000014.1:13090286-13104704 GCA_030014215.1 Clariallabes teugelsi | reverse complement strand
TGGATTTTTACAACATTATTGTTGAAATACACAGTCCTGAAAAAGGGGCGTTTCTTTTTTTGCTGAGTATATATGCATCAAACATATCCATCGTTACACCCAAGCAGTTCCAAGCAGCAGTTTAAAGATGTGTGTGCACCATCAAGATACAGTACATAGTTTATAGGTTCATTGCCTGCCCTTAAATTAACCCCCTGTCAACTTAGATAATGACTAGATGTTGGTAGAGTTAAGAGGTCTTGTATCAGGATGTATGCACTATTATAATGACAGAATGACAGAAGTGGCATCTGAGTGCTAAAATCTATTAATTCTCATATGTAAATGACCCACAAGTCACAACTTCTCATTCTTGTTTATTCATCCTTTGCTATATAGGTTCACTAGGTCAAAGAACAGAAATGTCTTTAAAAGAAGAGATAGAAGAGTAATCCCAGAGAGACTGATGTAGTGCATTAGAGAGGTTTAAGCTCTAAAACACGAAGAGACCTTTCTCTCAGTATAGACAGTCTAAAGAGAGAGTTCAGGAGAGTTCATGCAGGGATACAGGTAAGGTGGAATTTAGAAAGTTAAGATAGGAAAAGGCCTTGTAAGGCTCCCAAGCAGGAGATGTAGCATACAACAGGTTTTTAGAGTATATGTGGATAGGAGAGAGGTGAGTAGATAAAGCAGTATGGAGGTGAAAACGGAAAAAAAAAATGCAGTAGTCACGATGAATCGTGACTAAAAATCTCAACAGTAATGAACACTGATCGAGGCACCTCGATCAGTGTTCATTACGAGATACTGTAGTGTTGAACAAAGCTTAAGTTAAGTTTCATTTAATAGTCCCATATTTGATTACTTCTTTAACAAGTTGACACAGGTCTCAGATGTCCTCCCTAAGTGTGTCTGTTAATACTTTATCTGAAATACCTCTCACACCATGCATTTTTCATACTTAAAACTTTCTTCATTCCACTTCTACTCCAAATGTGCTGTTTTTATTTTGATTATTTTGTTTTTTGCTATGTTTACCTGCCTTTTAAGTGAACGCATTATACAAAATTAACTTTTTAGTCATTTTTATCCATTCAGATAAACCTCTATTGTGCATGTACATACAAAAAACATGAGAAATAATTCAATTCTTTTTGGCCTCTACTATTGGCAGGGGGTTAAACAAGCTACTGTAGTTAAATTTTCTCCCTGTTATGACCTCATGTAAAAATATACATTTTCTTGGCTTTTTCTCAGCTCTGAGATTCACTGGAAGGCTATGGCTCAGCAGAAACTTATATTTCTATAAGTTTTATAGTTCTATAGTTTTAGATAAGGTAAAAATGCATTATCTGAGGGGTATTTCAGCTGGAGCATTAACAGACAGACTTTGGAGGAGCTCTAAGACCCATGTTAACCTGTTAAGGAAATAGTAAAAATGTGGGTCTTTTAAGGACTTTAAACATGAGGGAAAAATAATCAATGCCGGAGGTGAAGTGGTAATTCATTATTTTTGAATAACAGCATGTCCTAAAGTGTTCCAGAGCTTTTTTTTTTCTCATATTCCACAGTAATTTTTCAATGATTACGCTTTGTAATGTACTGTATTAACAAATAACAGGACCATTAACCCTTAATACTTAGTGGTATTAATAAATATATTTGTTCTGTTTATATTTACATTATAGCACCTTTCATTATAGCAACAGACGTTCCCTCACCAGCAACTTGTCAAGTTATTGGGAAACAGAAAACTATAAGTTTAAACTCTGTCCTGAAGACTTCCATGGTGAAAAATGTACTAACATGAGGAACACTTCCTACTGTATAAGTAATATATAGATATTGTTTTGCAGAAAACTTCATCATATTCATAATTATTATTCTTTTTGTTAGTTAAGTATTTTTTAAAAATCAGTTTATTGATGATCTGGAGGGCTCAACTTACAAGCCCCTATGTATAATGTAAATATAAACAGAACAAATATATTTATTCTATATGTAGATTGCAATGACAATAAAAACACCAACAACACCACCGCCACCAACACCAATAATAACAACAACAATAATAATAAATCAGTAAGTAGTGGTCATTGCATTGTCAGTAAGTACATTGTCCATTTCCACAGCTTTAATAACTATGACTGTGCAGAAAATGATTAGCAACGGGTCACAGTAAAACTGACTTGTGACTAGCCAAGCTTATCGACCTCTGGTTTCTAAAATGCATGCTCCGGGGGTGGCAATAACTACTGTGCTCCGATTATTATTGGAAAACACCAGAAAATGTACGATGAGTCATTGGTCACCAGGTCAAAATCGCATTGCAGTGTGAATAGAACCATTACAGTTGAAACAAATGCAATTAAGTGGTGTGGATATGGGCTTCTTATTTCCCCTCTGGCAACCCCTGTCTAAGTCTTAACACCTCTTACAGTATTAACCCTATTGGCACTGCCATCATTTCTAAAAGAGGAGCCTTGGACTTTTAAAGCAGTAAGCAGTGCAATTAAAAATCAGACAGATTCTAAGTAAATAGGACATTTTATGGTTTCACTTAAGCTGTAGTCTGAGTGTCTGTAAGGCTTATGCATTGTCTATATCAGATGTATTCAACTTTTTCACCTTGAGGCCTCGTTCCCAACATTTTTTAACTGCAATGTATGACTGTGAGTGGGCACGATCATCAGATCTTTCAAGTGAGTTCAAAACACCTACACAACTGTCAGTCATTCTAGATTGATATGTCAGTTGTCTCATCTGCCATTTTTATTGACGAGGAAAAAGAAGGCTTTTGATGTATCTGTTCATTTCATTAAAGGTAATGTGTGTGATGATAGCATTTATTGATGTTGAAAATATCATTTTTAAAAATCTCTTTTACAAAGTGTGTGAATATATAAATTTTTAGATTAGTGCCTGTAGATAAAGGGTCATTCTTTCAACTCTTCCCAGGTTTTATGGCAAATGACTGTCCTGATGCAACTTTATCCATACAGCTGAGTCACTGGCAATCTTTAAGCGACGACTAAAGACCTACAGTATCTGTTTCTTCAATATTTGGGCCTCTAAAAACATTGGCTCCCTGTAACATCCAGCAAGTACTGATGTGCCATAGATTGTTACTAAGGTCTTAACAGCATTGTTCTGATGAAATAATGTGTCTTCATAAACTAGCAGGTTCTTTTGACCTTGAAAGGTATACATAAATAAGTTTAAAGGGCATGAATGAAGAAAATATACGACCATGTTGTTGCTCTCTCTGGGCATAAATTTATCAAAATGACTGCAAAGACACATCAATTATTCAGTTATTTAGACATGGCCATGGTGTGTAAAGAAAAAAAGAGATATATAGACTGCGACGATGCATCTGTGTATACTATTAAATCTATTTTTCAAAAAAGATACAGTTCTAAGGGAAATCATCACAACGGTAGAGTGATAATGGCAAATCGTTCTTAGGGAAAATAAATGATTGCCTGTTTCTCGGAGTCACTCCACCAGCTGGAAATTAAATTAAATTAAATAGTAGCAGAGAGATAAGCTATTTGCAAGGTGTTTCTAAGTTAGTCCACAAATATATTGCTCAACATGTTTATTACATATGTCATTATACAGGTACTTTCAACAAGATATAATAATTTATAGTAAAGAGACAGTGTAATTCAATTATAAAAGCACAACACACACACATCCAAAGTCTTTCGGAGGATAGGCGTATGATATTACAGAAACAGAAATGTATTTCTTAAAAATGTATGTGATTCCACTGTATGAATTAGTCATCAGGTTTCGTCCCATCTACATAGCAGGTGGACTGGCCATGTTAAGTTGAGGAAAATGAGCCTGTTAATGTGTGTGCGTTGTGCCCTAGACTGGCATTACATCCTGGGTGTATTTCCATCTTATGCCCAGTGTTTCTGGGATAAGCTACAGATCTTAACCTTCTTTAACATAAGCTACCTTAACCTTCTCCAGGACATACAGTAGTAATTACTGAAGATGAATGAGCTAATTAATGATGAAGCTGTGCTGATTTAACATGGCCTCAAGTACTGTGTTGAGATATGTTGTCAGCTGTTGTACATACCAGTTGTTTTTGACAACCATGCAAATGCTGAAGTTTGCTATTAGATGAGTAGCTCATTACAGAACAGTAGCTCCAGTGAGTAGCTCCCTACACAACAAAAGAGATGACATGTTCCACACCTGTGTAATGTGCAATAAATTGTTCAAAAACATTGCTCTTATAGTACCAGTGAAACGTTTGAAGACACTTTTACTTCAATGTTTTTGTTTTTTTTTTGTAGTTTATTTTCGACATTCTAGAACAATACTGATTTTTTTCAGAAATAACACATATGGAAGTTGGTAATTAAGTAACAACAGGACAGGTGTTCTTGAACAGCATTGTTTTACAAGTTGAGTTTACAAAGTCATTTTTAGGCAGGGGTGATCCTTTACCAAATGAGTGATTCTGTTTTTTTTTTTTTTCTCTATGTTTTGATGTTATGTCTTTCACTTGATTAGAAGTTGCACACAGCTGGATAAAACAAAAACCGTCTTGTCTTAATTTCAGGCTGTAAAGCAACAAAATGTGATTATTTTAAAGGTATTTTTTTCTATAGCCACTGTATTATATTGGCCAATAAATTGTTTTACTCTTCAATTTAGTAAACTAATTGCTTTACAGATTTTATTACCTATTATTGATTATGGGAATATTGTATATGAAGACACAGCGTCCTTTTTATACACTTCACTGTATTCAATTAAAAGTAGTAATTTTAAATTTAAAAAATGAAATAATATTTTAAATAAAAGTGTTAACTGCAATATTTACAAATGTCAACCATAAGCATCAAATCAATCATTAACAAATGTTTGATAATTAAATAAATATTCAATTTAATCCATCCAAAGTTCTGATGTATTTTTTCTCCCACTAAAATTAAGAATTAACTATACTCTGTTATATTGTGCTATTGAGGGTAGCTTAGGCTGAAATACATGTTGGTCAAGCTCCAGCACTTTTTGTAAATTAACTGCAAGCTGACTATACTGTGTGAAGAAATCGCAAAATATGTCCATCCTGTCATCAACAAATTCCAAGTAGAGTAAATAGATTTTCATCACATAGAGATTATAAAATGTAAATTTTCAGCATGATTATCCCCTTCTTAAAAATATTTTTAATTAATAGGCAAAATAAATGGTAATAAAATTAATCCAGAATGTTGCAGACACTACAGTATGCATATGCCCACTCTGTCATAGAAGGATTGATGACACAGTGGACAATGCCAGGGTAGACATTTTTTTTTTTGCAGTAAAAGAAAATAAGAAGTTAGCATTTAATGAACACATACAGTAGTGGACCTTGAGTTTGCAAAGTGATTCAGAGTCACTTTGTACTATTTTCCAAATACTGTATGTTTAGAACTACTGACAGTTTTATTTCAGTATGACACTTGACAGCATCAAGCTACAAACATAATATAAATGAAATTAGGAAATATAAGGTGTTTCAACCTCCATTGAAGAAAGACAAAATGATGGCTGAGATGTCACTGATTACATTAGACAGTTTCCCAATGCGGCCAGGTGGACAACAATTTCAGGAACATGTATATTACACATACTGTAGACCTAATCAAAGAAAATGGTACAGTATAAAATGAGAAACACATTTTAAGAGACCTACTGTATATGTCATGTATAATAAAGCTCAGAATTTCATTATTTTGCTATATGTTTATGATAACTAGATGATTCTGATGAGGACATCAAATACATTATTGTGATATTAACCCATCTGATGTCATATTAGCTAATATTAGGTTAAAGTTTATTGGATAAACCAGTAGCAAAGTTGGCTTTTGTTTAATTCAGTCAAATTTGCTAGCGAATGTGCTAATGATGAATTAATGTCTGGGAAAGAATTATATTGTGTAATAAAAACCTGTAGCTTGGTTTACTAGTGGTTTATTTAATATTAAGCCAACTACTAACTACCAATTCTAGCTTTCCATGTTCCCAAAGAATAATTTTCTGTACATACAGACAAAGAGCACATGTGTGTGAGGATATGAATCTTTAGCTGTTTTTCATCTGACCACTTAATTCATTGCTTTAACAGGAAAAAATGTATCATTGAGTAATTTTCCTGCTTCTCAGAAATTAAATATCAACAGTGTGGTTGGTTGTGTCTTAGCAGGAGGCTGTATTAGTTACATCTCCAGAGGCAAAGGTCAGAGCTAATGGCTAGCTGCAGTTTTGCTGGCAGCTAGGCATATTGGAGCGCTCCTAACAAAGACTGCATCACACACCACTTAATGGACCTGTCAGGTTTCTTGCTGGGTCAAAAAACGTAGCAGTTTTTTTTTTTTTTTTTTTTCAAAAACACTGCTGATAAGACAATTAACTTGAAATGAGAAAGCTATTCAAGTGAGAGGCGTAATGTGTTACTGCTGAGGTAAAAGGAATTATTCTGCATCTAACAACAAGAGAAATAAAGGTACAAACCAAGCTTGTGTTTCATTTAATGAAATATGTACACTTCCTAAAGACTAAAAATCTACTGTATGGCAATGTGTGCAGCAGGACACAGCTAATCAATAAGCCAAGCCACCTGGGTAACCAGTCACTGAAAACTTTCTGTAATTCACAATAAAGACCCAATGATTTAACTTTCAATAAATGAAACTTATTAATAAGCCTGTACATGGAAGAATTAGACTATACATAATGTATCTAAAATATAAACCAAAACACCATTGAGAATGAGTCAATAGTTGAAAAAGTGACATTTTAGAACATTATGGAAGAAAGAAAGGAGGATTAAAATACTGGTGCTGTTAAAATTCCAACATTAAGGGACATTTCAGCTCTAAGGTATTTTGACATAAGGAGCTGCTTAAGGATGTCAAATTACAAGCACCTAAACAACATATTTCACAGAACGTTATGAAGTCAGATAACCTCAGTGAGAGAAATGTGGGAAACTAAATAGAATTCAGCCTTCATAAAATAGCAAAGTAGTCTGCTGCATGTCACTGGAATAGACCATCCAGTGTATAAGAATAGAAGGTGAAACAAAACTAGACCTGTCATCACTCTGTTTTGTTCTTTGGAGTAATCTTATCTTCAATAGTCAGTAGACTATTGAAATCGACCCAGAACAATTGTTACACCGAAGACGAAAATCATCTTTCCATGTAAAAACATCAGTTCTGATACATTAATAAACATTCAATGTTTTTATACAGTATAATGAGCGTGTGAATGTTGACTGAAGGTCCTCCCACGGTCGTACAAATTGGAATAAATACAATGGTCATCATTGTACCTCCACGGTCCCTAGTTGGACTACAGAGGTTACTAGATAGATGGATGGAACGTTCTTACTGTACATACAGTTTATACACAAGTCAGAGGCTCAGAGGGGTTAATTTTTATTTATTCAGACTTTGGGGCCACCCTGTGTATTTTAAACATACAGTATTGTTTACAATATGCTTTATGTGTTTCCTATTCCTATTCCCATTTTTATTATACAGGGTAAATATAAAGTCCCTCCCTGAATATGTATAATCATATCTTAAAAGTTATGCTATTTTGTGCCATTAAATAGACAAATGAATAGATTTTATACATATATTATGTATGTTACATATTATTTGCAATAAACCATATTCTACACCACACATTTTTTTTGTCATACACAGTATGTCTGAAATCAAGGAAAGACTTCAAGTTCACCCTGTAATTCTGAGCAAAACATCTAACCAAGAAAGCATTCATTATTAAGAAATATAATTAGTTTCCTACTGAATGAAGCAAGGTTTTATAAATTACTATAAAAAATTAAATAGTGCATGAATATTGCATCCAGCTTTAAAGAGTAACAATTCTAACCATGTATGCCCCCTTGTCTTGGCTGTTCATAAAAATAAAAATAAATAAAAAAGCTCTATCCCTGATGTCAGATATTACAGCTATGATTTCCATAATAATATTAAATATTAACTTTTACAACACGTCAGATACACCTTCATGAAATAAATTTAAACAGGCAAGGTTCATAAAAAGACATCACACAAAGAGTGATATAATGCCCACATCCATCACCTCTTCTCAGATTCAGGGACAGTTTCATATCGCCATTTTAGAGATGTACTGCAAGCACTTTACTAGAGGGTCTTCTCTGCCAATAGGCTTTATGTAGTGCATCCTTGTTCCTGAATATTTTTTCAACCATTTTTTTGTCACACCAGATTTTTCTTAAATGAAAAAGGTAAATCATGGCATAGGCAGATTTGACATCCTGTAGAATTTGTTTGTCAAAAAAAAGCATCTACTGTATTATTTCCAGTTCTTGGAGGGGAAAATAAGTGCTGGTACTACCTACTGTATGTGGCATGTTAGTGTGTGTATAACCAGTTTTAACAAACCATAAGGTAATATTGCAGTGAACAAAACACTAAGCTGCCAGTGCATGAAGCATAATAGTATAATAGTATAAAATAATAATGATAAAACAGTAAAATCATTATTTTTGCAGTTCAGCTACCATAGGGACTGAATATTTTGCTGAGATATTGTTGTCCTCTGCTTATGCCATTTATACCAGATGCTTTTTGCTGTTGTTGATGCAGATTTAAAAAAAAAAAAAAAAAAAAAAGAAAGAAAAGAAAAAGAAAGAAAAATTTTTGACACACCAGCTGCATTAGAAGTGCACAATGCTTGTTTTCAGTTTTGTTTCACTTATGCGTGTACTGTACATAAATGAAGTATCCTCCAAAGAATATATATACCTAGGGTTATATATATACACTGTATTTACAAAGCTAGAAGTGTTTAATGGCCCCTGCATGACATAAGAAAAAAAAAAAAGATAACAGATAAAGGACTGGGTGTTTTATACGCTTACATGTTTGGGAGCAGGACATCACAAAATAAAATCAAGAAGCTCATACTGCTTAACATGCATATCATACTGCTTTATCCTGTATTCAGGGTCACGGGGGCTTGGAGATATCCCAGAAGACTTACGTAGGGCACAAGACCTTAGGGACAGGGTGCCAATCTATCGCAGGGCACAGACACATACACTCACTTATACACTTATGGGCAATTTTGGAAACACCAATTAGCCTAACCTGCAGGTCTTTGGGAAAAAAAACAAAGTACCCTGAGGAAACCCACCAAGCACAGGGACAACATGCAAACTCCATGCACATAGAGACAGAAATCGACCCTGACCAGGAATCAAACACGGACCCTGGAGGTGCAACACCACAATGTCGCCGCCATTAGTGTTAATTCTGCTTTATTCTGGTTAAGGTCACACTGGTTTCATTAGATTTTTTTTAATCACAGACTGTAACAAAAAAAATATCCATGGGACCACCCCAACTTTGGTCAAAATTCTTATGGGAGAGGGTGGTGTGGAAGTCCTGTGACACACCTCTTTTTCAAACACTGATTATTTCTAATATTCTTCTTTTCTTTCAGGTCTCATCAACATGAATCGATCTTTCTTTCTTTCTTTTTTGTGATTTTTTCCCTGATTGCTCTTACCCAGACATGGGCAATTTTACTCCCTTGGCTCCCGGCCACAGACTCAGGGAAGACTATTTTCTGTTGTCAAAAAGCTTTCTGTAGCACTGCACAGCCAAAGGCATTGGCGATATGTGCAATGTTTTTATATTAGGTTAAAGCTAATCAATCTTTCTGGGTCAGAAGCTCAGGTAGGTTGATAAGCTTGATGGACTTTCCTAGACTTGAAATCTAAGAAAAACTAAGAAAGTATAGCAGGTGGAAAATGAATAACTTGATGAATAACTGCACTAGGTCACAGCAAGAAACAGAACATCTAAAACCCATGTACATGACAGTAATGTTCGAAGAAATTGGCAAGGGCAAAGCTTGTACAGGAGTCTAAGTGAAAGACGAATAGGAACATCACCCACTACTTTGTCCTTCCTAACTTTCCATTTTAAGATGGCATTAGACTATGGCAGAAAGTTGAAACTCATGGTAGAAACAAACTTTTTAACTTGTGGTTAGTGATGGAAAGTTTGAATCATTTTAATGACTCGGTTCTTTGAATCTCGTTCATCAAAATGAAAAAATATTTTTTTTGAGTCATTTACAGGTATGAAAAAAAATTAAATGTTACATTTTCAATAAACACCCCAACACGTCTACATACACAAAATTTGGCTATAGTCCAAGTAATGAAAATATTACAATGCTAAGGCTCACCTCTCATATCTTCTGGTCTGAATCGTTTGATTGAAGTTTTTTTTAAAAATCTATTGCACTGCATAGCATCTATGGCAGTCACGTGACAAAAGAACGAACGATTCGGACCAAGAGACTCAAAGGTAACTACTCATTTCTGTTTCCTGTACATAACCTAGGAGGTTTTGCGATGTTTTGCGCATGCATGCCCAGTAGAAAATGAACGAATCACTCTCTACTACTCGTAGAGACTACAGTACTCGTTCTTCTGAGTCACGTTAAAGATTTGTTCAAAAAGAATGAATCGTTCATTAACGACCCATCACTACTTGTGGTAGAAAGCTATTTATTTTATACTTAACTCAGGTTAAATGTTATATCATTTCATTTTAGTTCTATTTTTTATTGTAATCCCACACTCAGCCTGGTAAAGCTCTGTTATCCATAGAAAGATTATCTTTCATATAAAATAGGTCAAACAGGACTGAACAAGCATTTCACAATCCTGTATTTATTTAAAGTATCCTTTGTGGTATAAGTTGTCCTTGCAATAGTATACAATAAAATACAATAAAAACAAAAATACAGATTTTATTAAATGTCTTTATGGCCACAACACAATGCTTCAAACTGTTGGCAGAATGTTCACATCACACCGACAGTGGTGGAGATTAAAATCTTGCCCCTGGTCTGTGTACAGTAGATGGAGTTTACATGATGTCCTTGTGTTTGGTTGGTTTTCTCTTGGTATCCTGATTTCTCTCCAAAAACATGCATTACAGACTCATTGGTGTCTCCAAATTGTACAAAGTGTGTGACATATGAGTGTGTTAGCATTTGCCCTACAGTGGGCTGGTACCACATCCAGGGAGTTCCCCACATTGCACCCTTACTTACCATTGACTTCACGCCCCCATGATAAGCATTATGGTGGATGGACTTTCCAAACACAGATACTAGAAGATGTCATTTATCCTCTCAAGTGGCACAGCTTAGCATTTGATGGGCAGGTGCAATGTCAGTACCTCACAGTCAGTCATATGATTTGATCTCATAATTCTACAGTTATTAGGAGCAAATCCTAACCACCGAACCGCTGCCTCTACAGGGAGAAACTGTTTAGAATGCATCACTCAATGGACTCTTGTCATTTTTACATAAGCCTACTGTATTCACATTATGGGTATGAAATGGGGTAATCTTTCTCTAATCTTACTTAAAGTGAGATTAGAGAACAATGATCACCCTATTATGAATGCCTTTGATAGTTTTATTACAAACAGGACTCTCTCATCTACTTAGCTTGAGTGCTATTGGTACAAACATTAAGCACTTTAATTAGAGCCACTCATTTTTAAAGTGGGGCTATTTTTTTCCTCAGTGTATTTCTGAATGAGTTTTGGCCCAGTGCCAACCAACTGCTTTGACTAAACCGTATGTTTATAAACACAATCATATTTGACCCAGAATTGCCTGTAATCAAGGTTTACTCACTCACTCATCGTCTGCACCGTGTAATCCTGTAATACGTTGTCACAGGAGACCTGGAGCCTATCCCAGGGCACGAGGCGGGGCACACCATGGACAGGGTGCCAAACTATCACAAGGCGCGTGCGCGCACACGCACACAAACTCATTCACAAACTATGGGCAATTTGTGGACACCAATTAGCCTAATCTGCATGTCTTTGGACTGTGAGAGGAAATCAGAGTACCCAGAGGAAACCCACCAAGCACGGGAAGAACATGCAACTCAGGCGACAGTGAAAACCACTAGTGAAATAGTGAAAGTTGTGATTTCCTATATCCCAACGTCCACCACAATAGGGAGAAGGGAACACAGCACTTAAATACCTACTTTAAAAAAAAAAAAAAGTATTTATTTCTTTTTATTACTGCAGTGTGTCTGCAATGGTGAGATCGATCTTGTTTTATTTCATCCATTCTAACCAATGAGTATCACGCATTCTAACAAATCGAAAAAGTAGCATATGGTTTCTTAGATGCAAAGCCTTTGCCTTCCATCTCTTTATCTTGTGCATATAGACCACATGCAAGTGTACTTATTAGCTATAGAGTTGATCAGTCCTTTTATCTGTTTTTGCAATGGTAAGTGTAATTTTTATTTTCTACTAGATATTGTTAGTGCATTTCTTGTAAAAGTCTATAGAACCTCATGGCTACTACTACATTTCATTTGGCTCACCCACATTACTGTTGCTAGCCGTATAAGAACCAAAACCCACTCTGTTCACTATCTATTTGTACAGACTTGCTGAAATGTAAAACACAAGAACTATAAAAAAAAATAAAAAAATAAAAAAACTATATATACTTTATATACACAAATAAAAAATGGGTCTGATCTATTTGGGAAAGCCCTCCAAATGTTTATCAGGCTCACCTGTAGCACACCACAGAATTATGTTTTACAGTTAATCCTTGCACTGTCTGATTATTTTTTTTAATCCCTAGACTTAATGGATTTACCCTTCATGTGTGTCCGCCTTAAATAAAGCTCTCATTTAGAGTCTCATTAGAATCAGAGAACGACCAGTTAATAGGTTTTCTTAATTAATTGCTATTCTGTATGAATTTGATTAGCCTGTGGCTGTAGTAATGGTTCAATAAAACATAAGAAACTCTGTCTAGCTATTTAGAAACTCTGAAATGGCAGTGTACAAAATACAACAGAGTGTATAATGCTACGCTTTGCATGTAGGTGCTTGTTATGTAAGCATTGTAATAAAGTATGATTCAGTGTGATTATGTTATTATGCAAATGGGCTTTAATTCGACCATGAAGGCATTTCATGTTCACCTTTCTCTCATAAACATGATGTCAACCACAACAGAACAGCACAGAAAATGAAAAGGACATCTACAATGTTTAGAATAAATAATGCATTGGAAGAAAAAAAATTATGAAAAAGTGATGAAATTGGAAAATCATACACCATATTATACTATATGAATATGATTTAAAAACTGCTAAGAAAAAGGAGACACTTGAGTGACCTCATCCCTTTTTAAGTGGTCCACTGAAATGGCTTCATATAAAAGCACAAATGTTCTCTTTCCTGATGGATGAAGAAAAAAATATCAGAAATTTCAACTATACTTTATGATCTGGTAATTGCTATGCAGCTTTTTGTGCTGCAAAATGCCTTGCAAATCTGTCAAATATCAAGTCATGTGAGTTTAAAATAGATTTCACCCCCACACCATATCTCTGACAGAACACTAGGGCCAGGGGTTCTTTCAACTGATGGCCAAGGAAATTTTCCATGCAGTATCTGTAGATATAACTATCACTTCTTTGAGATTTGAAGATGTTTAATCAGTCAGCATTAAGATCCTTCTGACTGATTTATTGAAACTTGCTATGACAGAGAAAAGTTGCCAAAACATGTTCATGAATTGTGACATATGCGGTGATGGTAGATCAAAAAGTAGATTAAAGCTCAAACGTTTTAATCTTTTTTAGATGTGCTGCACAAATATAACCCTAATCCATTTACCTGATTTGCAACGATCTCATGTTTATTTCAAATGTGCAATACCAAGATTTATCTCCATCTGTTTGCATATCAAAGCTTTATCTTCATATGTTTGCATAATACATCCATTAAATCTGTGCAAAATGAATTTATGTAAGACTACTGTACAGTCCCAGGGGAACAATTATAATGAGGTTAAATTGCATGATTTATGAGGGCATTTACATGAGTGAGTTGGGTAACACGTACAGGAATTATAGGTCTTAAGTCCATATTTCAGGAGATTATACATTACAGTCTAGTTGTCTTGAGAAATAGTTGTCCAGGCTTCCTGAAGGACTTTTTTGGCACTCATTTTTGGCAAGTCTCATTTTCAGTCCAGTCCCTGTACATGACCAGTTTCAGAGGAATGCTTTAGTTTGTTATGTGTTATTAAAACTTTAAAAAAAAAAAAAAAAACAATAATAATAATCTAACTTGAACCAGTAAAAAAAACAGGTGCAGATGATGACAGATGATCAGGCTGTGATCATCTGGCTGTGTTGCTGCTTTAAAATGTATCTTTAGGCAATTTGCAACAAAATAAAAAATGCTCCCATTTGTTTAATTTATTCATTCATTCATCTTCTATACCGCTTTATCCTCTATTCAGGGTCGCGGGGACCTGGAGCCTATCCCAGGAGGC
>JAQMYG010000014.1:13038332-13058229 GCA_030014215.1 Clariallabes teugelsi | reverse complement strand
TATCATTTAAAAGTGCTGAATGTCCTCTTTAAAGCACAAGAGGAGTTTTTTAGGTAGCATGCAGGATATGGGAGATACTCAGGTTTAAAAAATGTCCTCTAGAGAGGACAAATTTTAACTGCTGGTAGTCAGGAGGATATATATAGAGAGAGAGAGAGAGAGAGAGAGAGAGAGACAAAGAGAGACAAAGAACTTTAGATAGGCCTATCAGCAGCATATAAAATTATAAATCTTGGGTTGTCATTTCATTTGTTCAATCATTTATCATCAGTAAGCTTTATGCTGTTCAATGTCACGGGGGATCTGGAGCCTATCCTGAAAATACAAGATGTGAGGTGACAATATCTGCGAGATTGGACTCTAGCCTTTCACAGGCTCCACACACACACACACACACACACACACACACACACACACACACACACACACATACATTTAGCACATTCATTCACACCAATTGTCAATTTAGCATAGTCAGTCCTTCTACCAGCATGTTTTTGAGAGGTGTGAGGAAACCTGTGGTGTTATAACTTCAGGAGTTGTTACTTACAGTATAGGCTGGGATGATGATTGGATACCAACAGGGGGAACTGTCTATATAAGGAACCCATAAGAAGAGGTTAGGGACACGATGCTTCTGGTGTGGGTTTTCATTACCTTCCATGGTCTTTCACATCTTCCATACTGTATATAGAATAGACCTGCTAGTCCTGCCAGCATATTTTGTTGTCTGGCACATGATTATAGTAGCTAAACAATATTATCGTTATAAGGTCGTCACCCTTCCCCTTCTCAAAGCACCAGTTCCACAGGTAGCAGGACAGCCCAAAGACTTAATGTTACCACCACCATGCTTAACAGTTGGTACAATGTTATTGGGATTGAAAGCCTCACCTTTTCTGCTTCAAACATAGCCTTGTCCAAAACATACCTTCAGAAGGCTTTTACTTTCTCCATGTGTTCAGCTTTAATGTGTCGAGTTTCGAATGAGGGCTTCTTTTGTGGATTGCAGCCTCCAGCTGTTCCAGGTAATGGCAAGCTTATACAGTACATTGGTGGTTCAGGGGTAGTTCCTAACCCATTTCCTCTTACCTGAGGGTTACAGACTGGAGCTTCTTTCAGACCTTGTTAAAGTGGCTACACCTCCCCATAACTTATCTTGGAATCTACAGTTATTTAGAAATAGCAGCAATAGATATTCTTGACTTTAATGTAAATTTACCATCCTCTTTATCATATCTGCCTAGAGCTCCCTGGACTTTCTCATTGGCCAATATTCTGTTCATTGAAAGAATGCAGTCAAAAAACCACAGAGAAACTACCCATTATAGTCAATAATGAACAGTAATAAGAAGTTGAGAGGCCTTGGGCTTGATAATTTGAAGTATATTTTGCCACTTTTAGCATTCATATGGTTATCTTCTATTAAAGATGTACTATAGTTGAACATTCATTGTAATGATGAGTGTACTGTATATAAACTTCTGACTGCACCATAATTATGGAGCATTATTTCTGTTTCAGTTTTTCTAGGGTTTTCTAGTTTTTCAAATTATTTGCAGAGAGAACTTCCTACCGTTTAAATTTTAAATTATGTTTGTTTATTGATTTTTCCTCTGCATTGTGATGAAAGATGGTCTGTGGAGGGCATGAATATTTCTGTTTGTGTTATGGCTTGACCCTAGACCAGTAACAAAAAACACACAATAACCTTAGTTCAAGAACAAACCAAAAATCCTGAAAATGTGAGGTGGTGATGCCTTTGGGTTGTGAGTAGTCATACATATTTGAGTTTGCATGCAACTTTTGCTTTTAGATAGCGCTTATAGACATTTGATTTAGTTAAAAATTTTGTGAACACTTGGCTCCATTGGCTCAGACACCTAGAATAGAATAAGAATAGAATAAGCCTGGCAGAGTGCATATGGAGTCAGCTAAATTTGCTAAAATGAACATGAATGTCGCAAATGTCACAAAAAACCCTAAATAAATGGCCTTATTAAGGCCAAACATGAACTGCCAGAACAGATTTACACCTCCCTCAAACAGTCCTCGAGAGATGAGCACACCCTTTTAAAAGCAGTTTATGTTTTTTTCAATGGTGGATTGTGCTAAGACACCACTTTGCTAGATGTAGACCTGAGTTGAGATCTGGTGACACTGAAGGCCATAGCAAATGAATTACATCATTTTCCCCCACATCAAACTATTCCGTGAACTTTTGTGTTCTGTAGATGACATTGTCATCCTGGAAGAGACCACTATCATCTGGATAGAAATGTTTTAAACAGTCATTCTTCTCTCTTCAGATGGCAACAAAATGCTTCATGCAACATCAGGTTTTACCTTTAATTTCTCACCTCTATATAGGTATGTTATGTTGTTATTGTCACATTAGAAGGTACCTTAAACATAGCCCACTATTAATACAAAAAACAAGCAAAACAATTCAGATAAACAGTCAGAGAAATCCATATTGCTATAATGATTTGATAAAGTACTGAAAGCAAAGATGGCATTGCATATCTCGTGCATTCTTGAAATAATAAATAAATTAAAAAAATAAAGGAGCTAATTTTGTTAATAGTACTGCCATTTAGGAGACACCCTTATCCAGAGGGAATTACATTTGTATTTCATTAACCATGTGAGTAGTTGAGGACCTCGCTCAAGGGCCCAACAGGGACAACTTGGCAGTCGTGGAATTTGAACCTGGAACCCTCCGAACCATAGTCCAATGCCTTAACCACTGAGCTACTGTACCCCAGAAAATGGGGTGAAAATAAAAAATATTTATTAATTTGCTTACCTACTACTCTACAGCTTTGCAAATATTACCAGATTAGAGAGTTAAAATTAAAACAAAATTAAACCATGTTTTTTTTTTATATCGCATGAATAATTAACAGAGCCTACTAATTGATTTTTCACTGAGTTTTAGGTTACATGATTATGCTTCTCTGAGTAAAGAGGAACCAAATGGCTTAATAGGGCAGTAATTGGGATATAATTCAGGACATTGTGACTGTGCCAGGAGGAGGTATTAAAATTCAGCAGAGTCCACAAATGAGAAGGGACTGATACTGCAAGAAAGTCATTATCCGCCATCCAAATCTCTGTGTTTAGTGAGTTGGGTTTTTCATTCAATTTTCTTGTTTACGTTGAACAGACATATTTCATTTCGCCATGGAAAAACATCATTTTAGGCAAATACAAATACATCCCTTTTATACAAGCTTTTTTTTTTTTTTTGCAAGCTATAAAGCTCATCAGGTTTTTTTTATGCTGCATCATATATTGTTTTTGTTTTTTTGTAACAAACTCTAAAAAGCTTGGGAAAGGATAGTTCACATGTGCTGCCCACATAATTTCTCTGTCCACATGAGTTGTCTCCAGTGACCACTAACTGTCTATTAATTAGTCTCTAAGAGTGATTAGTGATTGTGTGCATGTGATAAGGGGGTATATTGACCCATTGATCATTCTTTCAATTATGACAAACCCCACAGTGACTGCTACCGGAATCTCCACAGCATGATGCTGCCACCACCTTACCTCACTGTAGAGATGGACTTGACCATTTAATTAGCCATACCTCTTGTAACACTTGCGATTCAGGCCAAAGAGTTCGATCTTGGCTTTATCAGGACATATAGAGTTGTTTTTTTGATGGACTAAGGTTTTTTTTTTGGAAAGGCTCAAGTAAGCCATCATATGTGCCTTTTCTTTAGGAGTGGGCCTTGTCTTGCTGATCTAACATAAAAGACAAAT
Source organism: Clariallabes teugelsi (assembly GCA_030014215.1). NCBI lineage: Eukaryota > Metazoa > Chordata > Actinopteri > Siluriformes > Clariidae > Clariallabes > Clariallabes teugelsi. Next base: position 13,054,458 of record JAQMYG010000014.1, on the reverse strand, counting down.
TGCTGGAGTGCTGCAGAAATGGTTGTTCTTCTCGCAGGATTTCACATCCCCACGAAAGGCCTCTTTATTTCTGTAAGGGACCTTCAGGTTTCCTGTGATGTGAAGAGCCCTTTTGCTCAGCTTGGCTGGACCTCCGGCTCTAGCAAGTCAGGTGGTTTCAAACTTTTTTCATTAAAAATAACGGAAGCCAATGTGTTCTTCTGCAGGTTTAAAGTAGAACAATTTGTCTGTTATGTTCCCTCAGATGTGTGCCTCAACACAATCCTGTCCCAGAGGTCTCCAGACAATTCCCTTCACCTCATGTCTTCCTTTTTGTACTGACATGCAGAGTTAGCTGTGGCTTTAAATAGACAGTGCATTCTTCCCAATGTCCTATCATGTCCGATCAAATTAATTTCACACGGGTATTAGGAAAAACATTTTAAGAATTTAATGTATAATATTATTGCTTAACAATTTTAGGTGTTTAAATGTTTATTTAGAATAACATATTTTTATGCATATTTGCACAACCACTGTCACATTTAAATTTATATATATACTTTTTTTTTCACTGCATCCAGTGGCTGGGGTTTGGGCACTGGCTGGGAATCGAACCCGGGCCTTCTGCATGGCAGGCGAAACACCTACCACTGAGCCAACAGTGCCCTTATATATATATATATATATATATGTATGTATATATATGTCACCGTGCTTAACTACCGGTAATAACTAATACTTCTTGTAGTCCAAATTGAAATAAAATGCTTACTAGCCTGAACTTTATTTAAAGGCACGCATATTGAAAAAGGATGCATTTAATATAGTCTAGAGAATTCTTAACCCATACCATACCATAACATACCATACCATACCATACCATATTGATTCAGTCTATGAAGTAGCCTGTCACTGTACTCAGGTAGCAGCAGTGTACATGTGTATGTAAGTGTCTAGGTCTCAGGTTGTTTTGTTTTGGCCTGACTTTGTGCTAAAGTCCCCTGAGATATCAACAGAAAATTGCTTTTCAGCTCCAAAGCCACTTAGCTGCATTAGAAGGCATAATGAACTTTGCCAGAGAGAAGGCAGCAGTACCTTTATTGATTGTGCCTACTGGTTGCATTTGAAACCAATCCGCATTCTGAATAATTCATGTCTTCAATGGGATCTTTTTTTTCCTAATTGTAATAATGTTTGGGCTGCTGCAGAGCTCCTCATATATTTACTGCACTTTTGTTAACTTTAAAAATCTGAGGCAAGAATTGCTTGCTGCTGCACCTTGATACGCTTACTGGCTGACTGAAGCCTAGCCTTATGTAGTCCAATCCAATAGAAGTGCCCCTGCCCAGCCAAATGAATGTCAACTCTTAAATAGTTAAGAGCCTTCCACTGGATGCAGTGAGTAGCTTCTCATTTCTTAAACAACCACGTCAGTAGACATATCCTGTGGTCATGGCAAGGATGTTTTTCTGTTTCAGAAGGTCAAATTATTGTCCTGCATCCTGAAAAGGAACAACTAAAGAGATTGCTTAAATACTAAAATTGGGTTAAGAACTAAAGAATGCATTATTAATATCTGGAAGAATAGTGGTGACCCTTCATCTTCTGGGAAGAAATGTGCTCAGAAAAACATCCTGAATGAGCATGATGGGAGATCACTTAAACACTTAGTGAAATCAAATCATTAAAAAAATAATAAAAATTAGAATGTTTAATTGTGAGCACAATGTGAAGAAAACTCAAAAGCTGTGTAGCCTTAAGAAAATAGGCTAATCAGAAAAAAAGGATTCTTTTTTTATGCTAAGGAGGATAAAGAATAGAGTGTGGAGCTTTTTTCTGATCTGGGGTATAGATCCAGCAACGTAGATGACCAAAAAATGAACTCAGCTGACTACCTGAATATACTAAATGACCAGGTTTTTCTATCAATGGATTTTTGAGGGGATAAGTATGTAAGCTTTTGTGAGTGTATGAACTTCCACCTTTTGCATTAAGATTTGTCTCATCTATGATTTGTTAGAATCACAGCAGATAAAGGAGGAACTTAAGTTTTACTCAATATTTATTATTCACAACCTCTCAGTGACAGTTTCAGTCTAAAACACATTTAAACAGGATATGATGATAATTTTGCTAGTGTAACTGTTATAGGTTTTATTACGTACTTCTCACTTTTTCTGACAAATCTCACCTTGTTCGTTATGATTGAATCTAAGAATTCAGCCTCCTCTCCACTTTGGCAGCATGAAGATTTTTTTCCTTTCTTTACCAAAAGGAAAAAGTAATAGAAGCTGTTACAGAATATTTTGTGCATGGTGTCTTTGAGTCACAAGAATGTTAAAAAGCCTATACAGTAGGTGGCTGTGTTTAATTGTTTTTTAATCATGCTTTGGTTGTGAGTCACTAACAGCAAATTGGAAAAAAGGGGAAAAGTGTCGAATGGTTGCACACAGAGGCTTTTTATTTGGGAATCAAGAGAAAAAGAAAAAAACTTCCATTTCCAATGCATTATCTGTCTCCTACCCTACCATTTTCAGTTTCAATTCTGTATTTGTTATTTATTACAGCCACTTAACATAAAACGTGGTGGGGCATCAACTAACCACATATAAGTTATCATGGTCATAATAATTATAAAGATAATAATAATGTTTAATCAATCAGAGTTCAGAAATTTCAATTACAGAACGCAACATTAGCATACATCACCAGACATGTAAACACAGGTTGTTGTAGGAAGTGTTCATGCAGCTCTTGAGTGTTGCATTTCTGTGGTTAAGTTTCTTAAATAAATATTATCATGAAGTGCATTATTGATTTTTAACAAAAATGTCTTGTCGTAGACAACCTTATATGCCTGAGGAAAATACTTTGCTAAAATGAGTGAATGTCTGAAAATGGCTGTGGACTCATTAAGCAGCTCAAGTTCAAGTTCAAGTTGATTTGTTGGGAGCAGAAAAAAGGGCATGTGTAAAAATCTAAATGCCTTAGTACTGACCAAAATTGGTCCAAGAAAAGATAATCAGTGACTTGTTGACAGGGTCATGGGTGCTCAAAGTGCACTGACGTGTGTATGTGTGATTGAAAGACTAACCCACTTGGTCCGAGCCCACAGAAGAGCTACTGTAGCACAAATTGCTGGGTAAAAATGAATGGCATGGGAACAAATGGTGAATTGAGGCTTGCTGCATATGGAGTGCAGTGACGGACTGGCCATGCTGCACCCATCCACCCCTAAAGTGCCTACGATAGGAATGTGAACATCAGAACTGGACCATGGAGCAATGGAAAAAGTTGACCCGATCCAATGAATCAGTATTCAGGATTGATAATATCAGGATGTTCTATAATATCAAGGGCAAGTTGGCAGATGTGTTGTGAAAACAGAATTAAAGATGAAGAATTCACTGCCAAATACCCCAAGATTTCAGTCCAATCAAGCATCTGTGGGATCTGCTGGAGTCCAAGCCATGGATGCCCCACGTCACAGGACTTAAAGGAATTAAAAGATCTGTTGCTAACATCCAAGTGACAGCTACCGTAGCACACCTTCAGAGGTTCTGTGGAGTCCATGCCTCAAGCTGTTTGATAGCACAAGGGGAGCTTACACAATATTACTCAGGTGTAACAGCTGGTGTGTGTGTGTATTCAGGATTCTATGCATTTTAAATGACCAAATTTTCTCTATCGAATACAGTATATTAGCACATTGTTTGATGTTTTTAATCTGGATTTATTTATTTGTTTGTTTGTTTATTCATGCGTTTATTCATTTTAAAATATAAACTTTTTTTCAAACTGCATACCGCAATATGATTTTAAAAAGTTAGGACTGTTGACTGTTTACCACTACAGTATGTACCATCACCATTTCTGTTGACAACACTTTTTAAAGCCTTTGAGCACTGAGGACTCAGTTGGTCAAATTTAGCTAGCGGGATTTTTCCCAATTCTTCCATTATGCGGGTCTTCAGCTGTGCAGTCATACGGGATCTTCATTGCTGTAGTTTCATAACGGGCCACACATTCTCAGTTGGAGACAGTTGAAGGACTGCAGGCAGGCCAGGCTAGCACACATACTCTGTGTTTACGCAGCAGTGCACTTGTAATCCGAACAGAATGCAGTTTAGCATTGTCCTGCTGGAAAATAGAGGGACGCAGCATATGTTACTTCAAAATTTGCACATATTTTTCTGCATGAATGGTGCCCTCACAGATACCCATAGCACTGGCACACCCTCACAGCATAAATGATACTGGTTTTTGGACTTATAACAGCTTGGATGGTCCTTTTCCTTTCTGGCCGAGGGAGAAAACAACGGCTGTTGTTTCCAAAAACTATTTAAATTGTTGACTCATCAGACCACAAAACACGTTTCCAGTGTGTCACTGTCCATATCTGATGAGACTGAGCCAAGAGAGGTCTTTGACGCTTCTTGACAGTATTGATGTATGGCTTCCGCTTTGTTATGAAAAGCATTAAGTTACATCTGTAAATGCAGCAATGAATGGACAAAGGTATACGAAAATGTTCCCAATCCAACATCATGATATCAGCATTGCCCATAATCCTTCTATTTTTTTCTTTGGGGAGAGTTATCCTGAATGTACTGGATAATATGCATGCACATCTATTGGCAGATCAAGCAAGTGAACCTCATATCATACACGTTCTAGATGGATTAGAAACTAATTGGACGAGAGACTTTGAATGACTAGTGATAATGGATGGTAGCACTGGAACATTTAACTATATGTAACACTCAACATGCCAGGAGTTCTACAATTGTAATTACTGTTCACCATAATGAGGAGAGAGTAGATGTCAAACCCGACATTCAAAATCAGTCAAGAAAGGACTTTTAGCGAGAAAACACATCTGATAACATTATGCCATCTTAAACAACACTTAGCCTCCTTAATAATTCCCTTAATAAGTCATTAGAAATTGACAAGCTAATAACTATCTTACACACATCCAAATCACTCTGAAACCCTAATCAAGGTCACTACTTGGTGTGTGGAAAAAGTGCTTTTGACACCATAGCACACTAAATAACACACACTATCTAATAATCTATAATAGCAGAATAAGTGGAAATGCAAAGAGATACTTACTAAATTTACAGGACTGTCCACTACATTGTTTAGATTTAATTGGTTAAAAAGCACCTGTTTTTAAGAGCACCTGTTTTCATCACCTCGGAACTTGTCATATCAGTATTAGTCCTAAATTGGCCCTGTTTCTAAGTTTTTGCAGGATATTGCAGCAACCACATTTGATATGGGTGTATATTTACAACAAAAATTTAATTCATGTGATAACTCATTAAATAATCCATTATTGTAGTTTTTTCAATAAATACTACAAGGTGAAGAGATTTTACAGATGACTCCTTTTTATGTTTTAATTGGCAAGTTCCATACTGTCCCAGCTATTTTTTGGAATCGGGGTTGTAATATAATATTCTCTAATAAATAATGTGACTAAATGATGCATTGGTTTGCTTTCTTGTCCAAGGAAAAAGCTTGAACACTCGGTCAAAGTTTTAAATGCATAACGTGTAACCTTCTAAGGTTTTACACAGCAGCACAAGGTGAGTAATAGGGCTTGTCTTCCTGTTGCCATTTTTCTTTTGTAGATTTCTTTGAAATTTACACAACCTAAAATCACCTTTGAGACTTTAATGAGTCATTCAGAGTTTGATTAATGCACAGCATAAAATTAAATTCTATCTTACCCATCATAAACACCAAAGGCAGTGAGAATCACATGAATACCTTAATTTTTTATGCATGTCCATATCCTGAGACCTTCAAAAAGTCACAAAGTGACAAGATGACACTGCCTTAGATATAAACACAGATGTCATTCAGCCATCATTCTCCTTCTTCATCTTGCCTCATACACCTTGGAAATGTCTGCATGACTGCTTGTGCTCACAATCTCAAAAACTCCAAAACATCACCTATTATTGACTTTTAAATCTTCATGACTGTAGCAACTTATTTGATCATTTTTGGAGATTTGTGGTTTGAGTTGGCCTTCTACATTACCTTGCTAGCTGTATTGTCTATTGCTCCTGCTTTTTTCACGTGTAAGTTATGAACTGTTCTGTTGCTTTGCTTGGCACGTCGTAGCTTTCTACTGTACATCACCTGCTGCCTTTTACCTTTATCATGGTTGCGTGATCCTCCCTTCCAGCTCCACTCTCAACCACTGAACTACTGAACCCATGGATTCTACTAACACGTATACAATACACTGTCACACCATCTATACTTTACCTTGCTGTAAATTTCCCTTTAGCCAGACAAAGATCGTAGTTATCCTCTGATTCAATTAAGTGGCAATTATACCCAACTATAATTTATGCTATGAATATTAGTTCAATTCACTACAAAACCCTTACTGCTTTCTAATCAAGCATCTAATCAATGCATACTACAACCTGTCAGGTCCTTTATGTAAAGTGGAGTAGTACAGTATGCTCCAAGATATACAGTACTGACTGAGAAGATGAACAATATTACCTTGTTGTCATCTGTGAGTTTATTTCTCCTGAAAGAAACTAGCATATACACTATTAGTATGTTGATTTACCATGATATGCGTAATGTTCCGATTTTGGCGGATCTTTACAGTTGAATAAACTTTAACATTTTAGGCATCAGGTGATGTAAGATCAGGTCAATGGGACGGGTATGGGAAGGAATTGTTCTGCCACGCAGTCCCGATTCCGTATGAGAGGAAACAATACTCAACTATGAATACTTTTACCTCCGTCAAGAGGCCCATTTCCAACAGCAAATGCACAACCTCCGTCGAGAGACCCATTTCCAACAGCAACTGCACAACACAACTTCCTTTTCACTACTGGGAACATGTGTGTCTGGAGGTTTGCCCCATCGACAAATGCAAATGCATGTCCAAGATGCGCAAGTTTCAAGAGGTACATACCGTATTTGCATATAGCATACATCCTTCTGTGTACTTATTATTTAAATTATAGTATAAATTATATAAGTTTAAATTATTTTTAGATTGCTTATGATACATAATACAATGTAAATACTTGTAAATGTTATATTGTATATATATATATACCTGTTATATTCCATTGCCTGCCTTCACAGTCATATGAAATTGAGTAACAACCAATTCTTAATCCATAGGGTTCAATATGATGTTGGCCCACCCTTTGTAACTATTGCAACAGCGTAAACTCTTCTGGGAAGGCTTTACACAAGGTTTAGGAGTGTGTTTATGGAAAATTTTGACCATTCTTATAGAAGCGCATTTGTGAAGTCAGACAAGCCCAACTCCTGAAAAACAAACCCACACCAGTTCCAACATGCCTGCGCACTGTGCACAAAGCAAGATCCACAAAGTGCACAAAGCGAGGTTTTTTTTATTTTTTTTTATTTATGGGAACGAAGGGTGCACATAACAAAAGTAGCAAACTAATGAGACACGAGGCGAACAGTGCTCATCCAGTAAGAAGTGAAAACAGACTATCTGTAAAGTGGCAGGAAAGTATGTCTACAAATCACTTCACAGCATAGTGCTTTAAGGATGTGTGAGTCAGGTCAGAGTTTGCTTGGAATATTAAAAGAAGGTTATATATTTTAATGTGAATCGCACATGTGACAACCATGATTTAATTCAGGCATGCAAAACTATTAAAAAAGTCTAGTGCTTTCATTCGGCTACTCTATTGGGAACATTTGTTTCATCAAGTTCTAGTGAAAGTCTGTCCAAATCCACATAATATAATTAGGTTACATAATTCTATTCAGCCTCGATAGCTGTGATTTATTGTTAGCAAGGTTAGCGTTTTACATATATAACCATTTAATAAGTCAAGGTCTAGTAGATCTCTTATGACATATTGACAAAAGGCTCAATCCCACACGCCATAAAGTTGGCAGGACAGGTTGGCAAGCACCACTCATAAAAAAAAGTATGCAATTATCACATCCATCATCCAAACCTGACTCATATCCAAAGGGACTTGAGTTATAAATTAATTTTAAAAAATATTGCATAAATATATAATAGACAGTGATGAAAAGCTTGGCTCGTGAATAAAAAGTACATTTTGGGCAAATTAGATGGATGATTGCAGGAATCTGTCATTTTAAAATTTCTATGCAAATAACAGTAATTTTGTTCAATATCTTTCATAGCGTTGTACTCTGTCAACTGTTTAAGTTTTCAACTTAATTCAAATAACATTTTTTTTTTTTTAATGTTCAAATATAATACCAGGGATTACCAGACTAAAGAAATAAATTTCATGTACCCTGAACATTTACAACATCTGAGACATTCACAATGTCCTCCTTCCCCCCATCTGTCATGAAGGATTTCTTTGCAGACCAGTGGAGCACCACGATCATTCAAGATCAGACGCAAATGTACAATGATTCTGTCCTTAGATATAAAAGAAGTTGGGCGATACATTCTCACAGCAAGAAGCTGCAGGCTCAAGAGAGATCATATGAATTTACAGTTGACATTTACAATGGATTAACTTTAAACTATAAAAAAAAAAACTGATGATTGATCAAAGAGTAAGAAGTAACTGAATTTGTGTAGGATTTAATCTATCAATTGACTATTAATTTAATTTAATTTAACTTTATTTTGCCAATTCACAATAGCAGCTGACCAAGTTGCCTTATCAGTGAAATGGCCTTACATGCGTATCGATCAGATGAGAGCTGATTTTTGTATCTAGTTACTACTTAGAGTTTTACTTGCAACTTTACCCTTGCACATTTTGAACTACACTTTAATTTTGCATTCTAATATACCTTATCAGTCATTAACAAATAGATGATGGACATGTAACTGAGGTTTCAGAGAGCAGGAAGTATGTAATCCAATTACAGCCAGTTGGATTAAATTGCTGCCCAAATGCATAAGATATGAAGGTAACATAGTTTTCAACAAATAAGGCAAATTATAGGAGTACAAACACTACTTATAGTATTAAAACAAACCACTCTGTGAACAATGTTGCTTGCATGGAACTTTTTGGGGAAATTTTACTAGTTAATCATTACTTTGGTTGTATGTTGCAAACCTAGCCATATTGTGAGGACGAAGGCAGTTCTTGAGATACTGTTAAGGTCCACCTGACCTCTGTTTTAACTGTCGCAATGACAAAATCACACAGACAAGTCAATCTATATTTTTTCTCAAGATTGTCCACTAACACCACCTTGACTGACCCCTTCTGGTCACAAAATGTGTGTATCAGCTTACATAGGGAAATACAAATACCATATAATATATTTTACATAAAGTCTTATTTTTTTTAAAGGGAATTTACTGTAATTTATGGCTTTTTACTGCTCTAAAATCTCAAAATGGGTCAAAATTGACATAAACAGTATGTAAGGGGTTAAAATAGTATAGAGGTGATATCATTATTCTAAAAAACATTATATACCAAAGAATATTATTATTATTCACATGATGATTTCAGAATTCTTACTTAATTACAGTACACTATTATCCATATTGCATCTTTAAAATAAAATAAATCAGTGTGGATTGTTTATTGTCTATGATAGAGGTAAAAAAAAGAGTCCAAAGACATGCAGAGTAGGCTAATTGGCATTCCACATTGCCCATACTGTGTGAATAAGTGTGTAGTGCACGCGTGCATGTGTGCCCTGCAATAAATTGCATCGTGTCCAGGATATGCCCCGCCTCATGCCTCAAGTTAAATTCACTCACTCACTCACTCACTCATTCACTCATCGTCTATACCGCTTAATCCTGTATTCAGAGTCGCGGGGGGGCTGGAGCCTATCCCAGGAGACTTCGGGCATGAGGAGGGGTATACCCTGGACAAGGTGGCAAATCATCGCAGGGCACACACATATACACACCTAACCTAATCTACATGTCTTTGGTCTGTGAGAGGAAACCAGAGTACCCGGAGGAAACCCACCAAGCACAGGGAGAACATGCAAACTCCATGCACACAGAGACTGGAATCGAGCCTGGCCGGGAATCAAATCCAGACCCTGGAGGTGCAAGGCGACAGTGCTAACCGCTACAGCACCGTGCCGCCAAGTTAAATTCAATTCAATTCAATTTTATTTATATAACGCTTTTAACAATGGTCATTGTTGCAAAGCAGCTTTACAGAATCAAAAGAAGGCAAGTATGAAATGTGCGAGAAAATACTGTATGTATACAGGGATCAAAATGATCAGATTGTCCCTGATGACCAAGAAGAGGGCGACAGTGGCAAGGAAAAACTCCCTGAGATGGCAATTTGAAGAAACCTAGAGAGACTCCTGAGGCTGTACAGGATAGATGATAAGCGGTATAGAAAAGTGGTTGAATTTAATAAAACATTTGAGGTCATCAATCTCACTAGATGATTTTTTTAAAAGTAAAATAAAAATGAGTATAATAATATGTGGAATAAAACATCAAGATCTATTCGGATCTGAAAATTATAGCCGCCATTGCTGTAATGTCAGCTGCTGAACATTTTAACAGCATGCCTCATTTAAAATTCCACCAAATTCCCTCCAAAAAACTTTACAAAAATACTATTTTTATAAGAATGTAACTATCGAAGGGTGGTCTAATTGGTAATCAAAGATTCATCAGCTGGACCATCAGAATCTTGTCACAGGCAATCAAAAGCTGGTGTACCCTCTTGATTATAGCAGCGAAGCATTGAAGATGCAAGGCACAAATGTCTACTGAGTATTTCCTCAAGTTCTTAAGACCTTTAGGCAGCCCATAAACACCAGAAATTGGGAACTAAGCTTGACTGAAATTGTGTTCTCATTACGTTACAAAGACCAGACCAGACTTCAATGTCACTTTTTCTTTCTTTCTTTTGTTTTTCTTTTCTTTTTTAATTAGCAAGCTTACCTTGGCATGAATGTGAATCAACTGAACAGCTGTCTTAGCATGAATTTGTTCCTAACTCTTAAGGGTAAAGTAGTTGACGGAGCAGTTTCATTTCCCAAAGGGCGAATAAAATAAGAGAGTGAAACCGAGCTGTGAAAATTCTTACACGGATTTGTCCCTCTTACAAACTGTTATTTCAAATGAAGGAACACCAAAGGGTGTTAAAATATAAATAAATAAATGAAACCTGGGGCATGAATATGGGCTCAGAGCAGCACAGTGATGTGAGGAGACTGGGTTGGAAGGTTTAAATTATCAGCATTACGATTAATAAAGAATGGATTTCTTTAATGTAGCGCTTGACTGATCTCATAAACACTGTCCTGTAGAGAAGTAGAATACTGAATACAAATAAACTCCAGACTAATAAACAATGCTGCTTTTTTCTTTTTGGATGTAAGGCATACAAAACAGTAAGGCGTAGTATAAAATGAAGGGAAAAAAAGAGAAAAATATATACCTCGAATAAATTAGACATATATTTTTCAACTTTCTGATTAGAACTCTGTTTTATTTTGGTGACAGTAATGGTAAAAATGGCTAAACAGCAGGTTTATGATGTCAGATTTTAAGATGCAGGATGGATCAGTTTTGTGAATTGCTCGCCCGTCTTGTTCTGGTTTTTACATTCAGATATGGGAAAAAAATTAAGAATGGAAAATGCATAGTCGGCAACTCCTGGCAGGAGTCTGGATTTTGTCTGAACTCAATTATGACAAGAAAAGACTTTAAGATGCATTTGTATTCTGCATTTGTATTTTATTAATTTCTTCCATTAATTATGGTTATGGTAATAAGTATGTAATGCATACCTTTGTAAATCAGCTACAGAAAGGACCATCACATGTTCATAACCACTCCAGATAGGGATATAAAAGAGTACAAATTCGACATGCTGTTCAGTCTGAGAAAAAAAGAAAAGACTAAGACAGGAGACGACCCGAATCCATCCCATTACATTAGGTGCTGTGCAAGATTCATGCAATGGGAATCATTATGATTCCATTCGTGCAGTGATGGATTTTTAGGGGATATAACCATGAAGAATCGGTGAGCTGTAATTCTGTGACACGGGGCTTTTTGAAATAGTTGTGTGAGATTGCACTCAAAGATTTCCCACACTTTTGTTTACGTCATGACATAAGGATTTTCAGAGAATGTGCATGATCTTTAGGCAAGGACATACAGGGGAATGTCTTGGCCTGGACTGAAGCTATATCAGCAAGGGAGCAGCATTACTCAGTGATTGCATATAGCCTGTGTCAGGTGCGAGAGTGGTAAACATGGCCACCTGTCAGTTTGTAGTCAGCCTACATGTAGTAAATGTTCTTTTACAGAACATAACCTGGTACAGATTTAAAGCCCTATAAGGTTTTTGTAGACTCTCTGCTGTTCAGTAAAACCTTACTGTTTTTCATGGTAGTATAAAGCTTCCTTCTAACATTTCTATCGTCAATGTTCTATAAGGAAGTTTGGCATGGACATGGCAGGGGAACAACAAATTTGCAGCACATTAAGCTTAAAAGTGCCATCGTTTTGTGCTCACCAGTCAAATCTGTTGGGACCAAATGTGCTCAAATGAATACTCAGAATAAATTTATTATGTGGCTCATACTGCATGGTGCAACTAGGGGAGCAATGCAGTGCCACTATCAGTATCTCCAAATATACACTTCTGAATCTGTATTCAGATACAACCCTGAGGTGGGCGTGGCCTAAAGCAGGGCATTAGAAATGCCAGTACTATCTACATGGTGATGGTTCTGGCAGTTTCTTAACCTTAGCATTTATAATTGGTCTGTGCAAGGAGCCTGCTTGTGGAATTATTATTCTGGTTTGGACCTGGCAAATTTAGTTGTTACTGTTTTCCAAAATACGAGCACATTTGTAGCCTTTAAACCGCCCTGACCCAAACTAAGCAGTTACTAACGATAAATCAATTATTTGCCACGTGTACCTTGCAGCACAGTGAAATTCTTATTTTTCTCCCCCACCAATCCCAGTTAGTATGCTGGGGTCAGAGCGCAGGGTCAGCCAGGCTTCAGCACCCCTGGAGCAGAAAGGGTAAAGAGCCTTGCTCAAAGACTCAACAGTGGAAATTTTAACCCAGGACCTTCTGATCAGTAACCCAGAACCTTAAGCATTACAGTCAACACTGTCCCAAAACACACTGGCAGCAGTGGGATTCAACCCACGCCTCCAGAGAGACTGGAGCGCCTTAGACCGCTCAGCCACGCTACCATTGGATAGTGTAGGTCTTACTGTACATGAAATTTAAAACCCACATTTCATGGAATCCCAGTTCAATTTATATAATCTGGACTGTCAAATATATTTCTGCCAAGCTTTCAAAATAAGAAAAAAAAAATGCCTGCCTCCTATTTATATTTGCATTTGTAGCTACACAGAGGACATTACATTTTCATTTTGATTGTGCAATAATCAATAGGTTACATTCCTAAACTAAACACATAGTACTTGGATACCGCACATAGTAATTCTCATCTGATTCATCAGTGTAGGATATCCATCCACCTTTAACCGCTTATCCAAAGTCGGGTCGCGTTAGACTGTGGATAGACTGTGATAAATATGTGCATCTTCCTTAACCATCCTATGCTGAGATCTGACTTCAAAAGGGCACAGTTACAGTATGCTTCACATGTATGTCAGTATTAAAAAGTATTTGAGACTGCAGTGGTTCGTTGGCCTCGTGCTTTAGGAATTTGAAGGCCGCATTCTCTTTTTGCCCTCTCTCACCATGCCTTTATAGAAACCAAGGACACACTGACAAAGTGACAGGCTAGCCAAATGAACCAGGGACTTGTCTGAAGGTCACTTTTTCACTCAGACAATGAAATGGTGTCTTATCCCATCCAGTGTGTAGCTTTATGGAAAGCTGTACAATTACCTGTGTAGATGTGCCAGAGCAGAAAAAGCACATTGTGTCCCCCAGGTTTAATTCGAATTCAAATAACTGCGAATCACGGCTACATGCGAGTAAATCATAAACAGTAAAATCACATTTTCTGCCTACAGTATTCTAATGATAAATATTTCAGTATGATCTAGTCTGAGTCTAGTAATTCAACTCTTCAATTATTAAAGTTGTTTATTCGCTAAATATTGTTTCACCGTATTCAATGCGCCACATGCAGTAATAAAATCCTGCCATATGTGTGTCCCTGGGGAATTTAATTAACTTTGAGATGTCCATGGCTCTTAGCTTCATGCTAATTTCAAAGCACACTGCATCTCCAAACTGTCTGTGATTTGTTAGGCATGCATTACCAACTCTTAGCAAATGAGTTAAGCAAATGAGTACAAGCTGCAGGAGCATATTTTATTTCAACAGCACCCGTTTTCATGTGACTTTTACCAAGGTTACTTTTAGGAGTTTTTTTTTTTTCTGTAGCTAATGAAATCATCACTCAGTTTGCTTGCCTGTGTGTGTGTGTGTGTGTGTGTGTGTGTGTGTGTGTGTGTGTGTGTGTGTCTGCGTGTGTGTGTGTGTGTGTGTGTAACCAATTTTCTAATTCAGTGTAAGTAAAAACGTATTGAGTCTGCAGAATGGTACCATTCTAAGAACTTAGCAAATTTAATTTGAGCTCATTTTGTCAGGAAAGGCAAATGCAGTAAACTTTACGCTAAACTGAGTCACATTTGGTGTGGTGACAGAATGACCAGTATAGATTGCAGGGCATTAAGGTAAAATGCACTTTCATTTCTAATCCATTTGCCTGTTAGCGATCCAGAAGTGTCTTTGCAAGTACATCAATGTAGCTGTTTAAAGTAAATTGTTAAGTAACTTTCAAGTAAGTAATTATTAAGTGATATTACTTTTAATCAGTGAGCAGCCAGGTGGTTATGTGATCTTTTTTTCCCTCCAAGGGGTAAAAATTGCACCATTTCCAAAGTTATTTCAAAATTTTTTTATTATTATTATAAGCTTGCGACTGGTGATTTGAATTGAAAGTGTTTAATTTAGCCTTGGCTCTAGACATTATGCCTGGAAAATATTCAACTTGAATCTTAATTAACACTAAATAAATAAATAATTCATGAATACTCCAAAAAAAATTTTTTTAATAAAAGTCATGCCTAATAATAATAATAATAAAAAAACATTGCTAAAAAGTAGGCAGGATTTAATTATACATATTATATAAAGTCCAATGTTTTAATATTTAAATTATATTTCAGTAAGAATTTTTTCACCTTCGTTAAGTTTTTTTTTTTATCCTCTTTTTTCTATTTTTACATAACTACGTTTTGCTATAATGGATCTTTAGGCAAGGTCACCTCAGCTAGTTTGTCACTACTTTTTACCTCATAAGCAAAAACTCAAAGTAGATGATTTAAAAAAATAATAATAATAATAATAATTTACTCAGCTACTAGTTCTTAGTGACCTTTCCACTGAAATAGCTAATTTTATCATGATTATGAACAGCTCACACTGCATGGATGGAATAAAACCCATGTCATTTCCATCCTTTCTTACACAGAGTTATTTTGACTCTAATAGGTCTAGAGGTTATAACTCTCTATTATCTGAAAAAGACCAATCCTACCAATTTATAAGAAAGGAATGTAATGATGATTCTCACAGAAATTGCTTTTCCTATTCATAAATATTTTGAAGAACAAAATGGCAGACTCAACTTTTTTGTTCAGTTTGTAAGAAAGATCTGGAAGGCATGTAAAACGACAGGCTTCTATCAGTTTTATCAATTTTAGCTTTTTGACTTGAATCATTTTTTAACTTATGAATATTGGAACCTTAAACATGTAATTCCCAAAGTAGGTTTGTAAGGAATTCCCAGAAAGTCTGTGATTTTGTTACAGTTATGTAATAGTGTTTAATACTCAGTTACTAAAATAGCAACTACCCTGTTTGACTAAAGTGGGTCAATTAAATCCACCTCATCAATTCAAACAAAACCACAATAACTCACAATAAAAATAAAAAAAAAAAGAATAAAAAAAAAAACAGTGTTTTAAATACTGTAGGTTTGATAGGAAAAGTAGGGTAAAAGCTCTGTGGGATCAATAAATGGTGTACATTTATTTAAAAACAATTAATAACCCTTATACTGAAATAGTTTGCATTCATTGTTACGAATCAGACGGAGAGACGCAGGTGCAGTTAAGATATTTATTGATCAGAGTCAGTAAGAGCAGAACAGACAA
>JAQMYG010000014.1:13016579-13035017 GCA_030014215.1 Clariallabes teugelsi | reverse complement strand
ATATGGGAGATATTCAGGTTTAAAAAATGTCCTCTAGAGAGGACAAATTTTAACTGCTGGTAGTCAGGAGGATATAACAGTTTATTAAATTTTAGAATAGCCTCAGCTAACTAACTATTCAGGGTTAGAATCCCATATTCTACATACTAAGTAGTGCCTTTATTCAGGGGTTACAGAGTGGTTTAGAATTCAACCTTGTCTTAAAAGCTTTTTAGCCTTGTAGCTCACATTAATAAATTAAGCAGTGAGATGAGTCATGAACCTGTCAGCATGTTGGCAGAAGCTCATGCTCACGTTAACTAGCAGTAATGAGAGATCAAAAAACAACACAGATAGTTCAGAAGCAATTTGTAACAACTTGTGTTTATTAATATTCCATAACGTTAGCAGATGTGTTTTCTTGCTGAAAGTGCTTTCATGACTAGTTCTCTCCCCTCTTTCCAGTTCTGCAAACCACCATTGTATCTTTTAGTGGTACACCAAACTGGCCAACATTCACACATGGATGGGCTACTAGTCCCATGCTCATTCACAGCATAGCCAGTCCATCTACTGGTATGTTGCAGGGTGGGAGGAAACCAAGAACTTCAATATGAACCTTCAAGAACATGGAACAAAATGCATAGGCACTCAGTAATCTGAGCGCTGGATCCAAACAGGGACGCGAGAGCTGTCAACATCACCTGCTGTGCCATTGTGCTGCCCATGCGATGCCATAAATGGCATCATGTAATATATCATTTATTTCTACACAGTAAACCAGTCGTTTTCAGTTCCTGTTAATGGACCCCATGCCAAGCACTTTTTCACATTTTCCCTCTAATCCAATTCACCCAGATTATAAAAGACGTGTTCATTACCTCCTCACTGGAATTAGGGAACACAGGGAATTGTTATCAGGCTTTCAAGCGAGAACCACAGCTGTCTTTAAACTGCAAGCAAATGAAGAAATTCACAGTAAAACTGAGAAACAGGTCCATTTGCTTTTTCTCGCTCTCTAGATCCCACACCAGTTGCCATGGTTTTTTAAATGCAAAGGTTTGGGGCATTTACCCAGTGGGGTGTGGTGGTCAGTGGCAGTGACTGAAAAAGCTATATATATGAATAATTCTTGTCAGCTAAAAGCATGCAGTCAGTGTCACAAAACCCGCATACCGAATAGACTACAACTTATCTCCGCTGCACTGATTGCCTATTGTTCTTGTGTTATAGCCTATTTTTTCTTTTTTTGCCCACACTGTGACAAGGCTCTATTTTTAAGTCCAGATCTTTCACTGAGGAGGGAATTTTAAACTAAACTGAGCAACTGATTTGTCAGAATAATTGGGCAAAGTGCATTTTGTAATTCATTCCTCATGTCAGGTAAAAAGGCTATTTTATTATATAAAAAGTATTCAATTTGCTTTAGTCATCTCCAGATTTTCTTCTTTTTTATACTAGCTACAATAAGAGGGCAAATCACAGGATGCTGGAGGTCATGCAGTTTTATTCATGCATAGAGAATTCCTGACTTAATAAGCAAAGGTATTTCATTTCGATAAAATGTTACTGTGACGCATCTTTAAAAGAAAGTGCTTGAGGACCGATAGGGTCACTTTTGAGTTTATTTGCTTTTTGGCAGTACATTGGGTAATAGTATTAATGCAAAGTCCGTATTTTCACAGTAAATAACAAAGGCATTGGCTATGTACACATGGTATCGAAATGCTGAAGGCCAAATACAAATGTAACAAATATTATCTGTTTACTTCTTTCTTTCTTTCCACTCTAGTTTGTAAAAAAAAAAATGGATTAATAACTTTGGCACATTTTTTACACACTGAATAGTTTCTTTTTCAGTGACTCTTTTAAATGAGCTACAAGAGAGAATGAATAATGATCATAGATTGCCTGTATTATAGCTTTTGAATTGTACAGTATGTTAACGCTTTCATCTGGATTGTTAAAGCAGAAAGTTTGCTGTATAGAGTAAATAACAGCATGAAATCTTATATGTACATTACTGCAAAATGTTTGAAAGTGTAGTGTTAAAGAATTTACAGAACTCTTCTGTTAAATTGAAATCTTCTGTATTTATGACTTAATTAGCAAACAGGTCATACAGGTGGTTCAGTGAACTTGACTATGGACAGTGAGCAATGCTGCTCCCTGCAGGCCAGATAATCAATAACAGGTCAAATCAAATTCAAATTTCATTTGTCACTTATACAGCCATATACAGTACGGTATGCAGTGAAATGCTTATACGACGGCCATGACATTAAAAACCAAGATTATCAATAAGAAATACATTGTTGTTGTTGGTCTTTCGGCTGCTCCCGGCAAGGGGTCGCCACAGCGGAATATCCGCTCCGCACAACAACTTGGCACAGGTTTTATGCCGGATGCCCTCCCTGATGCAACCCTCCCATTTTTTATCCGGGCTTGGGACTGGCACTGCATCCAGTGGCTGGAGTTTGGGCACTGGCTGGGAATCGAACCCGGGCCTTCCACATGGCAGACGAAACACCTACCACTGAGCCACCAGTGCCCATCAATAAGAAATACATTATGGAATGAAGTCAAAGTCAAAGTCAACTTTATTGTCAATAAATAAGAATAAAATATAGAAAAACTTTAGCTATAGAAAATATAGCTATAGAAGATAAGTAAAATATATATTTAAAAAATATACACAATATATACACAACTCACAAAATATGAAAGATTTGGCTGTACAAATATAGAAAATATAGAAACTGTTGTGGAAATTGACATAGAATGTAAATAGAAATGTCTGGGAAGTGTGCAAATATGCATGAATGTCCAGATTTTCTGAGATTATATAATACCAGTGTTAGTACCCGTCGTTGATGGTTAAAGAGTTTGTAGAAATAGTTAAAATGTTAAATAAAAAAATTAACTTAAGTAATTAATGTAATCAGTGATATTATTATTTCAGGTTGAAGCTCACACACATATCTGCCTGTCTTTCTGTATGACAGAACTCTCTGCCTAACTTCTTTACAAAGAAATACAATTTTGTAAGTTTGAGTATCTTGCGCCTTGTTTAGTTGTATTTCTTTTGTCGTCAACCAAAAACACTCCCTGTTCGGTAATCGGAGAGTGGATCATAGATGAGAAATCGGAAAAGTAGATCGGATAAAGATTAAGTCCTGTTTTAAAATCTCCAGTGCGATAAAAAAATCATTTATACCACTTCAGTGCTGTTATTTCAATAGTGCAAATCTTAATTCATTGCAGTGAAAATATTTAGCCTTTTTTTTAATTAATATCTATTGGTGCATGTGTTTGCTTACATTAAGTAGCTTATTAGTAGCTTATTTTGAAGCAGTTAATTAAATTCGGTACATAACTGTTTATAATACTGCTTTTACTCAACGTTTAGATTTCACTTATGGTGCAGGTTAAACTTCAGGCAGATATTTAAGTACTGCGAAAGATTAATGTGTCCACATTCTGTCCAGAAGTTGATTTAAGACACAAAACATCCGATTCATAATCTGGCACAAAACTGTTCAGAACTTCTCTTCTATTCATCCTTTTGATTTCATTTATGGCGCAAGGTTCAAGTTTCATAGTGTACGTCCCATTTTTTGTGTCTTCCGTATATACTGTGTATACACAGTGTTGATTATACACAGTGTTTATGGTACACATGTTAAGCTGAATGAGTACAAACAAAAAATGCTAGATGCTGTCACGTAATCTGGCTGGACAGACATACAGAAATACAGATATACTGTAAAGACAGAGACTCGTTTCAGGTCCTCCAATGTATGAAACGTAAAGATATCATTGAAAGAGTGATTTCTGACCAATGTACAGACAAAACCTTTCTTTTATTTATATAGATACAGGGTAAAAGTGTAGGCTGTCTGACATCAAACCTCTGCTCATATCAAGTAGCTGCATAAATGCTCAGAATACAAATTTGTACAAATTAAATAATAGATTTCCTCAGTTGCATATCAATTCCGTTTGATATCAGTTGAATAAGTAAGAATAAACATCAAAAACAAATGATTGTGATGAAGTTAAACACAAATCTATTTGTTTTTGTTTTTTTCTGAGCTTCAAATAATGTTCTCACATCATTAAAATGTGTGCTGCTATATTTGCCTAATACTAATTCGTTTTAGGCTAGAAGGTCACGCTCCACAGTTTGTCACATTTAAAACACGTAATCAGATGCTATTGTCAGAATCCTTTGATGCCAGTAGCTGCTTGGCAGCATTCATTAGCACAGAAAAATGCTCTCGAGTCAACATGCCAACAGATGACTTGATCGGTCATTCAAGACAAATGTTTGCAGGCTGTTGTTGTGTGATTCTGGTGATGGAATGACAGTGATGGAGTACAAATTAATGTTTGCTTTTGTTGTTGTTCACACAGACTGATTGATTAGTGTTGTCAGACCTCAAATTCTATCTGTCCTTTGCTTTGTATGTGTTGATATTTGTCTATCTTCATATGATAGGATTAAATACATATACAGTACATCACAACGTCATGACATTATAACGCAAAACATTATGTCCAGGATTGTGTAGTTACCCCTTGTGCCACCTGGGCAGCTCTGGCCCTTTAGGGTATGACCTCACAAGAACTTTTTCGGTATGCTGTGCTTTCATGCTCCACGATGATGCATGGATCCTTTGAGTGCTGTGGGTTGAGGGGTGGGGCCTCTGTGGACCAGATTTGTTTGTCTGGGGCATCCCATGGTCTTAGCTTGATCAGACTGGGATGTAGGGAATTTTTAGGTGTTATGAGCCTTGGTCTCATTGCCTGTTGGTTCCCAGGTGCGGCAGGATGTTTTGGGTGTTCTAGTGCCTTTCTACTGTGGCCAACATTTACTTTTTTCTGTGATTTGTGCTGCATTGGCTTTTCTGTGGATTGGACTGGACTGGCTAACCTTTGGTTCCCACGGGCATGAGAGTGCCTTGGGTGCCAGAGCTGTCACCAGTTTTATATATAATTGAAAACCAGTATTAATGTTATGACTGATCCGTGTGCGTGTGCATATACACCAATCGGCAATAACGTTATGACCACCTGCCCAAAATTGAGTAGGTCCCCCAATTTTGATGCCAAACAGTGATATATTGTTCTGTGTAAACCAACATCAACCTTTACCTCAATTTAAGCAACAGTAGTTCTTATGTTGGATTGAACTCCCCATGACCATCAATGACCCCTGGCCACCCATGACCCTTTCACCTGTTTGATGGTTTTACTTCCTTTGACCAGATTTGGTAGGTCCTGACCACTGCTGGGGTGGCATGGTGGTGTAGTGGTTAGCACTGTCGCCTTGCACCTCCAGGGTCCGGGTTCGATTCCCGTCTCTATATGCATGGAGTTTGCATGTTCTCCCCGTGCTTGGTGGGTTTCCTCTGGGTACTCTGGTTTCCTCCCACAGTCCAAAAACCTGCAGATTAGGCTAACTGGTGATCCCAAATTGCCGTAGTGTGTGTGTGCCCTGTCCAGGGTATACCCCGCCTCGTGCCCCAAGTCTCCAATGATAGGCTCCAGGTCCACCGCAGCCCTGTAAACAGGATATAGCAGTATAGATGATGACAATGATGAGTGAGTGAGTGCACTTTTTTTCCAATTTCTGTGAGCCTCTGCATACAATTCAGCTTCAAGGCAATACCACAATAATGGATTTTATTTCTTGCCATCGGAATGTACATGCATTTTTATTTCTTTCAGTTTAAAGACTTATGTCAAAACATACAGTAAATTGTCTAGAGTCCACCTCTTCCTTGAAATTACTGTGTTGCTGAAATGTGTGTAGGCGGTTTGCCTTTTTAATTTTTCTGCATTTTGGGTGTGTGTGCGCCTGAGTGTGTCTTGTTCCTTTGTTGCATTGTTGTAACACATTAAAGGAATGATGAAAAGGTAAGATGACAGATGAACAAAAACTGTCATGCAGCGTTCAGTATGTCTGGCTATATTACACGTCATACTATATTAGGCTTTATTAGCCTGATATGTATTTGCATAAAATGAGAATTTTTTAAATAACTAAATAAATAAATAAATAGTCAGTGTCATTTGTTCTGTAATATATGCAAATGTGTGTGTATGGTCCAAGCAATGGACTGCTGTCTCATTTAAGATAAACTTAAAGATGAATTAATGAATGAGTGAGTGAATGAACGAATGAACGAATAAATGAATGTGTATCTTATATTATATCTTATATTATATGACCTAGTACTGTATCTTATATTATATGACT
The DNA here is from genome assembly GCA_030014215.1 of Clariallabes teugelsi. NCBI lineage: Eukaryota > Metazoa > Chordata > Actinopteri > Siluriformes > Clariidae > Clariallabes > Clariallabes teugelsi. The sequence continues at coordinate 13,028,773 of JAQMYG010000014.1, read as the reverse complement.
ATCTTAAAAAGACTTGGTGGTAGTGAAAAGATGCCCTACTGCCTGCTTCTTCACTCTCCTCCTTCTCCCTAATGCTGGAAGCTTTAGGCTTTTTTTTTTTATCTTACAGACCCTGGCCTGTATTAGGGTAATTAGCTGCACCTAGCTTGTCAGTGTTTAAGAGGATTCTTCAGTTTACACCTAATGCATGTTTTAATTCATATTTATATCTCTGACTGTTTCTCTGTCTTTGTTGTGCATTTGCATTGCTCTGGTTGTGGCCTTGAATGAATGGGATGAAGCAAATACAGTTACAATGGAAACCTTGGAACAATGTGTTCTGCTTTGCCACATGATTTGTCTGTGCATGTTGACAGGAAGTACTGTAGGAAGTGGGTCCTGGGCCGTTCATTTCCCTAATCAGCTGCTGAACGACAGCACAGGCAGGTGGCAGCCGGCCAGGTCATGACCTCCCTCAGGATGATGGATGTGCCAGCAGCAAAGAAGCTAAGCACCAAGTGCAGCTACCTGTCACACGCAAACACACATACACACTGAAAATGCCTGCAGTGCAATGCCCTGCCCTGAACTATGGACAGATGTCGGTTTGTTCCTTTAAGCATATACACTGAGAACATATTCAGACAGAAACACATATATTAACTTGGTATATATGCAATATGGATTGCATAATATTCATAATAAAAGCATAAAACAGAAAATTTATAGTAGAGGCTAAACAGATAGTGAAGGTGCAATAAAATACACAAAGCCGGATATATACTGTAAGGACGTATAATTTAACACATGATTCTGGTAATTAAGCCTATGGGGAACTTTAAGAGGGAGAGAGAGAGTCTGGTGTATATGATTGTGTTAAATACAAAGATAAACTGTTTAAGAATTACCTGACAAAAAAAAAGTATAATTTTCTTACTCATTCAAGTTAGTGTGTAATATAAGCATAATTCACTTTTATGATGAACAAGAGTAATGTAAACTGGGCTTCTTTGGAACGTGTATGTTTTCACTGTCAGGTGATTGATGTTGATTTAGTTCTCACCAATGATGCAAAGATTACCTTACTTTCATGTACGGTACCAGTTAAAAGTTAACGGTTTGGGCACATTTTTGGATTTATTTTCTACATTTTAGAACAATACTGGACTTTTTTTTATTAAACTAAAAAAATTATGCCTATAGCATTAGGTAATTATATAACAACAAAACTCAGTGGTATTTTAAGACGCAGCTGATCTGAAATAGTTCTTGCAAGAACAGTATTGTCAAGTGCATTTGCAAAACCCATCAAGCACCATGATGAAACTGGCTCTAATGAAGACCATCCCAGTAAAGTAAGTCCAGAAGTTACCTCTGCTGCAGAGAGGAAGTTCATTTAGAATTACCAGCTTTAAAAATCACCAATTTATAGCACCTCAGATTATAGCGCTGTTATGAAGGTTTTACAGATCATACAGTGAGTAGCAGACCCCCCAATATCAAGTGTTCAGAGGAGATTATTGCATAGTTTGGATGCCCTCAGCATTGTTTTACAATGTAAAAAGAAATAAAAATCAGAAAAGATCATATGGTTAAAAGGTGTGTCAATGTATGTATGTATGTATGTATGTATGTATGTATGTACGTATGTAAGTATGTATGTATGTATGTATGTATGTATGTATTTTTCCAAGGCCATAATAAGAATAAGAGGAAATAATAAATAATAAGGAATAAATAATAAGGAAAAAAATCAGTGAATCTGTGTTATAGCTCTCCAGTCTAATTGAAAAGCTCTGAAAATAGTTCTGGCTCACATAAAAGAAATGAAACACATCAATTATTAATCCTCTTCTCCATCTTAGTCTAAGAGAAATATTGAACAAGAACTGGATTATATCTCTCTGTTCCAGTTCATTTTAAAACATGTTCTGTTAAATACTTCATAAGTAACATAATAGTGCCAGAATAAAGAGTAATAAAGACAATTACAACTTTGGGGTATTTTGAGGATCTTTGTTGGGTGCATGAATCTTTAACATTTTTTTTACATGTTAGAAGAAATCAAAGAACAATTTCTTTCAAACCTTTATTTCTTTAGTAGTTTCTATAACAGGAATTTCCAACCACAGTGGCACTGTTAAAGTTATATTAAAAATATAATTTAAAAATTATACATTAACTAGCCATTTTATTATTACAGTGTATGTTTTATCTCAGAATCCTCTCATTTGTGGTAAAGTTATGGAACCATTTTAAAATTACGTATGGTTTGTGAGATTACACATTTTCAACCTGGAAGTGGCCTTTTAAGATTAAAATTGTGTCTGTAAAAGGCATTCACACGGACAGCAACAATAATCAGACAAACAATGTTCGGGGGAGTCTGGAACCAATCCTGGGAAACTGTGAACAGGGTGGCGAGATCTTATGGTATAATTTCATACTGTGGAATGCATTTTCCCATATGAATTAATGTAAATGCAGATCATTTGTTCCAGCCACCCAAAATATTACCAATATCACCAATTTCCAACACTGTAATCAAATTTTTGCTTATAGAAACAAATAAAACATTTCGAGAAGATCTTGAAAAAAAAATGTACCAAGTAAAAAACAAGAAGTAAAATATGACAATATGACGTTTAGTCATTAAACCTCACCAAACCTTTATTTATGATTCCTCTTGGCGCTGACTTCATTAAAAACAAAACTGAAAGTGTCTCGCTTTTCTTCTTGCTATCATGCTTGCTAAGATTCTTTGGACCTTTGGTGCTACAGTATGTACAATATGTCTAAATATTGCACAAAATGCAAAAAATATGTAAACTTGCTTCCTTTGGCTTAAAACTGACGCAAAGGAGTTTTGAATGGCTCTTGGACATACGCGCAACTTAGCCAGCGTTCAATTCGGCTTAGTTTGTTCATTCGTATGCCTAAATTGCTTTTTATGCCAAGACAAATTTCTGCCAAGGTATCAATGAATATATATGAATGATGTCTCATGGTCCACCTGCAGTACAATTAAGGCTCACACCTTTATAGTAGAAATCAAGATTCATCAAAACAGGTGTTTTTTTTTGTTTTTTGTTTTTTTTAATTCAAGTATCCTGTACCAGTGAGCTAAGATTCCTGTCCTTGCCTGACAAGAACTAAACCAGATAGGGTCTTATCCTGCTGTAGTTTGACATATTGTGTATTGGAACATACTTTTCTGCTCACAACAGTTGTAAAGAGTCATTATTTTAGTTACCATAGCCATCTTGTCAGCTAGAACCAGTCTTGCAATGTGTTCCTTCCAACATAGTTGGCACTCTTTTCTATTCATCATTCTGTGTATACTATAGAGACTTGTTGCCTGTCAAAATCCCAGAAGATCAGCAGGAGGTAAATACTCAAACCACCCACCTGTTACCAAGAACCCCACCACAATCGTGCCTTGGGCAAAGACACAAGGATCACATTGTGATGATTGATGTGAACAGTACCTAAAGCTCTTGATCTGTATCTGCATGATGTTTTGCACAGCAATGCTGCCATATGATTGACTGATACAATACTTACATCTGCATTGTCCAGGTGTACAGATGTTCCTATTAAAATGCCTGTGCCTGTGCCTACTAGTTAAACTTCTAAAGGTTTCAGACAATTAATGTTTGTGATTCGTTACAAAAGTTTCACTTAATATTAGCGTACATAATGTCTTAACGGTGTAGAAAAACGAATAAACTTGGCAAAAGGGTTCCCGCTTCCCGCACCCTTGCTCTAACACATAAAAATGCAAGGCTTGTAGTACTGGCTGATGAGTTTACCAATATTTCACGAGAGCTGTTTCAGGGCATGGTGTTTGATGAACTAATCCCATTTCCTATGAATTTGAGCTAAATAAAACATTACCCAGTCCAAGCTTTGTAAAGTTTTCCACTCCTTAATTATAAACTTGGCTGTAAATTTGATCCATGGCCTGCAAATATAACCCAGCATTTGTTACAGTAAATAAGCTTAACAATTTTATCAAGACTTTGGTATTCTGAAGGGCCGTCTTTGAAGTGCCGAAGCTTTCGGATCCAAATGATGTATTTAGGAATATTTTTCTTGCATCATTTTCTTTCATGCAAATGTATCTTTTTCATGGTATAAAGTAAGGGTTGACTTTGAGCGAGTTTTAAGTGGCGTTACAGTAACATGCGCTGAAACCTGGGGGAAATGTGACATGTCTTCATTTTCATAATGGCCATGAAAACTCTGAGGGCAAAGGAACCTGGCACTGGTGTGTATGTGTGCGCGTGTGTGTGTGTGTAGTTATTCTGGGAATTTATCAGCACGCCACCAAGAGCTCAAGCAGACATGTTTACAACCATAGAAGTGTGCAGTGTACTGGATTTAATTCTAAACTCATTGACACAACGTACATGGACCATTGCACTGAAACTACTAGTTACAACGTCAAACATGGAAGCACAGTAAACGGCCAATTTGCACCACTTTAGGTTGCTGGTGGCTTGTAAATTGTAACTTGATAATACATTGTGCTCTAAGGTTGCATCAAAACCCCTTATTTTTATTTATTTTATATTTTTGGAATGGAAAGCTACCTCTATATCGCTTTTTGGTACATCACAGCTCAGAGAGGAAGCAAAGGAAATACAGCTTCAGAATTACTGCCTTCATGGGAAAAATATCTATACTGTATTTTTTGGAAAAAAATAATATCATTAATCACACAGTGATTACATAAGTGGAGAAAAATCGTACTTTAAAAAAAAAAAAAGTATCCTAATTAAACAAGACTTTAAAAATTCAAGACAATTTCATTAAACATTTTCCTTATGTAGTATAAATAGGATGTATCATGCAAACTAAATCTCTCTGTCATGCATGACCATTTGGAACACCAATGGGCTTTCCACACGAATAAGTACAGTAATGGGTAGAAAAATTACCCATGAAGCATAAACAGGGACATCATTTAAAACATTCGAAAGTCTGTTACAACTGGAAAATCTTTACTAAAAGGAAGGTGAAGAGAGTGAAATAAGACCAGACATCACAGATTCAAAACTGCACATCTGTATTTGATTATCTGCAACCACCTTGTCCATAAAAACATGATGTTCAAAAAAGATGCAGTTTCTCAAAGCAACCCACACAATTTTACAGAAAGATCACTGAAACACAAACGTGTTAGGCATGTAACTAAATGTTCATGGAATGACTGCAGTGGGCTGCAGTGAGCCACCTTAATCATGGACATACGATCTTCTTTAAAACATTGGCATCATTCAAATGTCTTACTGTGGCCAAGAGTCTCATTCCTGTACTGTGCTTAAAGGCTTCTGTAAATATCAATTAGTTTTTGTGCCTTCATTCATAAGAAACGTCATGACAAGTCCCAGTTTGACTTGAACGACCCTCGTATATTAGTGTCTGATTGTAATCTTACAAAAAGAAATACTAGACAAATGTAACTATATTTAGGACAGTCAGACTTACTAAGACAATATGCAGTGTGGGAATACTGGGAAATTTGGGGAAATTAATCTGTGCAAGAATTCAGCACTAATATGAATTTTAATATTATATTTGAACAACAAATGTGATTAATATTCATGAACAAATCATTAATTACTTAAAGAATAATATACCACAAACTGTGTGGGTATATGAAAATAATGCATGCTGGGTAGATGTGATGAGATTATGTGGAGTATCTGCCACACAAGTCCCTGTGAATAAATGGTTACTATAGAAACAATAACATGTTAGAACAAGCACATTACTATGAACCCCATTGTCCATGTTTCTGAAAGAACTACTATGTGAGCAATGCTGTTACACAGAAATAACACACATACCTACCAGTCAGGCTGGAGAATTCAGCTGCACTGTGGTAAAGAATATCCACATCAGTGTAATGTGATGCAGTCTAACATGACGTGAAGTTACTCCTACCACTCCATTCCTCTACCTCATTGATTTACCAACTATTTTATTTTTTATCATTTTATAACTAATTTATAAATGCATGCTACATCTTGATTCTTAAAATGTATACTTACATTTAATGTTTTGGTATTTTGGAAGTTGTAAACAGTTGCTTTCTTAGTTAGTTAAAAAGACAAAAAAAAAAAACAGTGCAGAATTTCCGTACGCATACTGTCACAAAGTACTGATTTTATTAAATAATCATATTTATATCATATACTGTATATCTGAGGCTTAGATTGTAAGTAAACTTACAAGTTCTTTTACAAGTCCATGTAAATGAGCTGTTACAATGGAAATTGTAATGTAATTGAATAAAGATGTATTTGACTTACCTTATTGAATTTTTTGACCTTCTCAGACTTTCGTGTATACCCATAAGACACATTAAATGCTTCTGGGGACTGTGAAGGTATGAAATTAATGGCACGCACATATATAAAATTTGCATTTTTTTTTGTTTCAAGATGTCCAAAAAAAATGTTTATGTTGCTGAACAATAATTTATGTAAATTTATGGGAAGTGTGCAAAAATCACCATCTTTCAAACTATTGTCCTATGTGAAGTGGATTTTGATTAAAAAGTGTTTACATGACTTTTTTGCATAATCTGATTCTGTTTGCCTCTGTCTCATTCTTTTTAACACTGGGTCAGCCATGAAATGTTCAGAAATGTTTGTGAAACAATGCATTTAAAAAAAACTATTCCAAAAAATAACTATTCATTTTAACCCACATAGTGTAAATGGGGGTCTTTATAATTATATGAACTGTTTAACTAATTAAACATCATAGTAATAATTTAATTATTTAGCCATTTAATTATATACACAAATTTTGTATATACTTTGTGATTTTTTTTAAAAATAAACTATAAGCTAATTACAGCCAGTGTTTTGATTACAGCCAGTGTTTCTGCTTTGTAGCTCAGTTCGATAGATATAGCAAGTTTTGTCGGTTCGACAGAACACTGGAACACTGCTGTCAAAGCTGATGTTACAGAGAATCAATCCTCACCTTCTGACCAATCAGATTCAAGGATTCAACAGCACTGTGATGTAATTATGATAGGGAGCTGTAGGTAACAATCAGAAAAGGCCTAATCATAGACATCAGACACCAGGCAGGATAAGGTAGTGTCAGACTCAGACTTGCATTCCACAGCTTGTGATGATACACTATAAGACTATTATTTTTAATACAAATATTTTCTATAAAAATCCATCGATATTAACAGTTTTTCACAAAATATTTTTCTTTGAATGTTAACACATTCAAAGTTTATTGCGGTATATACAAGGAGCGTTTAAAGCAAACCAGGACTTTACAATATTTTTGTAAATGAAGGCATAAAATCTACTGACATTTACAGAAGACATCAAGTACAGTACAGTGATGATACTCTTTAGTCACATTAAGACATTTGAATAGTGCAAACGTTTTAAAGAAGGCCTTATTTCCATGAATGACGATCCCGGCCAAGGTGGCTCAGCGGCCATTGCTGTTCAAATGAATGTTCAAATGTTCAAGTGAGTGGAATGCCTGATCCTGAATGAAAATAACTTTTCAACAACTTGTGGAGGAGATGCTTCTGTCTGTGCGAACTGTACACACAACCACACACAACCATTCACCAACACCACTTGAATATTACAGTACACTCCCAACCTTGATCCAAGCAATTTCCACATGTTTGGGCCTATAAAGGATTTCCTGGGAGGCCAGGGTTTCAGCCGTGAATCAGGCAATCCGATCATTTCTCCAGTGTACAGAGAAAACTTTCCATTTTGATGGTATACAAAGCGCTAATGAAACAATGGGATAAGTGCATTAGTGTAGAATTTGAAGATGTGCAATAGGTCAGTGTCTGGGGACCATGTTTAAAATATACCACAGTGTACTGGATAACTGTTACAGTGTGTTATAGTCTGTTAGCTTAAATAATTCTTCTATTAATTCTTGTATTTGTTCATTCTACTTTATCTTTCTTTTCTTTTTTAAATCACTGACTCAGAGAGTTCCTGCACATAAAATCCCAGTGCACTCATACTGTTGGCATGTGTACAAATGACAAATAAATTCTCTTGAATCTTGAATCCTGAATGAGTTATATAGAGAACTAAAGGAATTTTTTTTTTTTTAGAACTGTATTCTATTATTCTGCACAATCAATCGTAGATCCCCCAAATTTAAAGCCACATGATTTTACCCCTGGGGCAGATGATGGTTATTAGGATGTTCCAGAAAAGCATTCAAGCACAAAGAAGCACAAAAAGGAATAAAATAAAAATTCAATTACATGCATAGCACCAGGTGTATTATCATTAGCTCATCATGAGTTAGACAAGAGAGGATTTTGGACGCCCTGTGGTAACTCAGAAAACTGCATTTCCCATAAGCATTTGCGCTGACATTTAAACTACCCATAAGGCTGTTTGGTACAAGGTTGGTGAGAGAAGCTCAGAGAAGAGACTCGCTCATTTGCTCTTAAAGTTAGCAGCTATCGGTGCAGCATGTTTGGCCAGGCCGTGCGCAGATTCACCACCTCCGCTCTCCGCGCGTCTCACTACGCCGAGGGACCAGGACAGGTATCAACCCTGCATGCGCTTCATTGAGCGCGCGCTAGCTTTAACATTAGCTTTAGCGTTAGCCGGCGAGGCCTGGTCTGGGACTTCAAGCCTATTTGGAGGTCATGTTTCTCAGTCAGTGTTAGTCAGCCTTTGTGACATTTTTAACCCAGAGTTGGACACACAGATATATTTTTACTTAAAGACTATAACATTTTGCTAATATATTTAGGATAGCTTTGTTTAATAATGATATTAAAAGGTATATTACTGTAGCCCGAGTCACTTCCTTGTGTAAAGCTAGCTAGGCGTCTTTATTACCGCGGCTAGTTGTTACACTCGCTATAGCGACTCTTAGATTCAAATATGTTGACTCGTACACAATTTTGTTACTTTTAGCGTGGAAAACATTAAGTATTGTGCATCTGTACTTGTATGGTTTGTTTTATAACGTGTTTAATTTAGCTAGCATTAAGAAACCTCCTCAAGAAGCTAACATGCTAATTCGCTCACATTCGCTTACTAGCTTTGAAAAACATATCAATTCAGCGTCAGAAGGCATTATATGATGAAAGTAAACTAAATGTATTCAGTTAACATTAATAATGCGTTAATGCATAGACACGTGTCATATACTGTCACTTCGACACGTCCCAAGGTTACAGGAGTCAAAGCGTATTTCTAACACTGCCGTTGATGTTATTCAGTACAGACGTCATAAGCAAAGTACTTAAAATGAGCTTTAAAATTACATGAACGTCAATTTTGTATCACCAAGATACAATGTAAGGTTTGTAAGGTTTTGTTCCTTTCATTAACTGTAAAGAAAAAATAAACAATAGAAACTGTGTGACGTAAAACAAAGTCTCGTACAACCTGAAATAACTTCCTTGTTTCTTTTGGCATCGAAGAAAGAATAGTTAACTGTTAAAAAAAAAAAAAAAAAAAGTTAGCGAAATGGAAATCACACCCAAAATAAAACTGTATTTTGATTTTTTTAAAAATATATATTTATTAGTAGAGATTAAGTTTTAATATCAGTTAATTTTATTCAGGTTGTATGCTAAATATGCAAGGTAATAATGGCATGCTTTAGAAATCATCTGCAAGAATCTTTGGAGTGATTTATGTAGTCGCACTTGAATGACCGTTTTCCTTTAGGCTCCATAAAGTTGATCACTATTTCCCCCCCCCTACCCAAAAGTGTTTTTTGTCTTGAATGGAAAAAAAAAAGTTTGATTGATTAATGAATTATTTGATTAAACATGCAAACTAAGCGTAGTTGCAAACATTACTTATTTCAAACTAAAAGTAGTAGTTTTGTTACTGAAGCTTTCAAAAATTGGTGTGGATTCAACATCAACTGGTTTGCCATGTGAATCTAAGATTAAGGTTTTTACAGACAAATTTTCATAAAATGTTTCTTCTTGTTGCAATGTAATGTAAAAACATTTTGAAAGATGTGAACATCTGTGTGTTGTGAAACATTTCATAAAGAAAATATGGGGACAGCCCCGTACAATGCTTAGCAGTCAGACTAACTGCTGATTTGAAGACTTGGTATCTTTGACCGCGAGGAAAATTTGGTCACAGGTGCATCCCTACTTTTTGCGAAGCCTGGATCATATTACAAACAATTCCTTGCATGTCAGAAATTGACTAATTTAATGGGTATTTTCCTTTATACAGATGTTTTGAATAATATGGGTGCCCTTTTTTTTTTTTTTTTTGCAGAACCTGCCATTCTCTGTAGAAAACAAGTGGAAGCTGTTAGGCATGATGGTGGTGTTCTTCGGGAGTGGCTTTACCTTTCCCTTCATTGTAGTCAGGCACCAGATCCTGAAGAAGTGATGCTCCTGCTTATCTAATATGGTACATTTATTTTCTGGGTCACTAATTTTTTGTAGACCTTTGTGATTAAATCACTTGTACAGTTTAACCAATCTTTAATTGGTTACATTTATAGATTTAATACAGAATCGATTCATAGATGTGTACTTTCAGGTTTGTGCATTTCAGGTTTGTAGGTTTAAAATAGTTTTTTTTTTTTATTATTATTTATTTTTTTTTATTTTTTTTTATTTTTTTGCTTCTATTACAAATTACAGAATGCATCCACAAGACACTTGCAAAATGCATTAGTATTGTAAGTGCGACTTTTTCTTCTTTTGAGTATATGGCTGATTGGTACGTTATTGCCCCCTACTGGACTGGAGTGTGGTGCAGATGATGCTTTGTACCAGACATGACATTCCAACAATCACCAACACAATTTAATGAGTATTTCACTGTTTGACTTTTATTAACTTTTTTTTTTTAGTAACTTCAGAATGTAAGATATAGCTGCTTGAGACAAGCCAGACAGGAAACTTGCATGCTGTTGATTTGTATCGGTTTGCATTGACAGTGTACTAGTGATTCACAGCTCTAATCATTTCTAAACATAGCGCCAGCATAGTGGCGTGTTGGAGAAAGATTGCGACTTTGATGGCATAGTGCGTGTTCCTGTTATCACACCAGCAAGATGACACGAGCAGTCAGAGCAAATATGAATGAAGATCAGCCTTAGAAATGTCAGTTCACAGAAGGGGTTATGATTGCTTTTTGAAAGTGAGAAGAAAGTTATGAATAAGATCTGCAGCAGTGAAACAAGGAATGATGATGCACTTGGTATGGTCTTTTAAGCTCATTTCATACAAAAGCAACAAGGCGCATTTGGGTGATGTTGAATTTTAAGTGTGGCACCTTTCCCCTGGTTTAACAAACCAAACATGCAAATATGCTGTCCTTTATATTATTTTGAATATGTTTTGGGAGTATTAGAATGATTAATCTGTTTTTACATTTCTCAGTGTAAGCTTGAACCATCATGAAGAGAAATTTGTGACCAATGAAAACATGTTTCCTGCTGCATTACTACAGTAGTCATTAGCTTGCTTTTGTTTAGGTCAGAGTTTTCACTCCTGTGGACATGGTACCTTGCATAGCTTTTCAAAGCCACCTGACCACAGTCAGTATTTTGTGGATGTTTCCCCATTTTATTTTTTTATTTTTTTTGTGCAACAATACGGCACAGAATCGAAATAGGACATCCATTAAAAAACAAAAAGAAAACACCCCTCCTCCCCCCCCCCATTGTCTCCTACTTGCTTTTAATGCTAACTTACTGTTAATAAAAGTTGTTGTACTAGGTGTTGAACACTGACCAGCAGCTGTTACCACTTCCATTATGGGACTGTTTAAATGGAACTTTTTCATTTGTTTTTTTTATTCTTATGTGGCAATGAGTATTGTGTATTATGAGCAGTATATATTTCTTCTGTCATCTTGGTCTGAATTGACTTTTGAAGTTGCATTAAATGCCTCAGGGGCAGGGCTTGACATTAGCCACTTTGGCGGGTAGTTTATTCTTTGGTATGACAATATATTTTTGTTGTAGTTTTCGCTAAAGTCATCCGATATAATAAACGCATTGCAACGTAATATTACGCACATAAAACGCGCATGAATGTAATGAGGACATTTAATACCTCTCTCTACACATGTTCACACATGCATTGCGTGCGCGCGCACACACACTTTTACTTACTGTTTGGTGTGTGTGCATCATTTCCTTAAAGGGCTATTGCTTCTCAACAGGATGAGAATGTTTGCCCCTTTCGC
>JAQMYG010000014.1:12933788-12964873 GCA_030014215.1 Clariallabes teugelsi | reverse complement strand
ATATATTTGAGGAACCAAAAATGCTATTATGTTCCACATTTTCGTCGTGTGAACAGACTTAGATCTTCTTGTTACTCTTGAACTAAATGATTTGTATAATACAAATAGTTAGACCTTCATCTGAACTGTTTTATCCTGTTCAGGGTTACAGTGGGCCTGGCACTTATCCAGGTAACACCGGGTACAAGCAAAGGACACACCTTGGGACACACACAAAGATACATGTACACACACATCAGAATATTATGGGCATATTGTTTGGGAGGAATCCTGAGTACCTGAAGGAAAACTACAATTTCCACATGGACATTAACCAAAGCTCAGGAACAGGGATAATATAGCTGTGATGTAACAACATTACCTGCTGCACTGTGGTATGAAATAAATAGTTATTTATTCATCTTTAATATTCTGGCCAGGGATGTGGTGATTCTAGTTCCTGTACCAGAAACACAATTTGTTAGGTTGGGACACATGAACAAATTTAAATAGAGAGACAGAGAGGTGGCGGTGCAAATGAGGGAGCAGATGTCTAGTACTGCTCCTGCTATGAGCCAAGAAATGTGCACATGTTAACCATGCCAAAAAGTCCCATTAATTTCTTTTTAGAAAGAATAAAAAAGACTGAGACCTACGGAACCTGGTCAATTCATTGGGCAAGGTAAATCATTTTAGAAAGCCCTTATATTATAGGTGCAGCATGGTTCCTTGTTCAGTCCTGAGGTAACCTTGATACTGGGATTTCCTCCAACCTGCCAAAAATATGCTGGGAGGTGGATTAGCTATGATAAGTTGCCTCTGTGTCACTGCTTCCACACTTAGCTCTTGTTGAATGACTGACCATTAGCACCATGCTGCTTTGATTCTGATACCCAGCATGGCTATCACAAGCAAGTAGCTACTGTAAACAGGATTAAATAAAAGGCCAAAAAGGACTCCCACTGCGAACACCGGCATCTGAAAACCCCTATAGGAATTTTAGTGAAATATTTTAGTAACCACAATGGTCTTTCTGTTGTTATAAAAAACAGAAGTGACTGTCATCCCAGTCTAAAGTTTTCATGAGGTAAGGTACTTCACATATAATTATTGGAAAACAATTGCAGCGCTTATGAAGATTTCTTGAAATAAGCAAAGTCACTGGACAGAGATTTGTCCCTAAAGCAAACATAATCTGCACCAGATCTTTCCATTTTGGAATCTTGTTACAAATTATTATTTTTTTGATACTGAGAAACAGCATGTCTCTGTGATTCATTCAATGGAAAGATAAATATACTGAGCTGGTTTTGCACTGAACTCTCACCCCCTCCCTCTTGTGTGATGGCTATGAGTGTAGACTGAAAGCATGGAGGGAAAGGGGCATCATATTAAAGCCCAAACGTGTCACAACATGAAGAATGGTGAAGGCTGACAAAGAGGAGGGAGTACATGAAGGTTTACAACCAACTTCAACTTCTTCATTTACAGAAAAGTCACACATGTTTTTTAGAAACTGCATTTTTTTTACTTCATTTTTATTTCTTTTTTTTAAATAATTAATTTCAACATGTCATGTTTTCACATTTTATATTAAAATAGATTGTTCTTTTAGTGTACAGGATGTGATATTTGAAAGATTTATGATCACATACCTCTTGCATTTGACATGTGATAATGTGAGTAATATGTGGTCATATGAAAAATGTGCAGAGGTGCATTTCAACATATTATGCCCTATGAGCATACACACTCATGACATCTTGTGAATAATGTGTGTTATCTTAATCAGGCACACAATATGAGCCAACTGAACATAATGAGACATAATTCTGTGTAAAATGTGTACAAATCATATTTGAAAATAAATTGTGTACAAGTAAAATTTGAAAATAAAATCACATTACAGTTATGTTAACCTCTACAGTGCCTACAGTACAAGTCTATGAAATGTGAAAAAATGTGTGAAAAGTAATGTCACAAATGACTTTTAAGGAAGGGTTGCTCTACTGGCTTCTCTTTAGAAGAAATGTGACAGAAGCAATTTGAGGTGAGTACCAACTGATGGCCAAGAGAGAATATATGTTAATAGATGAATGTCAATCTGTTTGTTTGGTAAATCTTAAAGTAGGTAATGTTTTAGTGGAAAAAGTGAATATACACTGATCACCCATAACATTACAACACAACACAGTATGCCAAGTATTGTGTACGGTCCATTTTATGTGACCTGGGCATTTATGGCCCCTTGGGGCATGACTCCACAAGACCTCTGGGGGGTGTGCATCTGGTGTCTGGTACCGGGACATTGGCAGCAGATCCTTTCAGTGATGTAGGTTATGGGTGGGGCCAATGTGGATCAGACTGGTTTGTCTGCTGCATCCCATCGGTGTTGGTTTGGATTGGGATCTGGGGAATTTGGAGGCTGAGGTGGTGGCTTTGAGCTCTTTTCCTGTTGGGCCCCGTGCATGGTGGACTGTGCTGCACTGGTTGCTCTGGTGCCTTTTTTTAAGGGCCAGCACTGACTTTTTCCAGCAAGTTGTCTTACCTTGACTATTCTATGGGATCAGACCAGATGGCTTAGCCTTTTCTCCCCACAGGCATAAACAAGCCTTGGGTGCCCATTATCCTGTCAGTTTTCTTATTATATAATTGACACTCAATGTTAATGTGTTAATGTTATGGCTGATCGGCATATAAGAATACCAAATTAAACACGCTGGAACTCAAGATTTCCACCCTGTTAAGAAGATACTTATTTATTTATTTATATTTATCCTTAATTTAAAAAAAATTCTAGGAAGGCTGTATAATTAATTATAAAAAAATTATACTTTAAAAAGACTGTTAGTATTATTTATTTTAAACTTTTACACAATAAATACCATGATTTGTAGTGGGGACACAACAGACAAAATTTTAGGAATGCTCTGTATAAACATTCTGCTTCTGCCCATGCAGACTAAAATGCTTAACACTAGTGCTGCTACATAAGCTTGTTTGGTGGGTGTTGTGCACATGTAGTAGACTAACTCTCTTATACCTCTGAGCAGAAGCAGATGTTAGGACCGGAGATAGTAGGGTGATGAACACAGATGCATCCAACACCCTCTGGTTTTCCATGGATACATCAGATTTACATCTAATAGTACATTTCCAGGAGTTTGCAATTTGAAGCAATGTTTAAATAGCTGGTGCTATGAACATACATCACAATGCTCATTTTATACAGTATATACTCTATATTTATATAATGGTAGAACTTTACAGATTGTATTTTGTGCATTATTAATACAATACAGATTTGTGATATGTGCAGCTCAGTAAATTAGAATATCACTGAAAAGTTGATTTATTTCAGTTATTCAAGCAAACTCATAAATTATATAGATTAATTAAACACCAATATATTTCAAGTGTTTATTTATTTCAATTTTTGTGATTATAAAAGTGGTTTTAGGAAGCCATCTGGTCATCTGGTGTTGGCCCACTGTGTTTTATCAGGTTCAAGGTCAATGCAGCTGTCTACCAGGATGTTTTAGAGCACTTCATGGCGATGTTGATTTAATTTCCAAGCAGGAGTTGGCACCTTCCAAAAGATTTAAGGACCATGGTATCCTAGTGCCTAATTGGCCAGCAAATTTGCCCTAGAGAATCTATGGGGTATTGTGAAGAGGAAGATGCAAGACACTTTTCAGTAGTCCAACATTTCTGTGTTGATATTGGGATATTATTGGTCTAAAGTAATATTCTGATTTTCTGAGATACTGAACTTTGGGTTTTTCATACCATACATAAGAAATAATCATCAAAATTAAAAGAAATAAACACTTGAAATATATCAGTCTACGTGTAATTAATCTATAAAATATGAGTTTCACTTTTTGAATTAATTTACTGAAATGAATCAACTTTTCGATGATATTCTTTTTTAATTGAGATGCACCTGTAAGTGTATGGGGCGCTCTAAGTAAAGATATGTATTGCAGATACAGAAGATGCACCACAGAGGGTACCACCTATTCGACATGAAGTGAGAGCAGATCGTATCGATGCGCGCGGCGCTCTATTGAGCTGGTCTGCGCGCGAGGCGCACGGGCACGCGCAGGGAAAGGAGTGGGACTGGGAGCAGCTGTGGCAAATGTTCCAGCTCTGCACTAATCTCGAAAGAAAGAGGAAAGTTTGGCAGACGGAAAGACCATAACGCGTTCGCCGTGTCAAAATGAAGAAAGACAGAACTATCGGATACTAGAAGGCACCTCCGGACCGTGTCAGGTAGCAGCTCAGGCCGTTTTTGGAACTCTGTGGAAGCAAAATAACAGCCCAGAGAAAAAGCCTGGCGCACACACTGACAATAAAACCACACATTCCCGTCAAGTGGACTGCTAGCAAAGACTGGCGTTGCGGCAACACGGGGAGCGGTTTATCTCCTTATTCTGGCGATTTTTATTTCACTCTGTTTCATATTCGTCTCTTTTTTCCTCCGTCTATCCTCGAAATTCAGGAAACAATGAAGACATAACTCATCCAGGGTACCGTCAGCTAGCTTTGGCTAGCTACCTAGCTAGCTATTCGTGTGTGGACTAGCTAGAGCTAGCTAGCTAACGGGAGGCGCGCGCGGTGTTTACCGAGAAAGTTTTGGGCGACGCTTTCGAGAGCAGAGGAAGGTTTTTAAGTGAAGGAAGAAGAAGGAGCGGTCTCTTCTCTTGTGTCGCATTTTAATGGACGCCGAGGTGCGGAACGAAGGCAGGAGCACAGTGGCATCGGACGGTCGAGGCCCCGAATCGAACCAGTTTCCGTTCTATGCCAAAACGGGCCGAGTGCGGGTGGGTGATTTGTGCCAAGCCGCTGCGCCGAGCTACCGGCCGCCGTCTGCCCCGTCCCCTGACGCCGTCAACAGCGTAATGATCTACCCTGTACCCGGGGAAGAGCTCACTCGAGCCGGTTCAAGCTCAGGAACAGGCGGAGGCTGCTACTCCCCGGGCTCAGAAGGACCCGAGAGCCGCACGTCCCCCAGCTCGGCGGCTCCGGACGGGCCTTCAGTTTTCCCGCCGCTTCCGCATCCGCCGCTGTTTCCCGGCCCCGGAATGCACGGCAGCGTGGACGAGAGCGACCAGCAGGACGGAGCAGAGAACGAGGAAGAGGAGGTCGTGTTCTCTCTCTCCGCACCACCCACTAACCAGTAAGAATGTTTCCCATTCCCATCATTTTACTCACATATCTAAGGACACTTTATCATGCTTTCGATCTACTTAGGGAAAGTCCTGTCTGTCTTACATAACCACATAACCAAAGGTGACACTTGACTTCCGCAGTAGAGCAAGTTTCACCAAGTCATTCACATTGCACTTTTTTTAATTTAAATTTTTAATGGAAAGTGAAGATGCCACACAATACTGAAGTTTTGGTGAATTCCTTTGGAGATATTCTGGTTTTAACTTTATACTTTTTATGTCACTTCCAGGCAAATATTAAGAATTTTTGATGACTCATTCGGTACTAGTCTTGTGTTTGTCCAATTAAATACTCTAGTAAATACACATGCCCCACCCCTGAGAACAGGTCTTGCTCCATAGTACCAGTTTTGTTTCAGTAAACATGTTTTGATGCATCGTTCCAAACATCCTTCCCAGTCATTTCTTTCTTGAGCAAAGTGGCTGAAGGATAGTTGCACAGTCGTGTGACATGAAAAGGGTTTCACCTAATCATATATCCATGTCATCTTTCTATTAGAATAACGAAGATAGAGATTTTTATTGGGGTGCCGTTCTCCATCAGTAATAGCAAGTATATCATTAAATCAAGAGAGAGATATGACATCCAGAAACATGTAATGTTGTCTAGAAAAATTTCCCCTTTAACATTGACCGTGAGTGTTACAGTATGGGTGAGAAATCCTCTACACTTGAAAAAGTCTTTGCTGCTCTCCAAATTTAGTGTGCTCCCCAAGCTACTGTCACATTATTTAAATATGTCATGGGTGTGGTGTATTGTGAAGCCTGTACATTAACATACATAGTTGACTCGGGGCATTTCCTGTACAGTTAAACTTAGATTAATTTTAAAAAAAAAGTAAGCCCTGATGCTGATGCCCCTGAGTGTGCTGAAAAGTCAATAACTCGCCGACTTGTTCCTCAAATGTGAGGCACAGCTTCTTATTTGGTCACAAAAACTAAAATTAACATTTATGCTTATGACTCATGATTCATTTCCCTTTCAGAAAAACATTATAGGCTCACGTTCCTCAAATGGCATAGCCACTATTGCTGGCCCTACCAATTAGACTGCGAAGTGAGTGATTAATACAGCAACACTGACATGGCGAGACATTTGTGAGGAATCGCTTGACATCGTGGTTAGAAATGACTATCAGATGACACCAAATCCTTTGTGATTCACGTTGAAAACAGACTAATTTCATGCTCAACCAGACAGAATTTCGATGTCTAGTTTTGAAGGGAAAATATTACCACTACATGTTTCAGTGTTATTTTTACTTTGATTAAAAGTCTGTGTTGAAACCGCATTTTAATGACTTCATGTCATTATATACAATGTGTATGTTGGGGGGCTAAACTCTGAGCTTGTTCAGCATAAGCTTGCCACTTTTTTTATTTTTTATTTTCCACTTAATTGATCCTACACCATCTTGATATAGCTGATGGATTTAGGAGTGTATGTTCCTACGACTTCATGTTTTCACAGCATTTAAAGGCGGAGGTGTCACATATCACTCTCTTCTATTTCCTCTTGACCTTTATCAGAGAAAGGTCTATTGACATGAGAAAGTTTTACTTTTACCCCAGTAATGTTAATTTTGCCTGGATACTCGTACTTATTTTAATCAAAAAAATAGTTTCTTGGCAAATAGGTGTGGAATTCTGTTTTTACCAGTCTCCGAGTCCCCCCCCATTTTAAATAGGTTAATCAAACTAGTGATATTATAACAGATAGACTGTGATGTTACTCACTTACCTCCAGCATTGAAAACCTGTATATAGGTTATAGATGGTAAAAACATGAACTCTGACACTCCGGATCCAAGTTACAAGACACTCTGTCATCATCAGAGTAACCTCCAGAGGAACAGATGAATGAAGCTCTTGTTAGGTTTATTACAAATGCTGATACATAGTTTTTTTCATTTAGTTGGCGTATGATGTTGCTTGCCAATGTATACCCTGGAATGTATACCTCTTAGTAGTTGTTGCTTTGTAGATAACCACGATCACTGTTTTTTTGCTTCCAGGCCAGCAACGTTTTGGTTCTGGTACTAGGACTGGGTGATGTTGTAATCAATAAACCCATAAATCAATCAGTAAATATTATTTAATTCATCTTTACAAATTATTTTTGATTACACGTTTGGTTATTTATTTATTTTTCTTACATAATGCAACTGAATTTTTTTCCCAAGTAAAATGCACTTTAGGGAAAAATGATAACTGCACCAGCTATAGCAAATAGGTTAAACAATCTTTAAAGAAAACACGACCATGTGCTATCAATG
The DNA here is from genome assembly GCA_030014215.1 of Clariallabes teugelsi. Classification (NCBI taxonomy): domain Eukaryota; kingdom Metazoa; phylum Chordata; class Actinopteri; order Siluriformes; family Clariidae; genus Clariallabes; species Clariallabes teugelsi. The sequence goes on along the minus strand of JAQMYG010000014.1, from coordinate 12,957,384 downwards.
GCACGATTACTATTTTTGCACAGCTTGGTGAACACTTTGATATAGTAAATGAAGAGTCTGGCTTCCGTGACATGAAATGCCACCAAAACTGCTAAAGCAGCTTGGAGTAGTCTTCCCAAGGTTTCCAAATCAACATAGCTACGTGTAAAATATGAACACGTTCAGAGCAAATTTGAGAGCAAATAACATTAATTCTGGCTGCCAAATTACAGGATTGCTTACATTTACATTTCAGCATTCATCCATAGCGACATTTACGGGTTAAGGGCCGTGCTGAAGTGCCCAACAAATACAACTTGTTGGTGGTGGGGTTTGAACCTGTGACTTTCTGTACTGTGGTCCAGTGCCATTTTTATTTTACCAGTTTTTTACCAGTTTATTTTACATAAAGTCTTGTGCATTTCCAAAGCTGTACCAATCGTATATCTTTGAAGTGATATTTGAACCTTTCTTGGCTGCAAGCTCACACCTTGATGAAGTGCTGCTGAATATCTTAGTGTTTTGGAGTAGAGCAGTTTTGGTTAAAACTTTTAAATATAATTAGATATAATCTATCTATCTATCCATCCATCCATCCATTAATCCATCCATCCATCATTAGATTAGACAGATTTAATTAAAGGGTTTATTTTTATGTCAGCTGAAACATATTAATCATTCCAGTAATTACTCAATCAAAGGCTTTTAAATATTTGCTTTTGATTAGAACTTGTAAAAATAAATAAATAAATAAATAAATAAATAAAATAAAATAACTGAATTAATTGTGAAGATCTCTAAGCATTTGCTGGAATCAACCTGATTTTGCGAGCTACCATTTACCTGCTCTGCTTTATCTGTGGGAAAGGGTTATGGCTACGAAGCACAGAATTTCCGAGGAGGTGAATATTGGTAAAGTGTGACATTTTTTTACGGACAGTTTTTGTCACTTCACAAGACATCTTTATAAAAAGATTAAAATCTCCTTTTCAATGTTAAATGTTCAATGCTAAAAATGCAGAAATCACTGATAATTATACAGTTGAAGATACACAAGATCAATTTAAAGTGTCTCAATTTGCCAGTATTCACCCTACATATACTGTGCTATTATCTGATAGGATGTGTACACTGATTTTAGTTAAGCTGCACGTTTCATTTTTTTTCTACACTTCCTAAACTGGGCCTGATCACTAAGATTAGTTTCTCCTATATGCTTGTCATAATCAATATGAATGACTGAAGACTTTCCAAAGGATAGAAATGTTGCCTTTTATTTGGTCTTTTTCCACAGTGGGTTTAGAGCATTGCCATGCATTTCGTGGAATAAGTGATAAAAATAGTGATCTTCCGGAGTATAGTTCTCAACTCTTTCCTATAAATGAGTCTTGAACATCTAGTGGTCTTTCCATAATCCAATCATAACAGTGCATGTAGTCATCACGTTACCAGATTTCCTAAGATCCTGTGCTGCAGTAAGTGAGAGCAGTGGAAAAAAAAAAAAGAAGCAGCTTCTCTGGGTGCGCAAACCTTATTCCTTGAAATGAGTTTAGATGGGGTGTCTTGTTTGCATCATGTGTGACTAAACATTGTGCTTTAGCACACCACAGACAGCCACAAGCAACTCATTCATAAGCACTCTTGCCAGCAGTTGGGACAAATATTTCACAGCTGCTAACCAGTCTGCTACTTAATCAAGAAAAAATTGGAAACCGCGAACAACCAGCACAGTAGTTGATTTTTTTTTATTTTTATCTTCCTATAAGGATTAGAGTGGGTTTTAAATTATAAATGCTTTCACATGGGGTGAAGGAGATTTGTTGCATTGTAATACCTATAACATTGTTAAAGTGTTTGCCAGACATGCTGGGAAGAGTTAAATTGAGCCCTTCTGTTGACTAATTAGCTTTATAGAAGTGGTGCAGGATCTGCAATGGATAAAACGCTTTGAAAGAAATCATGTGTTCTGCATCTTCAGCACTGGGCAAATGGTAGAACATTTTAATATTTAATGTTATTTAAATGATTGTCCTTTCGGTTGGTTTTCTTTTTAGCCTCTTGTCAGTGATATGTCACTCTTGCACTTAAAAAAAAAAAAAAAAAAAAAAAAGAAAGTTTTTCCTCTCATCCTCATTTTTGCCCAGATATGATGAGAGTTTTCTGTTTATAAACATCACGGCACCTTGTCTGTGAAAACATAAGTGTTGTAACAGTAAGTCAGCCATGTAGTGTTTTCTCAAAAGATTCATTCTTATTTTTACACCAGTGTTTTACACCATACCATGCAGTCTGAATTTCTTTGTCCACAGAAAGCTGTTAAAATCATCCTATGTTGTTCATTTTAAAACAACCAGTCATGTACTGGATAACTGATTTGCATAGTTTTCTGCTGTACTTCAAATGCGTAGGCAAAACCTTCAGTGGTGCATAACGATAATTATTTTTGGTTTCTTTCACGGCCTATTTCACTGACTTTTCTGTTATGTTATTGATTCTGTATAAAATTCATGCAAGTGTTGCTGTGCATGTATTTTAGTTAATCCCATATGTTGCTGTTGCTAACTATATACGGTATGCTGGATATTTATTAGACTGTCTTTAAATTTCAAATCGGTGTATATGTAGAAAAACAAATGGAATGAAATGTTAGCTTACTCTAAGCATCTTCATTTAGGTTCTGGAAGGTAACACACATGCACTAATTGTCTTAGGCATACAGTGCCATCTACACATTTGTGGGCGGGCCTTTCCTTGAGACAACCACACAATTGTATGGGATGTCTGTGGATGCTGTTGCATTACAGCTCCATTTCATTGGAACTAGCCTGGTCCAACATGACAATTCCCCTGTGAACAAAGTCACCGTTTCCCAGGATTGAAGTGAGCCTTGACCTCAACACCACAGAACACCAGCTTCAGTTCCTCACCCATCATTAGAGCTTGATGCCGTTAATGCTTATCTGCCTGAACGAACACAAATTTCCCCCAGGTATGTTTAAAAATCTAGAAGTTTAGAGGTAAGACATTCAGAAAGCACATGTGTATGTCACGGGCACGAGTCCACAAACCCTTTAGGCGTATACTATACTTTAATAAGTAACAGTCAGTCAAAAAATTTATTGATGGAATGAAAAGTGGAATAAAAAGTAGTGTTGTATCACTGCACATATATGACATATGGGAACATTTTTCCCCAGTTCCTACCAGCTGAAGGGTAGGAATGCTTTAAAAAAAAAAAAAAAAACCCAGAATTATGTCAAAATGCATCTAGGTCAGGAGTTCATGACTGTATGTATGCGATAACCTCTTTTTATTTATTCCTCTTCTCACTATAGATGCACTTTTAGGGCTCCATCTGTGTACCGATGCTCATGTGCTGCTAATCTTTGAGTCTAATCCGCTCTGACACTTTGTCATGTGTGGAGGAAAAGCAAGGCTGATTCCCAGCTGTTCCTGTACATCATATCTGCTCAGAAACCAGAAAAAATGGCACAGTTACTGTAGCTCGGGCATTTTGCATTATGATTCATCGTTAATTAACAAGGGGAGATATTAGACCTTCATCATGAAATTATTACCTAGATGCATTTTGACATTTGATCTGTTATTTTTCTGCTTTTGATTAGGAATATGCAAAAAAAAAAAAGCTCTTCAGCTGGATGGATTATTTAAACATTTAGCCATTTAATCACTTAACATAAATACGCAGTTGTTCTCTGAAGGGTAATGCGTATCAGTTATTTACAATATAAATAAGATTTCTCAGAGTATTAGCTCATTCACTAGACTAATTGCCAGTTAAATAAGTTGATCATTCTGACCCACCACTAGTTCTTGATCCGTGCACAAATGGTCGGGATAGCGAGGGAGTGTTTGTCTGTGTGTGTGTGGCTGAGGCAGTCAAACACACGCAGTACCACTGCATAGTGATTTCGCCCTACACACGGTGGCTGCTTTCCACTCCGAGCATCTTCTTACTCACTCTTGGCTTTATGTGCCTTCTTCAGTAACAATATAGACATGGCATATAATTGTAAACATCTGGAAAATGATGTCCTCTGATGGAAACATTTGCAGTCTCCTGACAGCAAGTGAAGTTTACATTTGGCTGTGATACACACACGAGCTTCAGCCTGGTTACACTGGATGTAGATGTAGTAACAGCTGCACTGGACTGGAGAACAGAGGGATGAGCTAAGCGCTGCCGCAGTTCCATGGGATCATGCCAGAGATCGTGTTGAAGTTGTGTCAGTCATGTCCAGTGAGAGCGGAGAGGCACATGCTAGAGATTCGGCAGCCGGGCGGCTTTCCTTCATGAGTAAGACCGAGTGGGACAGGCAAGCATGCAGCAAAAGACGAACCCAGTGTAAGTGTTGCTTGGCTTGGACGATTAATGATTTTTTTTAAAAAAAATTTTCCCATACTATTTAATTAGCTTAGTACATCTGGTTCTTCTTGTTGAAGTTTCCTTTTGCAGTGGCATGAAGATCAAACTCTGTCCTGATGCCATCATTTTCAAACACTCAAATGACTTGGTATTAATTGATGGGCAGCACCGTGGATGGTTACTTAGCCCTGGTTACGTTTCCCCAATTTAAAAGTACACACATGGTTAATTTCCTAGCATAATTGCTTAGAAATGTTAGTGATTTTTAAATGAAGTATATTAAACAGGTTCGTGGATCAGGTTGGGTTGTAATGAAGTAGAGCGATTTTAGTTTGAACCCTCTGCTGTCAGTGAGCGATAGCGTGAGCTTCGTCAAGGGTAATATACTGGATAAGGGCTGTTCGCACTCATGACGTATGTGGATGTTTTTCTCACCTCTTTAATGGTTGCTTTTGTATGAGGCTGGCAATAAACCCCTTGTCTTGTAATTTATGTTTGATATTTCATCGGGTCGCTTGTGCTTTAGGAAGATGAGGTAGTTGCTGCTTTGCTTTGAGTGCCTTCATTTCTCATGAATCACATCCAGAATTCTGTTGTGTTTGTGTACACTAGTTGACACCACATGGTTGCAGTTGTTGGTAGTGTGAGTTTTTTTTTATTTTTATTTAATGAAAGTAACCAAGCATGGTTGTAGGCTTGTATACATAACAGTATTGGTGTCTGTGAGCCACATGGTCATTTGTCTTATTTGATGGTGATTTTGCAGCTTTGTTAAATATCGTAGTTAGGTGTCGGAGCTTTCGCTTGTGTGCGGCCGACTTCATTGTATCACTCGAAAACCTCCAGATATTAATGTCCAAGAAAGACTTCTAAGTTTAGGGACTAAAAAAAATTATCGATAACTTCATAGACAGTTCTCAATAAACAACAACAAAAAAAATGGCCCTTTGACCTCACTGATATATTTAGGAGATTGAACCTGAAGTTCTGCATATCCTCAGTCTGAATGTGTGAGATGCACATCTTCCTTAATGACAGCAGTCATGATGCAAAGACGCATTTCTAATGTCAAGTGGTGCAGTCTGTTTCATGTTGATGTGTTGTTCCCAACTAATGTTTAAGCGAATATCTTGTGATCATGTACATACAAACAGAGACCATGCAAGAACTGCATGTGTCTTTTGTAGTTATTTTAATGTGTGTACGGTCATCAAAATTAGTTTAGGAGATTTTAAAGCAAGTGCTGTTTTCATGACATGAGGTTTCCGAATCAATAAATGAATGAATTAATGAATCTTGTAAAAGGAGTGTGTAAAGTGTGTAATATAAGCAACAGTTAATAATGTACATGCATGTTAATGACACAGGAAATGAATAAAAGTTCAGTAAGGCACATGGCGTTGTGCTCATTTTGCGTGACATATCTGCCTACTCTGAGGAAAACGGTCACAGGCGTGCATATATCAATGGGGGAGGCGGTGGAGTGTAATCATGCGCATGCACACACACACATACGTGTGCGGCCGACTTCATTGTACAACTTCATAGACAGTTCTCAATAACCAACAAAAAAAAAAATTCACTTTAACCTCACTGATATATTTTGGAGATTGTATTTGAACCTGAAGTTCTGCATATCCTCAGTCTGAATGCGAGAGATGCACATCTTCCTTAATGACAGCAGTCATGATGCAGAGACTCATTCCTAATGTCAAGTGGTGCAGTCTGTTTCATGTTGATGCTAATGAGCAGTGACAGGAGCCTTTTAGAGATGCATCTTTAGTTGGACAGGCTGCATCAGGGAAAAGAGCCATATAAAATGCCCTGATGAAGGACAGGAAGGGGGGGAGGGGCAGAGAGACAGACCGACCTCTCAATCAGGTCGCAATAAGCAGAGGCTACCACTGAGGCCTTGTCCCTGTTTAGCCAGGTATTTTTAAAAACTGAGATTTTTCTACTTTGTTTTTTTCATATAATTCTGTCCACGCGACCTCGGTTTAAAAAAAAAAACTTTGCCCACATAAAAACACAAAACGTCCTGTTAAGTGCTGTTAGGAGCCTCCCAATCAGAAGCCTAGACAAAACATTACCAGTTGCGCTATGTAGAAGTCCGACGGGTATATTCTAAAACCGCTGTCGCTGTATGCGGGGTCTGTGACTTCAGAGTTTTGTATGTAGCAGCAGTGACCTTCGTAGTACATTCAGGCCCCTCTGTTCGTTAACGTAATGTGTGAGTTACTGCGCGTGTATGTACACGCATGTAAAAAGTCCAGTAAGCAACGTTACCACAGTCACTAGTTCACTGTACGTACGTCCGCTATTGCACAAAATATTCTCATAAACAAAGCTGACGTCAAATCAAGGAGACGAGCACACAGACATTGACATCATCGGCACACAAGGTGACGTTACAACAAGCCAAGATCTCAGTTGCTCCTGTTCCACTGAAACACCACTGAAAATGGAGTTTTGGAGTTTTGGAAAATCTTCACTTTGGACAGAGTTTTCCCAAAACTCCGTTTTCAACAACCAAAACTGTGGACGAAAGGCCAAAAACTACAGGGAAAAAAAACTATTTAAGTTTTTCAAAAATACCCGGCTATGTGTGGATATGGCCTGAGATGATGCAAAGTTGTGGGTTTTGTTATGTTTCGCTTTTTTAAATGGGGTCATGCCCTGGTTTTAGTACGCCAGGCTAGAAAGCCCATACAGAGAAGACTACATTGATTTATGTCCATTTTGTAAATACTAGCTTAATAGTTATACATGTTATGTTTTTTTTTTTTTTTTTTTTTTTTTTTTCCAATTTAGTAAAATTAATTAAGCCGTGGGTATGTGGAGTTTTAAAAGCATCATAAACTTTACAAATCACAACATTACAAATATATTTTGTTAAACCAGCCACTTGTTATAGGTTTTTCCTGATTCTTTAAAAATGTAGAGATAATCTCACTGTGAAGTCAAATGTAGTGTTGTTCCCAACTAATGTTTCTGTGATGGATATAAGCGAATATCTTGTGATCATGTACGTACAAACTGAGACCATGCAAGAACTGCATGTGTCTTTTATAGTTATTTTAATGTGTGTACGGTCATCAAAATTAGTTTAGGAGATTTTAAAGCAAGTGCTGTTTTCAGGACATGAGGTTTCCGAATAAATAAATGAATGAACCTTGTAAAAGGAGTGTGTAAAGTGTGTAATATAAGCAACAGTTAATAATATACATGCATGTTAATGACACAGGAAATGAATAAAAGTTCAGTAAGGCACATGGCGTTGTGCTCATTTTCTCATGCGTGACATATCTGCCTACTCTGAGGAAAACGGTCACAGGCGTGCATGTATCAATGGGGGAGGCGGTGGAGTGTAACACACACACACTGTAAAAGTGCAGTCGGACCAGCCCTACGTGCTTCCTGTTGCTCATTTAAGCTCAAGCCGAATAATTCAGTAAGTGATACTGTGAGGATTTGTAGTTTGTAAAAGGCTCAATTCTATATGTACGGCAACAAAAATAACCAGCTCCCTAATCTTTACAAAAGCCTGAGCTTTCTCATAATGTTCACTTCCTGTGGATGTTAATCTAACGAAGAGATGCGCACATTGTGTTTGATGTTCAACATGACTTCCTTTAGTGCCAATATTGTTTTTAAGCTGTTGTCAGGTGTTTAACTAAAAAAAAAAAAAAAAAGACGAAAGATTTGCATTGTTCGGGAAGGCCATTACTCCTGTCACAGTCCTAACTCAGTGTTCGAGGTATTCCTGTGGAGATGTTACTGCAGATTATTTCTGTCAATCAGCCGAAAGTCACCAGAATTAAAAGGGGAATTGCTGTTTAAAACAATTTTAATAAATAAATGAGGTAGTATACTAGGGATTCTGCAAAGATGCTGATGAGTAAACAAGATACCAGGCATAACAAACCCAGCTGTTATAATGCCTAGTGATTTGCTTAATATATTTGCATGGGCTAATGTGTAAAGGTCATGCTTTAAAAAAGACTGTTGTTCGGTAACAAAGGAGAAGGAAAGCATACAGTTGTCATGATTTAAGAGCTGACATTTGTCAGGCAACAATGACTAGAAAACTTCAGTTCTTCTTTAAATGCTGTAACTGACACTAACTTAATGAGATGAGACTAGAGAGACTGGTGTAAATATTTGATTGTTAAAGCCATTACTTGTTTCTGTCATGAACACACAAGCCTTCATTGTTTTCCCGTAAAAATCGATTGGGTTTCAATTCTAAAGGTAGACACGGTGTTTGCTCGTTTTTGCACGTCATATAACTTTGAGATAAATAGAACCAAGACAGCAGCTAGATGACAGCAGACTTTTCCAGGACTTTGGGAATCTTTGCTCTTTAAATTTGATAGTTTGACCTCTATCTGCACTATACCAAAAAAAAAAAGTTTCAAGCCAGCACTTGTCATGGAAGTTTGCGGTGTTACTTAGAATAACATTGTTGTAAAAACAAAAATTACATGACTTAACATTGAAATGATTTACAACCTTAGAGTGCTAAAAGAAGTATGACTGACATGGAGTGGAAGAGAGAAAGAAAGGAATGAATGCTGAAAAACCGGACTTGGTAGTCGTGGTAGTATTTTTGTTTTTTTTGTTGTTTATTTTACATTTTGGTTATGTTTAAGCAGATTAGATCCATAATTCTGATGCTTTTAGACTAATAAAGAAATTTTCTTCCTGTTTGCATTTGGTGTACCTTTTTAAAAACCTTTATTCGTCCCACAATTTGGAAATTTCTACAAAGTTGTAATACAGAACTTCATTTAAAACTTTTTAGAATACAAGCACATGAACAAGTTTAGAAGCTGATAATTTTCATGCTGATCATACACACACACACACACACACACACACACTAATGTAAACCATATGAAATTCACTTTTGTGTCAGCTTAGGATTTAAGTTGCAAAAGGGTAACCTCGCTATGTCCTGAATTTATCTACAAGTAGTAGCTGATGAGTAGCTTAAACTTTATCTATATTCTATTTAGTTTTTTATTCCATCATTTATTATTATTATTTTTACTTTAAGGTCACAAGCGGTCGTATAATCATTTCACTGCATATCGTACTGTGTATGACTGTGTACGTGACAAATAAATACAATTTTAATTTGAATACATTGTACATTGTTGCTGTAAAACATCTTTTCTTAATTTTATGTAACTGGATGCATCAGTGGATTTTCAAAGGAAGTTATTGTTGAAAGTTCAATAACAGTATGACTGCAGTCATTCTATGACAGGCCACTAATCCTAGTTTTAATTAGTGATATCAATCGATTAAAAATTTTTTATCTGCAGTAGTTAATCACACTGTCTGTGATTAATCACAATTTTTAAATACTCAACTTAACTTGTATTATAAACAGTGCAATGTTGGAATAAATAAATGCATGCACTGCTTAGAGGAAACGGATTATGCAGTTTTATCATCTCAAACATCAACATTTACCAAATGTTAAATTAAAACCTCTCGATCGGCACTGCATACACTAGCTGGGTAGTATGGGGCGTGGCAACCCACTGACGCCAGGGCTCGAACCCTGATCCTCAGATTAAAAAATCCACAACCTGGAGCCTCAGCCACCTGAGCCACGTCTTACATTTAATGTATTCACATAAAAATAGTTTCTCCTTAATGTAGCTCGAGCACACAACTTCAGTTTTATCCAAACTTCCATCTAGAAGCTTTTTTTTTTTTTTTTTTAATTAAACTTGCCGTTCAGCACACCTGGTGATGTTTTCTCAGTCATCTTATTATCCGCACTAAACGTGCCATGATCACACACAGCCGGGCAACCGCGCTGTGATTATGGGAGGCCTTTAGGGTCAAACTTGGTCATATGATTGATTAAAAAAAAAAAATAAAAATAGTAATACATAAAAATTTCTGGATTAATCAAATGCATTAACGTGTTAATATTGACAAGCCGTAGTTTTATTACAACATATAAACTCATCTGATAACATTAAGTCATTTTTTTTTATTATAATTGTTAAGAGTAGTAGACTGCAAATGATTTTCCCAGGCACCATTTTGTGCTGAGTGAGCATTTTTGCTCTATAAATGCAGCTTGGAGGCTGGTCTTCATCAAATAAATTTCCGGAGCAGTGACAGTGTGAAAGCTACGACTCTTACATTTCATTTGCTTCATTTTAAAGTCTGGTGTGGGTGCTGGTTAGAGATGAGTACTTGGTTGATATGATCAATTTTCTTAATTTAAAGCAGAGTATCTCAATTTGTTCGAGTCACCTGGTAGAGTGATGTGATAGAAATTCTCTTCCCTCCCTTAACAAAAATTTTCCATTAATTCAGACTTTTTTAATGTATTTTTTTTATGCAGCGCATTTTGTATATTTACAGTCTATACATGTACATTGGATGCAATTCCTCACCTTTTAAATGATACAAAACTGACAGATAAACAGTTTGTGGTGTGATTTGTGCAGACTTTAAAACGGAAAACACACCACCTCCTTCAGGACTCTCAGCCCTCAGGACTGTGTTGAACATTTATTTTTGCACCACCACCGCCACCACCACATGAGACACACTTCCTCTACCAAGACACACGACGTCTCCCACACATTTTAAAAGCTGAGATCATTTCTGTTCAGGTTTGTTTAGTGTTTAAAATATTAGCAGGCTCTGGTTATTAAAAAATGGATATCATTAATCTCTAAAAATGTATACTTTTATTCATTAGTGCGGTTAAATACTAAAGCAAAAAAAAAAAAAAGTGTTTTAAGCCATACATAACACCATATAGGAAATTCAATATAGGAGTTTTAATGCTGCACTGAACGCTGCAGGCTCGATCTTCTGCCCCAATTATCAGTCTGAACTTTATTATTAGCTAAAACTGAAAACTTCTCTCACTACATGATGTCTTTTTTTTCCCCTCTCTTTCTTTCTATCTAGTTCTATTCTCATTCTGTGTTGCACTCTCTTTCTCATTTTCTCACTTTATGCTTTCTTCTTTTCCTGTACTGTACTGCTCTATCAGTGTTGCACGGTGTTTAACCAGACAGGAGTGTTTAATGTTTATTTGGTTCCTCCGGAAACTAAATCCACTGTAATAAGTGTTAAAAAGACGGTTTGGGTGTAAAAGCATTTTATATCTTATGCAATGCTCAGACATAAATTTCAATAGGGATATTTTTGGGCATTACAGATGTGATATGATGCCTGATGATCCAACTAATGAAATATGTAACTTTTGTAAGGTTTGAGTTCTCTACTGGATGTAAGATAATAACATTTGTCATTTTACTCTCCAGGGACCAACAGTTAAATCAGACCGTCAGAGTATTATCAGTATCATCCATAGATAAGGTTTTAAAAACTCGCCCTGTGTTATTTTGCTTTAGATGGTACCATGGAAAGCTGGACCGGACCATTGCAGAGGAGAGGCTGCGCAAGGCCAAGACGCCGGGGAGCTACCTGATCAGGGAGAGCGACCGGAGACCTGGCTCCTTTGTACTGTCTTTCCTCAGCAAGACCAATGTGGTCAACCACTTCAGGTGAGTCTGGAAAAACTCACAGTCGAACTGAATGAATCGACCGGGAAGGAACTAAATTGTTCCCAAATTAGTAGGAGTCAAGGCTGTATGAATTGAGGTTTATGAGAAGGCTGCCACCAAATTTACAATTACATGACTGTAATTTTAGACTGTTCCTGGCAGAGTAGGGCACTGTGAAATCATCTTTCACAACCCACAGTAGGTAAAAACCAGGAGCGTGCCAGTTTGATTAAAAATTTGATCTTTGGTCCATGTGAAAATCCACAGCTCAGAATTTACATTTCTTTGCACAGTGATGTTTTTTGGAATTTTTTTTTCTTTTATTTGTTACATTTATTTTTGCTTTTCTTAGCAACATTAGAAAATTTGAAAATGTGGGAAAAAAAACATAAGGCAAAGAATGTTTCTGTACAATAAATAGGTTGATTCTTAAATCTTTATAAAATCTGTTTCATTAGACTCGTCTTCAGCGACTAAAAGAAGAATTTTGTTGGATTTTAGTGTCGAAAACAATTATTTTATTTTGAGCCAATAGTTAGTTGTTTTTTTTTATTTATCCAAGCTTCTTATATATAACAAACTGTATGTTTTTGTTTACGAGGTAACTGAGGAACGATTGCGTTGGTGGACCTTAAAAAAAGAAAGGAGCATGTCATGATCACGTCACCCTCCTCTGCAGCCTGAATCAGCTCATAGCTTTTACATCAGTTGACATTTTAAGGGACAGTAATTAAAGATAGGCTTTTGGTGTTAATAATTAATAAGTGATTTTGGCATGCTTCAAGCCTGTGACGTATGAAAAAGTGATAACCCTCTGTGTATTTGAGACTCAGCTTTAATTGATTATACGTTCACATTATTCGAGGATGCACGTAGGTAATGAAAAACCTAACGTTGAGTCTCTGGTGTGTTTGTGTTCCAGGATCATTGCCATGTGTGGGGATTATTACATTGGTGGGAGACGGTTCTCCTCCCTTTCAGACCTCATTGGTTATTACAGCTACGTGTCTTGCCTACTGAAAGGTGAAAAGCTGCTATCACCAGTGGCTCCACCAGAGGTAATGCTCAGGAAAATACTCAGGAAAAAATACTTCATCCTATTCGCCATTATTTTTGTTTACCCAACTGTATCAGTTCATGATGAAGTCGTAACCACTCTGTTACTGTGCTGCTTTTCAGTTTAAGTCTTAGTTTCTTCATTGTCTTAAGCCACACATTAAGCATGCTGACCTGAACGCTTACATTAGGTGTGTGTGTGTGTGTGTGTGTGTGTGTGTGTGTGTGTGTGTGTGTGTGTGTGTGTGTTTTATTATTTTATTTTTTTTGCTCGCAGCCTGTGGAGGATCGGAGAAGAGTGAGGGCCATCCTTCCATACACCAAAGTGCCAGAAACCGACGAGATCAGGTATATCTCACGAATGCTCATGGGGAGCCGTACTGCAACATAAACCAGATGGGACTCGTTATGCTCGAGTCAATTATATTGCCTCGTCACGTTAAATAAGCCACCATCGAACATATGCTTATCTTTTACATGTCATAGCAATAACTTTCATGAAATTTTAGATATGGATGATTAAACGAATTTTAAAAAATTATTTATTTGAAATAATTGTTTTATAAAATGTGATTAAAGTGGTATGTTCATATCTTTGTACATCTGTCTATCTATCTGTATATACGAGCATTAGCTTATTCCGTGCTTCTGCTGACTATTTAATTTAATTAAATTATGAATAAACCGTTCTGGGGATGAATCCCAAATACTGTAAAATTCGAAAGCTGGTGCATTATATAGGGTGATGAATCCCTTGCCACCCAAATGTGTGTATATATACACGCACAATACACACACATACATACACACGAGTGAATATTTGATTATTCGAGCCATCACTAACTCAGATTGTCTGTTATGAATTTTTATGAAGTTCGTGTTTGTGTGTGTGTGTCAGTTTCCTCAAAGGAGACATGTTTATTGTTCACAATGAACATGAAGATGGCTGGATGTGGGTGACCAATGTCAGGACGGACGAACAGGGCCTTATAGTCGACGATCTGGTGGAGGAGGTGGTGAGTGTCTGCTTCTCTCTCTCTCTCTCTCTCTCTCTCTCTCTCTCTCTCTCTCTCCGCTAACAATGCTCAAGAGTTGTCTCGTATTATCCTCTTTCCCCTGATTGTAAGAGCTCTTATAAAGACTAGGTCACTCTCTTTAGTACTGTTGTCTTTTGAAGTGGTACTTACTATGATTAATGGCTGACTTTGTTTGCAGGGAAGAGAGGAGGATCCCCATGAGGGCAAAATGTAAGCCACCTCAGTGTTTTATCTTGTTTTGTGTTGGGAGCAGGCTGCACAATGAATGTGATGAAACCACAGTCTAACAGTTTATTTAGGGAAGCAGCCTTAACAGATTGTTTCAGGGAAAATGATTAACACCCGTGGCCTACTTGTACAAACTAGTGTTTGGGAAGAGGCCACTTTATTTTAATTAATTACCTTGAGACTTTTAGCTCAGGCTTTTACAGGACTTGTATGTAATGCCTGCTGAAGAGAACACATTTAAGACCTTTAACAAACATCTGGTTTTCTACAGTGATCAAATTGTTTCTGATTTAGATAAGCGAGTTAGTTTAGAATATGTTTAGAAGAAGTATAGCGAGTGCTTTATTTTGATAAACGTGCATGTTTACGTGAGGCGTGCAGCCACGGCCATGAATCTGACCAGACAATGTAAACTGATTAGTGCAGACCGACAGGAGCCTTTTTCTTTGTTTCCTTTGAGTTTAGATGTGTCATGCCTGACTAATCTACCTTGAGTCAGTACTTACTTTCTTGTTCATGCTCTCTCTCTCTCTCTCTCTCTCTGTCTTTGTAGCTGGTACCATGGGAAAATCAATAAACAAGAGGCGTACAATCTGTTGATGACGGGTACATATTTGATATTTATAAATGCACACATTTTATTCAAAACTGAATTATGAAGCTTAAAATATAAAGCATTGTATCCATAACTAATTACTGTGTGATCGTCTTCTTCACAAATGATCTCTGTACAACATATGTGAAATAATCAACTTATATATCAAGTTAATCAAGTGATCAACAATAATCAAGTGTATATCCCTATTCCCTTGCATTACAACATTACCATTCATCTATTCTTCGCTACAGTAATGTTTGACTCGTAGCTTTTTATACAGTGTTATAATGACTGCTTATGTGCAAAATTGTGCTTTTCATCTCCTCCACTAGCAGGCCAGGTGTGTAGCTTTCTGGTGCGGCCGTCGGACAGCACACCGGGAGACTACTCGCTGTTCTTCCGTACTAATGAAAACATCCAAAGGTTCAAGATATGTCCCACCCCCAACAACCAGTACATGATGGGTGGCAGGTATTACAACAGGTATGTCTGGAGGCTCTGATTTTAAAGTGCAGTGGCAAAGCCTGAGGGCAGACAGTTACCCCAGCATTCGCTGACTTTAATGGGAACCACTGCTCATTCATATTTAATGCCTTACCTAACAGTCAGCACACCAGAGATCTGCAGGAGATGTGCTAAACACACAGTGTCACCATCTTATAATGGGCTGCTGATCACAGAATAGATTTTGGTGTAATTGTATTTATTAGGTCCGTAATTGGTTCAGGGTTTTGTGTCTCACATTTCCCTATGGAGAATACCAGACAATTTTTAAGTGTACCAAAAAGGTAATAATATGCGATAACAGCATTTGTATATGGCCAATTATGGAAATAAAAAAGAAAATACATTATCTTGAAACTCTTTGATACCAGTCTTTTATTAACAGTACTTGGTTGTGAATTAACCAAGTGGATGTGTCGATTCTTTATCAAAAGGGGAAGCCAAAATACTAACCTTTTAAAAATAGTCACATGACCTACTTGTAGCCATTTCTTTTCTAATCACTGACCCCAGCTTCCTAACTGGGATATGCGAAAAAATAATTTCTCTGTGCTGTAAAGTACGAGTGACAATTTTTTTTAATATTAGGTTAATTAATTGAATAATGTGTACCACAGAAGGTTATTATCTGTTCAAGTATGACTGAGAACTTTCTGTAGCTACAGTTATAGCCATCCAAAAAATTCATAGATATGTACTGTGCATCCTCAGAAATTAGCATTAAACTGTAAAATATATGGTGTAAATATTCCAAAGTATTACCTCATTTTAAACTTAATAATACACGTTGAACTTAATACAGCATGTTCTAATGCTTTTAAAAAAAAAACTTAATACTCCTTTAAGTTCACTGTAGTCAGTAATATATTACACGGATGTTTTTCATATTGTTTTTTGGCAGTGTCGATGATATCATTGAGCATTACAGAAAAGAGCAGATTGTAGAAGGCTATAACCTGAAAGATCCTGTTTCAAATCAGGTAAGGTGAAAATCGAATAGCAGTAATATAACTGCACATTATTGTGATCTGTATTTAAAATCTTGTTTTTTTTAATTAATTAATTTATTTTTTTAAGCAACAAGAACAAGTACTTTGTAACGTCGTTGATGAGAATCGAGAAATTTACAAAACTATTCGGCGAAAAACAAAAGATGCATTCTACAAAAACATCGTCAAGAAAGGATACCTCCTTTTTAACAAAGGTACTGAATGATGAATGAACCACACATGAATCATCTTTGAACAATAGAAAAGTTTTTAAAAAATTCTATGTAGCATTACCAGATGCGGTAAATTAAAGCAGCTTAGTGCTTTTTCAGGGATGTAGAAAATAGATACGCAATACTGTATTTTCATCTTTTAATACATTGTGGTTTAATTAGGCAAAGGAAAGCGCTGGAAGAATCTGTACTTCATCCTGGAGGGCAATGACGCTCAACTTATCTACTTTGAAAGCGAGAAACGAGCCACCAAACCCAAAGGGCTGATCGACCTCAGCGTCTCCTCAGTGTACTGTGTGCACGACAGTCTGTTTGGCAGGTAACCAATATGTGCTGTCTCATTCTGTAGCACTACTTACAAAACTCTTAATCAGTATGAGCTACAGCGAGTAAGTCATTTAAATCATTGGACCAGGAAAAACAAAGTATAGTATAGCAGTATCATTTTATCTTTTTCAGGCCAAACTGTTTCCAGATTGTGATTCAGCACTTTAGCGAAGAGCAGTGCATTTTCTACTTTGCAGGAGACACACCTGAGCAGGCCCAGGTATGTGTGAACACTACATGCTTTTGTTCTGTCCCTTCTATTAATACTGATTGATATTAATTAAAGCACTCTTGCAAACTCAGGACTGGATGAAATGTCTACAAACCTTCTGCACTAACTTAAGGAAGCCTCCACAGGCCACTTCCAACAAGCGTCTACGTCAGGTAATACACCTGGGCACCTGATACACCAAGTTGACCTGATTTTTGGCGAGGTTTACCTTTTTGACACTATATGGCTTTCACTGATCTTAAAACAAAGAGGCAGTTATTAGAAATTTTAAACTTACTGATTCAGGTATTCACATTGCATTACTGCAAATAAGTGCCTGATCTTTACAAGTCATAAGTAGAATAAATGTTTTGTTTTTCCATACATGTAATATTTTATATTCCATGCAGAAAAAAAGTGATGTTTTTTTCCTTGTGCACATTGCCAGTATCCAGAGGAAAAGGCCAGTTTGATTAACATCAAAGCCAATAACATGAAAGAAAATAGATTTTTAAATATTATTGTCATGTTTGTTATTATTTTAAATATTTAATACAACACGGATATCTACACTACCGATTAAAAGTTTGGGATCTATTGCAAATTTCCTTGTTTTCCAAAGAAAACACATTTTCCTGCAATTCTATCCAATTTTATCCATTTCGAATTCACAAATAACAAATAAAGTTAGCCAGAATTCTGACTAATGTAGCAGCCTGGACAGTCTCCGGATCTGAACCCTATTGAGCTGTTGTGCGAACAGCTTGTTCGTATGGTACGGAGGAAGACTCCACCAAGCCAATCCATCTTGTGGGAGATGCTCCAGGAAGCACAGGGTGAAATCTCATCATATTATCCTGATAATTATCAGATTATCATGACCGCTAGAAGGCCTATGGTCTGCCAGGCTGTAATTGCTGCACAAGATGTTTTTTTCAATGTCAGCATGTCTTGTTCTTTTGCTATATTTTCTTTTCAGACTAATTTTGTGTGGTTCTCCTCGGAAAACAATACAATTTCTAAGTGATCCAAAAAGTGATCCTAAACGTTTGAGCGGTAGTGTATATTATAAATAGTAGTTGGTACAATATCCTGTAATCTCTTTAGCCATCTCAGTTGATCTTGTAGGTAGTCGTCTAGCCGGTCAGTGCAGGTGAAGAGAACCCATAGCTAGCAAAGCAAGGAAGCAACAAACCCAGGAGCACAAAGATCATTTTATTTAACATATACACACTGGTGCTAGTTTGATGGCAGTTTGTTCTGTCATGGCCCTAATTTCTCAAATTACATGACTACTTATACCAATATAACTATCAGATTTATAGTTAATTATAATTTATGCATATAATTTATTTTCTTTTTATTTCCCACTTTTTTTTTTATTCTGTAAAGTTGCTGTGTGACCCTGGCCAATGTTAAAAGTGCTCTACAAATAAAACTTAATCCAATTCTTTCATTTTGTCTCAGGTGAGCAGCTTAGTGCTTTATGTGGAAGAGGCCCACAAACTTCCCATCAAACATTTCACGAACCCGTACTGCAACATCTACTTGAACAGCGTGCATGTAGCCAGGACTCACCCAAGAGATGGCCAGAACCCAGTCTTCACGGAGGAGTTCATCTTCGAGTGAGTAGACACGTCTTTTGTGTGTATAATATTGAATGATTTGATTTACAGTCTTAACTAATAGGTTACTGAGTGATGTGCTCATTACAGAGTTGTGTTTTTTTTTTTTTTTTTTTTTTTTTTGCTTTCTTTCAGTGACCTGTCCAGTGAAATCAACCGGTTTGAAATCAGCCTAAGCAACAAAACAAAGAAGAGCAAAGAGAGTGATATTTGTAAATATACATTTTTAACCTTGTCTGTACTCAGTAGAAAAGAAAATTCAAATAAAGTGAGTCCAGAGTCCAAATAAAAACAGTCCAGTTGCCAGTACCAGTGTAATACGCTATGCTAAAGACGATGCATAAAGCAGCATTTGGGGACTGTGTTAGGCTACGTTTACACTGCAGGTCTCGATGCCTAATTCTGATTTTTTTGACCTTCTGTTTACACGTTATTTCAACTATGACTCATATCCGACACACGTGTTTACACTTGCCACGTGGTCTTTTCCTCTTCCATGTCACCTGCGATGTTATAATTCCACACGCGCTTCCACCGGAGAATAACATTACGTCATTAAACCGCGAAGAAGTCGCTGTTTTAATGACGTACAGAACACAACGACTCAGGAAATCTGATCTGTCTGTTTACACGACAATCACATTAGCACATATCTGATTTATATCTGATTTATTTCCACATATGAAATATCGGAATGCATGCGTTTTTTTCCTGTTTACACGGACATAGAACATATCCGATATGTGTCACATATGAGCAAAAAATCGGAATTAGGTCACATTTACCTGATAGTGTAAACGTAGCCTTAGACATGCTTTGCACTCTGGCACCATCTGCTGCTCAAGCAACTGGAAGTGAAGAATTTGATGTAATTTAAAACACCGTGTTTGTCTGTCCAGTGTTCATGCGTTGCCTCCTGAGTCGGTTACAGAGGGGCCAGATGATTGACGAGTGGTTCCAGTTAAGCTCTCATGTTCCTCTGAAGGGAATCGAGCCAGGCTCCTTGCGTGTGCGAGCAAGATATTCCATGGAGAAAATCATGCCCGAGGAAGAGTATAATGAATTCAAAGAAGTAAGAATCTCGAACATGAGTTATACGTACAGTATTAAAGGATTTGTTTGCCATATGTGTAATTCGATTGCACTGTTTTATGCATAGCATCTGCTCCATGTTTGCAAGTGGTTGATCTATTTGTTCATAGCCTCATACTTTATTCTGGGTTACACACTTAACCACCCTTCTGTACTCAGGTGATTCTACAGAGAGACTTCCACGTGATCTATGCGCTGGCTCATGTATGTGGGCAGGACCGCACTCTACTGGCCAGCATCCTGCTCAGGATCTTCAGACACGAGAAAGCAGAGGCTCCGTTACTCAGGACTTTAAATGACAGAGAGATTAACATGGAAGGTAAAGCTTTCTGGACAGTTTTCTTTACTACATATAACAAAACTTCCCATTAACACACTTCCCGTACCTGACCAAACAGTCATACAAGTCTGTGTTTGTGTGTAACAAATGAAGTGGGTGTTGTAAGGATGTATTGTTGTCCCACTAGATGAAGCCACTACTCTGTTCCGTGCCACCACGCTGGCCAGCACACTCATGGAGCAGTACATGAAGGCTACAGCTACGCCCTTCGTCCATCATGCCCTCAAGGACACCATTCTTAAGATCATGGAGAGCAAGCAGTCCTGCGAGGTTTGTATTGTTTTTGTATGGCCTTTTAAGTAGTGGTTCTGTACTATAACTATGAAAGTATTCTGTGTAACACTATTCAAACTTTGATGATGTCTTTGAAGTAAAAAAGAAAAGGAAAAAGATTTTATATTATGTTTTAGGCAGCCCAAAAGACCCGCTGTATATTATAGGAAAATTATTGTGTATAATTCCATATCATTTAAGGCATGACTTACTTTTTTTCTTTTTACATTTTACAACATGTACCAATATTTAAATTAATTATAATATATGAACAAAGTGTATTAAAAAGAAATATCACGTGTAAGTAGTTGACACTCATCAGGCATTACTTGAGTTTGTAATTTTGCAATTTATTTGAGATCTTTTGGGTATATAATTAACTATTTGGCTTTTACAGTGCCATTGTTGTGGCAAGTGAGCATTAAGGAATAAAACTGTTATTCCTTAGTGAAAAGGAGTGAATTTTTTCTATTTGGTCTTTATATGTGTTTAGAAGGGGCGTTAATAAATAACCACTATTTTTCAATGATTGTTCTACACCCGTGCATACAATTGTTTAATCTTAAATGTAGTACTTAAGATATTTTTTTATGCAGTTTGTCCTGTGTGAACATTTTTTTTTCTTCTGTAAATCTATAATCCAGTAAAGAAGTTTATTGATCCACTAGTTTAATATACGTCAGAATGTCACCCCCGATTTTGACTTGTTTCCTGTTTTGTGTGCTGAAGCTGAACCCATCTAAACTGGAGAAGAATGAGGACGTAAATCTGAACTTGACCAATCTGCTTACCATCCTCTCTGAGCTGGTTGAGAAGATCTTCATGGCTGCTGAGATCTTGCCTCCGTAAGCAGCATAAAACTCAAAGCTTATGTGCTGATCAAGTCCGAGTTATATGTCGTTTAATATTCTTTGGCATTTCGTTCCTTTTGTGTTGTCAGAACTTTACGGTTTATTTACGGGTGCCTGCAGAAGTCTGTGCAGCAGAAATGGCCCACTAACACTACGATGCGGACCAGAGTTGTGAGGTAGGCCAAGACAACACTGATGTTTTCCTGTTCGCGCAGCCTTTCTCAGGTGTATATGTCTGTATGTGTTTCGGCTGAGCTCAGTGCTTCTGTTTATGTACGTGTGCAGTGGTTTTGTCTTCCTGCGATTGATCTGCCCTGCCATCCTCAACCCCAGGATGTTCAACATCATCTCTGGTGAGTATATACCGCTTACATAAAAAGAGCTGCTGCTGAAACATACAGGATGTCAGGTTTTAAATTTTGTCCTCTGTGGTAAAAATAAAATGCTACTGCAAGCTACCTGTGAAAATGTTTTTAATGTGGGTTGTGCTTCGATCTTCCGCCCCAGAGCTGATTAATCTCACGACTGCAAGTGGCAAGTCAGTGTGCATTTAAAAGAAGAGCTGGTGCTGCATCTCAAACCACACACTGTAACACATGCTCAGTAGTACACCTGTTTATATCCGTTAAGTTTATTTCTCTTGTTTATGACCGTTGTAGTTGCTAACTAGTGTTTTAATTTCTCCAGGTGAATAAAGATAATTATAACGTAAGCATTCTGCAATGAAGATGAAGAAAATTGCTGTTAACTCACTAGACTGCCACCAAATTAGAGAACAAAGAAAATGTCTGAAAAGTGTAATAATAATAAATAAAAAAACCCAAATCACATCTGATGCACAGCTTGCACATCTCGTATAGTGGGCTCTCACTGATTCTCTTTTTTTCTTTTTCTTTTTTTGCCGTAAGTGGTTGCTGTTTTAAGTAGATTGATTTTGTGTCACAAGTTGGTTGTAATGTCCTGTGACTTATATGAGCTTGTGCATGACGTGCAATTATCCTGAAAATTCTGACCTAACACGCCTAAACTGTTAAATTATATTATACTGCATTATTACTATTTCAGGAATGTCAGGGTGACTCACTGCAGCTCAGGACTATCAAATTACAGAGTACATTCTGTCCCCTGCTGTATTTATTTGATGTTGTGGAGGTGGTCAGTCTGCGTGCCGTCCGGCACATCAGGCGACGGATATTTATCTGTGGTTTCTGTGGCAGTTATTTACAGGGTCGGGTTGCCCTCTCGATGCCCGATTGTTTCACAATTAGAAAAAAAAACATATTATACAGGAATAAATAAATTATATGCGAATAAAGAATTTCACTGTGCAGTAATGTATATGTGACAAATGAAGGCTTAACTTAAAACTAAGTAGAAGAATTTAAACTATAAGACTATAACACACTGTAACATTACATATCCAGTACTGTAGTTTACCATGGTATATTTTTAACTATTGCACTTTTCAAGCACCTTGTCTTTAAGTTTTAATTACAGATTTTATGTTGTACTTTGTTCTTTTAATAATAAATAAGTAAAGGATAGTAACTCAAACTTAGACCAGATACATGTACACTGATTACAGCAGCAGGTTTGTGTATGACCAAAAAAAAAAATGTACAGGGGTGAGGCAGACATGCTCTTTTCTTTGTTTGTGTCTTTCGCTATCAGTTTGACTGTGACTGGAAAGAAACTGATGGTGCTGACGTAATAAGGACAAATAATCAATTCCTACTGCTTTGCAGATCCTCCTTCTTCAACTGCAGGCAGAACACTCACTCTAGTGGCCAAGTCGGTCCAGAACCTGGCCAATCTGGTGGAATTTGGAGCCAAGGTTTGTTTTGCTACACATGTGTGTGTTACTCAACATTCACTGAGCTTGTTTTTTTTTTTTTTTTTTACTTTTGTGGTTTTCCTGTTGATGTTCTAGGAGCCCTACATGGAAGGAGTGAATCCGTTCATCAAGAATAACAAACAACGCATGATCATGTTTCTGGATGAGTTGGGGGTGAGTTGCATGATGTTCTTTTAATTCATCTGCACTTTATTGACATCGGTGTGCAAAACTACACACCTGGATTTATGTAAAATATCTCCACCTTGATCATAGAGAATGATTGCACTACAGAGTGCCTGAGTCTCACTACAAACCTTTTAATGTACTCCTGATGAAACTTTTTGTCCGATGCACAGAATCAGAATTTTGCATAAGTTAAAATATTAGTTTTTAGAGGAATTTTAATCATTTGATTTCTAAATGAAATAGATACCAAAGTGCTAAAGAGATACTATTGCTCAATTAACCCCAATTAA
>JAQMYG010000014.1:12897948-12925191 GCA_030014215.1 Clariallabes teugelsi | reverse complement strand
TCGCCGATTCCGATGCCAGATTTTTTTGTGGTATCGGCAGCATTTCCGATACCAGTATCGGAATCGGAACAACCCTACTTGTAACCAAAGGGCAACCTCAGGTCCTGAAAAATATGTCCAATACATAAGTTCAAAAACATGCAGTTCACCGAACGGCCACTAGGTCGACAAGCTGGCTCCAAAAATGAGCCACTTCCCTTACACCCCCTTGTTAAAATGTCCAATAGATGTAAATATGTTTGCAGCCTGTTAAAAAATGAGTTTGGTCTCCGTACCATTTCCCATTCACGAACACTTGTACAGGGGAGAATTTTATGTAACTCATCAGTTAAAATTACATTAAGCCATACATATTTAAAAAGGCCTATTTATGTAACAGCTGCATTGCAGGTGACAAACTGCTATCTGTCTGCTGTGCAACACTTAGATAATCAACTAATTGCAATCGGTGACCTTGATTTCTAAGGTGTGTAAACCTCGCTGAGAAATGATGGAGTTCAACCAAATGCAAAGTAATGTTAGCATGTAAATTATCGTTAGCACCTTTAGCATTTTTAGTTAAACTAAAGCGAAGCTAGCCAGCTTGGGGTAACTGAGGTGAGTAACCGTGTTGCAGCCATCAGCCAGGCTCTGTTCATTTTGGATTAACTGAGGTTGCATTTTTAAAAGCGCTATACAAATAGGATGTAATTAAATTGATGCATTAAAGTAATATGTTAATTCATCTTACAATACCACCATTACTATTTGATTAGTTCTGAAATGATTAATTAACCTTTTTTTCATGTGCAAATATAACTGATTATAAGGTCATCAGATACTTCTATATAATGTTTATGGTTTCTTTTAATACTTACATTATTATCCTTGGGTGATAATCCATTAAAGAGTTGTTTAAATAAAATCTTCGGAAATACATACAAGCTGAGCCCTAAAAGAGAAAAATCCAACTTTTAGAATTCATGAATTAAATAGGCAGGTCCTAAACAAATGCTCCAACACAGACCCTAATCATGTGTACATGAAAATATTACTTAATCTGTACATATGCCAGTAAATCGGTGTGGTGCTTCAACTAGGACATGACACAAGAGAAACCATATAAAGCAGGAGGACTCGAGCAGAACCTGTGTGATTGTGACTCGGTGCTGGTGAGTGTGTGAGTGAGTGAGTGGGTGGGACACAGGTTTAATAATTACCACCACAGTTTTGGGCATCGCAGGTTTGAAGACCGTGCAGAAGTCAAGCAACCTCTTCTCATAGTGTCTAAAGAGCACTTTCTCTTCATGGGGATCGAGAAACATGGACTCACTTATTCCAGGCTGTTAAAAGCAAAGAAAAGAAAACTACAAACTGTAATTAGATAAAAACCAACACTACTACAATAACATAACTAAAGTCAAGGCATAACTTCACCAAAGTGCTAGAAGATATGAAACACAGCTAACATTCCCTAAGTCTGTATATGCTGTAGTTATACATGAAACTGCAAACTCGGTCCTTCAATCATAATACAATCAATCTTCATTAAAAATGTCATATAGTTCACATTTTGTTTGAATGAGTACTGTTAAAAATATATGCATGTGCTATATTACAGATATAAGCCTATATTCCGTTGATTTGTTCAGGTCCTTAGACGCTGCAGACCCAAGCGGGAGTGTGTTCACCGGCCCATTTACCTCCATAAAGATATTATGGTAACCATAACAAAAATGGGAACTGCAACAAGTGCTTATAATGGGTCAGAATGATTCTCACTGCATGCTCGGGGCCAGGAGCAGCAGACAGGGCGGTTAATAACAGGGCTGTCAGGGTTGCTGTTTTTATATCCAGTTGCGCGGGTTTAAAATGCGCTACAGCTTTCGATGATATCATTTTATTACGAGTAATAAAAAAAGGGTAAGTGTCGACAGTGCGTTTATGATGCATGGAACTCTTTACATTATAAAGTATATTCTAAAGATTGTACGAAGGAAAAATGGGATTATGGAGTGGATAATGTTGGAAGATGAGAAAAGTGTCTGTACCACAGTGGACTTGGTTCTCATTGAAAACGGTAAGGAAAAATAAGACAAATGCATCTGATTTTCTCAGTGGCTAACTTTTTGGTCTTTTCACAGTCTGGAGATATTTTGAAGCCAGTTTCACATTGTCCTTCAAGAAAATTGGATCTAAAAACCACTCGAACAGTTGCTAGACTATAATGTCAACTCTCAACCACCTATTATATGATTACAGGTTATAGCGATTCGTAAACAGAATAATTCGGATATCTGCAAATTAAATACGGGCCGATACTCAAAGGAAGGTGGACGTTTCTTACTGGTGACGAGACGTGGATTCATCACTACAAGTCTGAGAGTAAATGGCAGAGTATGGAATGTAAACATCCTTAATCGCTGACCAAGAAAAAGTTCAAAAGTCAACCATCAGCTGGAAAATTCATTAATGTTTACAGTTTTCTGGGATTCTCAAGTATAGGTATAGGAACAGTATCTGGAAAAGGGTTAAACAATCAACCGTGCTTATTACAATGAGACGCTTATTAAAGAGCTGAAGCGTAAACTGAGGACTGCTATCCAAGCATGTTGTGATCTTGGATGACAACGCACATTCACACACTTCTGCCCACACTGTCGAAACTCTGCAAGAACTTTGTTTTAAGGTGTTAAAGCATCCTCCCCATAGTCCTGATCTTGCTCCATCAGATTTTCCCCCTGTTTGGTCCCCTGAAAACAGAGGTGCTGTTAATTGGTGATTTTTGAGGCTGGTTACTCTAAATGAACTTTTGGACTTGCATTCCTGGGATGGTCAGTTTCATCATGGTAAATATAATCACTGGTTAGTATTTTATAGTAAAAGTGGTGTGTAATATATTGTATAAACAATATACACAATATAAGTTTTTTTTCACTACAAAGTTATGATGTTATATTTTTATATACATAAAATGTGACATTATATTTCCAATCCAAAAAAATTCATTATTTCTAAACGTTTTGTTTTTTTTATATATAGTAAGTCTTGGTGACTTGCTAGAATCTAAAAGAAGAAATACAACTTTACGACCAAATAAAGTGATTCCAAAGGGCCATCTGTAGCAGTGGTGGGGAACAGGGTTAATAAAAGCACAAACTGTACATTTCATTCTGCCGTTTCCACCATTTTACCTTTCGGAGGCTTAGTGCTTTTGCACGAAACTTCTCATTAGCCTCAAGTCTTAAATCTTCCAAGTTGTCCTCTTTATTGAAAGTCCAGTACTTCTTCTGGGAGCTGTTGTGGTACATGGCTGTGGTTGCTGCAATGTAGAAATTATTTATTTTATTAGAGTGTACATCATGTTTGGATGTGTCATGCTTTAACTATATACTGTACATGTACATATACATCAAATATACGATGAGTTAAATGAGACAAAGTCATCAAGAAGAGGCTACTTAGAAGTAACACAGTAGGAGTGCAGTTTATCATTTCTACTGTACAGAACTGCATGTCCCTTTAAGTTTCTTAAGCTCTCATCTTCTGTACCGCTTTATCATGTATACAGGGTTGTGGGGGGCCTGGAACCTATCGCAGGAGACTTCACGAGGCGGGGGACACCCTGGATGAGGAGCCAATCCATTACAGGGCACACACTCATACACACACACTATAGGCAGTTTGGGAATACCAATTAGCCTAATCTGCCTGTCTTTGGACTGTGGGAGGACACCCGGAGGAAACCCACCAAGCACAGGGAGAACATGCGAACTGCACGCACACAGACGAATTAGGCGAGAATCGAACCCGGACCCTGGAGCTGACCAGATATGCAAGAGCTGACCAATAAGCCACCGTGCCATCCCTTTTAGTTTCTATCCGACTAAATAAAAAAAAGGTTTTATTTTTTACTTGATCTAACATATTGAATTTTATGTTAATTGAAAATGCACTACAACAGGGTCTAATAACCACTGACAATGAGTTAACAGTTATCAGTAATATGTGTGTGCACAATGGCTCAAACTTTTAAACAACCTGAAGACAACAATTATGAGACCTAATTCTCAATGTGAAGAGACATGATTCAGAGTGAAAGATCATTACACTTGGTGGTAAAAATGAGAAATAGCACTTTGCACTGTTTATATCTTTATAACACTGGGCTCTATTTAGGGTGTGAGCATCATTTTGTTTGTTATTAGACACACGTGGACTTGTCTTGCAAAAAACAAAAACATCACCATAATTCTAGACTAACACCAGGAACACTGTTTACATCTGTATAACTGCAGCACTGCATGGAGCAAGAAATAATAAAACATTCTAATGCAATCTAATGTAGTGCTGCGTCATTATTTGCATTGTGTGAATTATGCCTGATTAACCAGCCAACTGTCTCTCTGTTAAAGTGCAACAAGACATTAAACACAATCTCACCTCTTTTCAAACTCCTGAATTTGATCAGCTCGATTTTATATATATAAATAAAAGGTTTTTAGCAGATACTCCACACCACAACCTCACAGACGCACGAGCTTCTTCTTCTTCAGTAGATCACGAAGTTAGTCGCGCACATGACTACTGCCACCTAGGGGTTGTGATGTGAAATAAAACGAAAACTGACTATCAAAAAGGAATATGGGCTATTTTGGTACGGGAAAAAAAAATACTAACTAAACCAGATACGAATAAACAATTTTATTAGCGACAATAAAAACGCTGTTTTTGAGTAATGCTTTAAGTTGGTCAGCATCGTCGCATGAAATCTCCGTCACAACAAATACACTCCAAGTCCCGCCTCCTGCACTTTGATTGGTTAGTACCTTGCCGCTTCAAGTAGGCGATAAACACCCAGCCAATCGCAGCGCAGGGATGAGAATTTTCCGGAAGTAGTGGAGCTGGGGGGAAAACAAACCTCGCCATCTGCTCCAGGTCCAGGCAACATGGCTGCGCTGAAAAGAAAGTATACCATAGAGGAGAAGCGGCACATCCTTGAGCTGTACGATCAGCTTCCTCGGATGAGCCAGAGAAAGGCCGCGAAGCGACTGAACCTCACTCCGTCCACGCTTTGGACGATCATCCATAACAGAGCTGGTATAGTAAAAGGCGAGATCATTAAGCGGGAGAGGAAGAAGTGGGTCCACTACGGCAGGTCACCGCGCCTTGAGGCGAACATCTGGAAATGGATCGACCAGGCGAAGTTAACCGGAACGCCTGTGACCGACCTGATGATTCACCGTAAGTCCATGGAGATCGCGGCGCGGATGGGGATCCTGAGCTTCAGGCCGAGTCCCAGGTGGTACAGCGGCTTTAAGAAGCGGGAGCCGGTTGTCCGAGAGAGGTATCACATCTACCCTGAATCTGTCCCGGATCACACCGCACCCTGCTCCTCTCCTCCACCCGCTCACCCTCAGGAGACCAGCGGCCATCAAAACCCAAAAGAATGTGTTCCAGTTAGCGAGCCAGACCAGGAGGAAGAAGTGAAGATGAAGAGCAGCTCCACGGTTACTGTCGGCATGAAGACAATCACTGTCCCCTCTGTGCACCAAATGCAGGAGGCTATGAAAACTCTGGCCACGGGCTTGTTATATCGAGGCTTCTGTGATTTTAAACTCCTCCATGAATTTGAGAAAGAAGTCAACCTCATTGTGAAGAGATCAGTGACCCAGGGCAGCCAGGAGAGCTTTATAGCCTGAGTACATTGACATGTTGTCCCCCATCCGCCCATGTTGTCCCCTGTCTGGTCCTTACACATTTTATGGTGCACTGTTTATAATCTATGCCTTCCATGGTGCATTATTTGGACACTATCCCATTGAAGTGCGCTGTGGGATTACACAGACACACTGGATACCACACTGGTTTTTTGGACAAAATGGAAAGACAGTTATCAAGGAGTGGGTTCGGAAAAAAAGACATGTTTGACTCGACTTACAGGGTCGGCACCACTGGCTTTAGTTCGGAGTTTGTGCAGAAATCCGTTAGTCTGGTTTAGCTGCTTCAACTGTTATCACAAAGCTGGTTCATATAATGGCTAATGTTTAAAACATCACACTTTCAAGGCACACACACCTACCAAAAAAGCCTACATTAACTGGATTTCTTTCTTTCTGTCTTCGTGACTGCCTCCCATGAGCAAGATCCTCCACTACAGTTATAAAGCTCTACACTATCATCTCATTATGTTTAACAGTCTATTTAGACAAACTTGTCCATCCATAATACAATGTATATCGAAATCTTGACTTGTTGTAGACATATTGGAGTTTTCATGCCAGATCCAATTAATCCACTAAATACAGTAGCCACCCTTCCTGGTTTGTTGGTTGTGCTGGAGAAGACACTGCGTTGGCATCCTGTACTGTAGGTCACCTTGTATATAATTGATCAGAATCATTATTTTTATAACTCGACCTTTTGAGGTCCAGTTTCCACTAACTGTGTTTTTTAAGCCTTTATTTGGTTTTTAATGGACTGATGCTGATGCGTCACCAGTTCAGTAACAGTTTGCTGTTCCTTTTTTAAACTCATGCTTTTGAGTAAATACTTTATACTTTGCCAAGGTTCTTGGTTTTTGTTCCTGTACGGGAATATAGGAATGTTTTTGCTGAAATAGCAGATGAGATGTGTTTTTTTTATTATTATTATTGAGAGTTGTCAAATGTGGCCACACGAGGGCGCTGCTTTTCATGTATTGTTCTTCCCTCACTTCTATGGAAAATGACATAAAAATGCTGATGAACTGTGGCTTATGAACAACTATTTTCAGCTGTGATCCATTTTTTCCCCTCACATACAGTTTTACTTGTATAGTTAAATCCTTTTCATACAAATTTCTAAAAAAAAATTTTTTTTTAATGTTTGAAAGCTTTACATGAAGCTATACATACTGTATTGAACTGTGCTGCGTTTAAAAGTGGGCCTCAGTATTGAGAGCACATCATATTCCTGCACATTGTTTTCATGCACTTCTACTTTATTACAATGTGAATGTTTGCAAACCCTGAATCTTGATTGCTCAGACTTTCTGAATGTCTGTGATTTTCCTGGAGCTCTCGGTGGTAATCGGAGATTGCTCAGCATGTTAAGAGCATAAAGTGGAAATTTCTGTGATTTGATGTATTGCACTAGTTATAACAGGGGATGCGTTAAGCGCAACGCTTTCTTCAAGATCGAATTCACATTGTGGCCTTTTTTTTTTTTCATCTTGTATCACACACCCTGGAGGATTCCGGTGTAGATTTAAATCCTTCGTATATTATCACAGCCAATATGCACAGAATTTAATTTTTTTTGCATGCAGGTTAAAATGAATTTTCATACAGCATAAAAGATGAATTAAAGACCAAATGTCTTCCATGATTATGGCTAATTAAAATAAAACTAATAATGAAAAGAACTATTTTTAAAAGGGGAAAAAAATAAGCATGTGCAGAACGTTCAAAAGACAATAAACGCTCAGAGCTAGGAGCTGCATGTTGATTCTATCTGCAACAAGACAGAGGAATTACCAACCCCCCATTTGAGTAGCTCTGTGTAGCCTAATTTGCATAAACATGAGTAATTTATGAATAATAAATGCACCCCTATTCGGCGTGATCCATTAATTTGCATATCACCATGCCACTACAGTTATTTTTTCTGTGTGCCGTGCTATCATGAAGCACTAAGAACCTGCCTTTAACAGAATCAAACAGAAGGACTGAAAAGGTGAGAATTTCAAGCTCTTTTCCTTCTTTTCTTCCATCCCTCTTTTTTTTTTCTCCCCCTTTTTCCTTTTAAATTGTACCATTTGTGACCATTTCAATTTGCGGTCTTGTATTATTCCGGGTCGACGGGTGTGTATGTTTCGCAGGCTTGTCAGTCTGTACAGTTTCTACGATGCATATGTGCTCCGTTGCATAAACATGAACTCGTGCTGCATTATTGATGAGATCCTGGCTCAGCTGTATGGATAGCCAAGAAGGTGTCTGGACAGACAGAATGATGACTTTGGTTTATTATTTGCCTGTGTCTCGCCCTGAGATTCTTCGACGAGGGTGTCAGATGCGTTATTTTCTGGATCCCGGGCGCTTCGAGCTGTAGCTCTGTGTTTTAAGCGACCTTTTGATGAGTGGCTTCCCCACCAGGAAACTGTGCTCGGACAGAGCGGTCGCTGATTGATAGCGTTTACCTCCTGCCACCTTATGTGGCCGCTCCTTTCCAAATTCACGCGAGGTCATTTGCATGATCTATTTGTCATGCGGCTACGGTTTCTCTGGTGTCAGCAAAGCCAGTGTAGATTTGATGTAATAGCAGCTATTGTGGATGTGGATGCTGATTGGGGCCAGAAAGGTCTTGCTGATTGTGGCATTGAGGAGATTTTTTTTTTTTTTGATTGGGTGACTTTGGATGTTATGTTTTAATAGAGTGTTGGATTCAGTATCAGATTGAGTCTGTCATCCTGATCCTTGCTCACTCTCATCGATGTTTAAGCCTTCTTTCATTTCTTTAATGACACGCCATCTTTCCTTGTTATTTAAAGTATTTATGTGAGTTGGAGCGGACCAGGGGTGGAGGCTGATTCGAGAAAATGCAGAAAGCAAAAGCTGCATTACTGTCACCGTGATGAACAGCCGTGCGTATGTGCGCAGACACGCCAGGAAAATCAAAGACAAGCATATTGTGACAGTGCTGGATCTGGCGGTGGGCTCTAATCAAATCAACACCGCTATGATAAACTTGTGTAGTCGGGGCGGTGTGTAGGTTTTTTCTCTCTCTTCTTTTCTCTCTTTTTCATTTCCCTGTCCTTAGCATAAAAATGTGTTGTGCGGAGGCGGACTGAACGTGCCTTCTTTTATCTGGAGAAATTGACATATCTAGTTTGATGCCAGATCTTCAGATGAACTGATGAGCCGGTGCAGTGTGTGAGCGTGAGCGGTGATTGCTGTGCCGACTGTCTGCCTACCCGGCCGTGTTTGCAGCATCGTGAGACATCATGGCAGAATCAGCCGTAGTGCTGGAATGGTTGACTGGAGGAGGTGGTTATTTTTATTCTGCCCGGTCCCTGACTGTCACACACACACACACACACACACACAGCTTCTCTGAAGTTTCCTGCACAGTTTTTCTGATGAGTTAATTTGTCATGTGATGTTTCAGAGAGGATTACTCCCTCCAAATTCAGACATTCTACACATATCATGATGCTTCAAAATACTGTATATAATGGATGCCACATTTTTTCCCCAGTATAAGCCAAAAATTGCTTTTGTTTGTTTGTTTTTATTTAGTTTTGACTACACCTTTTGACAGATCGCTTAATTTTCCATAACAGCAGCTGTGAACGAAGCACCATCTGTAGTTGAAATATTAATATACTCATTTTAATGTTGTTATTGTTTCTATAGTAACAGCACAGTCATTGGGACCTGTTTAGACTTGGATGATCAAAGGCTAACAATTCTGTAAGAGAATATTTTTTTAAATATTTGTAGAAGGAGTCTCCAGTCTTAATGTAATGATTTTTATATCCATTATTTGTTCAATTTACTTTATTTTAACTTAATAAAAGACGGCTGAAGGATAGTGTTTTTACAGCTATTGTAATGTAAGTGATAAGAGGAGTAATTTATTTCAGAGATTCCATAGCAATAACTGATCATTTAAATGGTTTAAAAATATAAAATGTTCTCCATTAATAATAATAATAATAATTATTATTATTATTATTATTATTATTATTATTATTATTATTGCAATCTATTATCATTGGCAATTTGCTATGATAGAACACTTCAGGAGATTCCATTATTGTAAAATAATCACACCACCCAGGTGTTGTTCCTTCTTCTGTAAAAGCACATGGTTTTTTCTTATTATTATTATTTTTTTTAGAATTGATGAATGACAAGCTGTTTGGTGTGATATTTGGTAAAATGTCCCAATATAAATATAAACCCCATATAAAGGTTATTATAATAACTGTATAATAATAAAATCATGCAGTCTGCTGATGGTGGTTATTCATGCAATCCATTATTTGGTGAAATTTCCTTAAACTGATTTTGGCACGGATCCCATTGTGCACATTTTGAGGAACAAAAGCAGCTCCACGCACGTGCACTTCACCCACTCTTTATGCAAAATTAATGCCTCGGCCCCCACGATGGTGTGATTTAATTTCTTCCTCTCTTATTCCTCTTGCCCGTTGCCATGGTGAAGGAGGAGCAGGGCTGGTGTGACATTAGCGGGGACGAGTGCAGCTCTCCCCATGAATCCCTGCGCCGCTGAATTACCCCACCTCATCAAGCCTCCATTCTGCATGCACACGACACTGATGCCAAGGCTGAAAAGGCACCAGGCGTCCACGAGGCATCATATATTAATGTAGCATATTGAACTGCTGGCCAATAGCTGAAGATAGATGATAATTAATTTGCAGGCATTTTTTATCATTAAGCACATTTAAACGTGTATGAAAGTGAAATCAAAATGCATGAATATTTATTCATGTATTTATTTTAAAACAATCTATAATATATAATAGTCTGTAAAGTTACTACAAAAGGAAGAAAGAAATTATGTTTGCCACAGAATGCCACATTGCCATAAGGAAGATTGTGCAATATTACTAAACTCCCACCAGCAATGACCCTGTTTATCTAGAGCATCAAACTGACCATGATGAACACGTGATTGTGTGTTTGTTTTACTCCACTTTGCCTGGCAGTGCCAGTGAATTCAAGTGTAATAGTGGGTATATCTCAGGTTGGCATTAGACATAAAACAGGCACACAGACCTCTCTATCCTCAGCACATGCTCTCCTACCTCCTATAATTGAGCTTTGTGTCTGCCTCCCTTCATTCTCAGACGTTCTCATTTGCATCCCATGTTGGCACAGGCTCCAGCTGCACCGAGCACGGCTTAAATGAGAAACACAGACCCACTTTACGTGACTCGCATTTTAAACACACCTCTTACTAGCAGCTCTTGTGTCAGCTCTCCAAGTACACACACATTCACACACACTGTTGAAGAAAATTAAGCAATTGGCCATGCTTCACGACTTCACTAAGCCTCTGCTTCATTCCAAATTATAAGTGAAATAGCTTAAGGGACGCTATAATAGTGCGGTAGAACAATAGACTGTAATGAAACCAGGAATAATGTTAGTGTATACCGTTGTGTAGCAGTGTGTATAAAGGTGTCAGAAACTCTATTTTCTATTAAAGCCATATAAGAGCCATTTCATAAAATTCGCATTTCACAGAATGTAAAAATTATATTTTTATTGACTTTATGGGGGATATGTTTATGGGAGATAATTATTCCATCCATTGTGGTGCCAATTCACTGAAAAGCTTTCCAGAGAACCAAAAATGGTTTGCAAGACCTTTTGCTTTTCTGCTAGGATGAATCCAGGTGTGTTGGCAGATCAGGTAAAAGACAATGGATTAAATTTGCAGCATTTATTTTCTGAATTTAACTGTAAAAGATAAAATACGTAAATAAAGCCTTGTAATGAAACTACTTAAAATAACATGACTTAATGATTGTCTCCTGAAATATCGAGGTCAGAAAAATTACAAGTGTGAGTCAAGTAAAAGTCTTTTCATTGTTATTGCTCCACATTGGATCTTGCAAATAGATGTTACAAATTGTATAATTTTTATACATAATTTATGTTTCATTTAATGCAACTGTTCCAGTGCTAGCAAGTTTCCCAATTTACCAGGGAAAAAATTTTAAATAAAATTTGTGTTGCACTTTTTACATAATTATTTGACGTAACCTTTTTGCATACATAGTTTTAATAAGGTTCAAAGTTTGTCATCACTAATATAAGACATATTTAGGATGCATAAATACTGTACATAAGAACTACCATCAGTACAAAATAAAAAGTAAAGCTAGTTTAAATTATGAACAGTTGTTCACAATGTAAACATTTTAAAATGTGAGTTAGGGAATATGGTCTGGAAATTCAAGACAGAATAGTTCAGGTCAACCGGGTCCATTAGAGGAAACTAATTACATATCTTATGATTCAGGAGACTAATGTAAATTGTAGGGCTGCACGATTTAGTAAAAAAAATAATCACATTGCGATTATTTTGACACATACTGCATTTGCAATTTATCTTGCGATATGTAACTATTAAATGACCTATTAAGTATTTAAATGTATTTATTTAGTTTAGCAGTAAATAATGGCCCAAAAGATAAAAAATAATAAAAGAAATTAAATACTTGAACTATTGACAAACTCTACCATGGTAATTGACTATGCATATATTGTCTGCTACAAGCTGCAGACTTTTGTGATAAGTTGTGATAATTGCATAGCTCCATGCTGCGATTTCAATTTGCCTACGATTAATTGTGCAGCACTACTAGATTGGGAATTATACTATATTACTTACTGTACTTACTGTATATTTTATATATAGGTGTCGGTGTGTATTGCTTTTTAATTATTATGCTCAGCTATTACTGTAAGAAATTAATTATTACATTATTTACCTTTTAGTGGTGCGATTTTCACTTAATTTACTCAAATTTAGTTTTAGAAATTGTGCTTTGGGGAAAATCTTTTCTAAACCATGTTACTGTTAAATTAATTAACATTAACATCTTCTATGTCATCAAGTCCTGTTATTGAAATTAGATTTACTGATGGCATGAATAAGTATGAATAACATTGTTAGATTTTATAAATGAGAATAAGAATAATGGCCTAAATCAATTAAATGATGTTTCTTGTATAACGATTACCAAAGTTTTCAATCAGATTTGATCAAGGTGCTTTAATGAGAACATGATTAAGTGTTTTCTTTCATAGTGACCACCTTGAGGATATTCTGTTGCGTATTTTGTTTTGATTAGGCAAGAAAGCTCTGAAAACTTGGAACTTTCCTATATGTATATATATATGCCCTATATGTACTGTATCTGAATTGACCTCAACAACTAAAAGCATAAATAATAATATTACATGTAATCTTGTTAAAAATATTACAATATTTAGTATTTAACTTATACTAAATCTTTTCATCTAAAAAGAGATCAAGGAAAAATCAAGGGTCAGCCTAAGCCAAGGTTCATTATTGCATTTTATTTACATTACCATTTTTCAGAATTTTAGACAACTGATTATCTGTGCTAGCTTTCAGGAAACCATGTTGATAAAATCCATATTCTGTTGACGGTTTTTGGATGTCCCTTCCAAAAACCTCCCATTTTTTTCCCAATTGAACAGCAATCAGAGATTGAGTTCTGCCATTCAGAAACTATCTTGGTGTGGAAGTGTGGCAGGATGGAAGAAACGGGAAAGTGCAGGCATTCATGTGTGAATCCAATCCACCACAGTACACAGCTCCCGCCAAGTCTCCACAATGACCCTTTATATCAATGTAGCATGTCCACCGCTCTGTGCCTCGCCAGCCTCAACTTGAGAAATAGATGCGTGTCCGGCCATGCTGCAGTAATGTATGACCTGTCGCCTGTGTGTGCGTGTGTGTGTGTGTGTGAGGGGGACGCAGCTGCATGTGTGGGCATGTTTTTCTATCTTAGTGGGGACTAAATACTTCCAAAAAGGATGGGAATATCTGACAGTTATGACTTTGTTTAAACATTTCGTTTGTCCTCATCCTTACAAAAAACAGCAGCTTTTTATTTGAAATGTTAAAGAAGACCAAAAGGTTTTCTTTTGGCTGCTCAGGAAAAGGTTAGAGTTTGATAATAAGACAATTCTATGCATGTTTTGTGTATTTATGTGTGTGTGTGTAATATGGAATAAAGATTACTGTTAGATGATGGAATGAAAACTGCTGTAATGGGGGCTTAAAGTAAATTAGACATTAAGGCTAGCAGGGAATTGGCCTATGCATGATCGCCGTGTAATGTGTCTTTGTATATGTGATCAGCAGCTGCTAATGACCATGGATTTCTGTTGCAGAATGACATTAAGAACGACATAGCCTCAAACTAGATTAAGTCAAGAGGCTATGATACTTGACTTATGTTATAGGCTACTATCTAATGAATAGTAATTGTAAAATACTAGATTGCCGAGAGTCGACAACATACAGTACTGTAGAGACATCCAGAATACAGACTAGCTGTGGTTTAAGATGTATTTTTGTTCAAGGTAATATCATGAACCAAGGTTCACAGGATTCATCCATATTTCCAGTCAGCAACATCTTAAAAACCACACAAACTAGCCCAGAACATTACCACACTAGCAAAGGCAGACACATCTTTTTTCGTTTTTTTCCCCCTCAGCCTTTGCTTGAGAAACAAGGTCATTGTGGTATACATGTATTCCTGACATTATACGTGCCTTAATCCCCCTTTACATTTACATTTCTTTTCATGGCATTGAGCAGATGCTCTTATCCAGAGCAACTTACAGAAGCACTTTGTAGTCTCTATCAAAACACATCCTCATAGTTCAACAGGCCAGAGACTAAAAGTACCATCAGTCTGAAAAGCTTATTGGAGGGGTTAGAATGATAAAAAGTGAAAGAAAGAAAAAACACAAGACAAAAGGGCTAATCTGAGTGCTAGCGTTCTAACTGCAATATGTGTAGCATACAAGAGAAATGTTTCAGTGCACCATAGACGCACAGTTTGAGCTTATTTTTGGAATTAGTTTGTGAAAATTTATTAGGTATAATTCTGTTTATTTGCTATAAAAAAGACTTTGTGTGTTTAAACTATTTGGTGCAATACTAACCCTGTAGAAATTGATGAGACAGTGAATCAGAGCTGGATAATTGCACAAGATCTAGAAAGGTGAGCAGCTCTAAGTAATATACGCTCATCTTTGTTCATACACACACACACACACACACACACAGAACAGTGTTTAATGACTTCCAGCATAAGCCAGCAAGCACTGTACATGATTCAGGCACTTCAGTCTTTTGTAAGCTTGGGAATTTTTTCAACATGCTCCTCAGTGTGTAGTTTGACCAATTACTTCCATTTTTATTCTCTTATTTAGCAGCTCGCCCCCTTGTGGTTAAAATTAAAGGGATTGTATATACTGTACTGTATATGTGTAAATACAGTTTGTTTGGCGTCCTAACGCAGGCCTGTCACAGGTGTTCCTCGATAACTGTAACAGTAGGCCGAGTCATCAGTTTTTTTAAGGAACAAGCAGGTTGTGAGGCAGTGAAGAAAGAGCTGTGGAAACATTAAAGTGGTGTGAGAGGAGCGGCGCTAGATAAAGGTAGCACGCAGCCATCAGGATCTACAGACGAGTGGAGCAGATAACCTTTATGTTAGCCTTATCTGCATGTCTTTGGACTGCGGGAGGAAACCAGAGTACCCGGATGAAACTGGGCACAGGGAGAACATGCAAACTCCACACACACACACACACACACACACACAGGCCTGAAGCGGGAGTCGAGGAGCGAGGCCACAGCGCTCCATTCTCCAGTTTTCTGTTATTAAAGGTAAAATAGGTATTTGTATAATACCCGTTCTTTGTTTTAGATGAACAACTGACTAAGCTCTCCGCAAGAAAGTCTTCTCGTGGAATGTCCTGTACTGGTGTACATCGTGAAAACACATTTTGTGATTTTATTTAGAGCGTCCACTAGATGGCGCCATAATCTAACTGATTTCCTTGATCTCCTTTCAACTCCTGAGCTAACAGTTAAGAATCAGTAACAGTAACTGTTAGTCTGTTAAAAAAAAAAAAAAAAAAAAAATTATTTTTTTTTATTCTGATATTAGCCTTGATATTAGCAATGCAAGCTATGGGCGTATTTGACTAAATATTAGCTAAACAATACAGCCAAATAATACATAAAGTCCCCATAAAGTTTAAATAAAGAAATAAACACGTCTTAGCACAATGTCTAAAGAAGATGTAAGCAGAATGTATAGAAATCATGCTCATGTCAAATGAGCATGCTCTTCTCAAATCGTTAACGTTGCATGGACTTCAACAGGCAAGTACATCACACAAGCTCATTAACACATTTAAAAAGACATGACAAAAATTTAACCCATTTGCCAAATTGTAATTGCTGGAATAATAATTATTATTAGATATATACATATCTCTATGTATGAGACTTTTATCAAAAATAAAATATGAATGTATGAAAATATTGTATGTATGAATTCAAAATATTAAAATTGTTGTCTAGGATTTGACGGCACTGTGGCTTAGTGGTTAGCACTGTCCCCTTGCACCTCCAGGCTCTGGATTCGATTCCCGCCTTGGGTCTGTGTGGATAAAGTCTGTCTGTTCTCCCCGTGTTTGGTGGGTTTCCTCCAGGTACTCCGTTTCTTCTCACTGTCCAAAGACATGCCGATTAGGCTAACTGTCGTTCCCAAATTGCCCGTAGTGTGTGATTGTGTGTGAGTGCGCCCTGTGATAGAACCCTGCTTCATACCCTAATTCTCCTGGGATAGGCTGCAGGCCCCCGCAACCCTGTATACAAGATAAAGTGGTATAGACAATGAGTGAGTAAGTGAAAGTGAGAGTTATCTAGGACAATGCACTGAAAAACTTTGAAATACTTAAAGTATCATATTTTATCAGGTTTCCTATATAATGTTTTTGTCAGAGCCCTGTTTCGCATTTAATGGACGTCAATCATCGCCTATGGCTCCCAAATGATAGGATTCTGGCTAGTTAATGAACTTTATTAAAAGGTCATTCATTTTAAGAAATGTCCCAAAAGCCAGAGATAATAAAAACGCATTCTAAAAAGACCCCTTGCTAGTTTTTTTTTTACTCTTTACAGTGGAGGGCAGAGATTCCTGACATTTTACAGCTCACAATTCGCACAACTCACAACCAAATACAGATCAAAGCTCACTTTCCCTAAAAACAAAATATAAAGTTAGAACCATGTGACCTCTAAGTAAGAGTTTTCAGTGTGATGCTCTATACCATTTAACAGTGAGGTTTGTGCTATAATGCTTTTGGGAAACGCAGCCAAGGTTATTGACATGACATTGCAGTGAGAACATTCTTAACATATAACAGTGAATAAAACGTAGGACAGCACAATGGCTATCTGTGCATAGAGCGTAATATTCCAGCAATATCATGCATATCTTTTAAGTTAGATAGCTATTTGTTACATTATGGAAATACTGACAAGTTTTTCTCTATAATCTTAATGTTGAAAGAGAGCAAATATATAAAACACTAAGGTGAGTTTAGAATCTGCAACAATAATTTTGTATGTATATAGCTTGAATTATCTGAATAACATGCTGCAGTGTTTCTAACTGAAATGATGATGATGATGATGGTGATGATGATGATGATGATGATGGTGATGATGTAACCAATACTCTACTGGTCTAAAATCAGATTTTAAACGATGAAAATCGTCAAAAATTTGAAATTAGAATTTTTTTTAAATCTACTTATATAAATATATTTTGCATGTATTTGATGTTTCTTAATACCATTAATGTAACAAGCTTCCATTCTTACAATAGTTGATTTTACATCATGTACATGTCTCTTACAGCTGTGTTCTGTAAGAGGCATGTTGTGTACTTAGCATTACTGCAGAGGTGATTGATAGCTAACTTAACAAAAAAAAAACTCTTTATGATATTCTAAAAATATTCTAAAAAAATAAATCATATGGTATTAGGGGGAGCTTGTTCCCAAGACGGCAAATCAAATTTACTTATCATTAACAGATTTCAGCATCCATTTAGCTTAAACGTCAACACACCCACCATCACTATGTCATTGCATTTAATTACATCAAATTAACTGAATACATTTTAAAGCATTGCAGGTAATGTTGGTTTAGCATATCTTGGTTAAACATGCCTGTGCTCTTTGAGTGCGTTGATTTGTATACAATGCAAACCAACAGACTAATTAGCGAATGA
Source organism: Clariallabes teugelsi (assembly GCA_030014215.1). Classification (NCBI taxonomy): domain Eukaryota; kingdom Metazoa; phylum Chordata; class Actinopteri; order Siluriformes; family Clariidae; genus Clariallabes; species Clariallabes teugelsi. The sequence continues at coordinate 12,907,334 of JAQMYG010000014.1, read as the reverse complement.
AACCCGGCTAACACGCTGAACTAATACAAGCTTCCTCTGACACTCTCGCAGGAATAAGCTTCTTATTGTTATGCTCACACTCAAAACAAATTCTGATCCACGTATTTAGCATCACTGTCCTCTGTGTCAGGCTTTTGTTTATTGTCCTACAACGCTAACTGACTGCGCTAATTATTCTAGCTGCGAAAAAATCATCATTGAGAGCTCTAATATGTATATTTCTTCTTTTCTATGATCACTGCATACAGTATGTGTGATGATTTCTCTTTAGCTGTTTATGTGTAACTTTTAAATTAAACCCTAGTGTTTGGAATATACATTTTGAAGCTGTTGGCCTTTCTTCTTCTTCTTCTTCTTCTGCTTCTTGGTTTTTCTCACTGAAAGAGACCAAATTGGTCACAGCAGGTGAAAGTAAAGAAACATGAGGCCTTTGATTTCCAAACAAAGCCCAGTCGTACCTCTGTGAACATCTTGACTGATTAACACTCCAACGGTGAGGGAAAAAAAGAAATAAAAGCACCCTGACACCTCCTTAACATGGCAAATCCTTCATAGAAGCAGACTTCAGCTATGGCTGAGGAAGCTTTTAGTTTGTGTATGTGTGTGTGTGTGTGTGTGAGAGAGAGATAGATAGAGAGAGAGAGCGAGAGAGAGAGAGAGAGATTTGAAGGAGAGAAAAAAGGCTTTTTCTTCCACACCTGTTAATAGGACAGATTACTTGCAATTAATTCAGGATTTTTATTCAGACACCACTTCCTATCTGTCCCCTTTCGAAAGATAGATACAACAACTCTGCATAATGCGTAAATTATTCAGAGCAAATCTAACGTTTAATCTGCCTTGAATAATCGCTGAGAACAATGAAAAGCGGAAAGACATTTTTCCCTTGATCTTTTAAATTTGCAACACTTTCTGGTGTCAGTCATGTGCTCGAAAAAAAAAAAAAAAGCAAGTTGATAACAGAACTTCTAGGAATATATATATATATATATATATATATGAACAATCTCATAAGTATTGCAATTAAAAAAGTATCAGTGCAAGTATCATTGTGTTTTATAAGAGTTACTTGATTGTAAGTTGAAATGGTGTGAATTTGTAATTTTCTAATGGACGTGGTAGAATACGGTTTATTTCGCTGCTCATCATTTATTGCTTGTTGGGTATCAAATCTGTTTGAGGGCTTTTATCATTCAAATGAGGAGTTTTCCATATTTCTTTCTTCATACAGTGCTTTTTGAGGGAACCTGATGTCAGATGCAGTACACACACACACACATACACACACACACACACACTGTATAACTATTGTTCTGTCATTTGACGAGGCTTCATTATGTGTGCCATATGCTCCTGTGATTTCTGTTCTCTTCTCGTCACTCAGGTTCTGCAGGCGTTTTCCTGACAATTATACTGTGTGATGCTTTGATTAGTGCACTCATTCTTTCTGTGTCTGAAACTAGCATCACACATATACACAAAAGACGGCTTGTAAATCACAATCTGTAATATGGCTTATACTGTATTATGCATGCTTTTTAAAAAAAAAAGGGGGGAAAAAAGCATATGTCCATAAACAGAGACAAATCATTTTCCATTCATAAAGTGTGCTTGTTTTGTAAAGCAATTTTACCATCAACAGATTTTTAAAAAAATGTACTGCAGATTTTATCAAATGATCAAATTATAATAATAAATGATGATACAATTTTTTTTGTTGCTTTTTACATTTGGTCAGCAAGTCAGCGCAATACACAGAGCTTACCGCTGCCTACTTTACATTAATTTCCCTTTTAAAATAATTAAATAACAAAACCAACTGGCCATATTACAGTTACAACACAAGTGCAATAAACATCACGTTTATAATCACATCTCCACATTCCATTGTACAAGTTAGCGCAATTTACTGCATATAATAATCAGCCTATATGTGGAATATTTTCATGTTTCATTGTGAACAAAACTGCTGATTATAAGGACAAAGAGACGGTGCTCCTATATGTTAAGTCATTTAAAAAAGGACACATTTCCGCATTAGCGCTTCTAATGTGATAAACTGAATGGCTCGTATCAGGAGAGGTTGAGAACTTGAACTTGAACATACATACCCATGTATTTGTTGAACTTGAATACGCAACAAATCATAGGGTCATTTCAAGGCCACGCGCTTCACAGTAACATAGTGATACTGAAGGAGCTATCAGTAAAAGGTTGAGTTTTTGACAGCATAAGTGTGTCTCTAGATATATTCCAAGTGAAATCTGCCTGGCTCTCTGGACGCACATCATTGTATTTAGGCAGAGCTTGATCGAATATTGAGTGAAGCTGAATACGGATAATGCATTCGCTTAAGTTTATTTGGCTAAGCTGCAGAGACTGATGCCGGGAAGAAAATGGCTCCTGGCCAGGCTAACATTCCCTGTGGTCATTAGGCATAATAAATTTACAGATCCTGTGCCAAAGGTTTAGATTGATTTGTACTGAACGGTATTAGCGCACACGATATCTCAAGCCTACAGATACTGTATATCTACAGATACTGTAAACTTCATGTACTGTACTGTATATTCATGCTTAGAGCATAAAGCATCATTTGTTCATAAAAGGATCATTTTCTTGTGTACAGGAAAACAGGTATATGTTAAAAAAAAAAAAAAAAAAAAAAAAAAATCTATTTGTATAAGAGCACCACTACTGATTAAACATGGGAGCTAATATTAATAAAGACTGACAAGCCTGACCACAAGGAGGCCCTCTGCCTCAATATAAGCTGCTGAGCCTGTCTCGTTTTGTGTCGGGGGAAAAAAAAAATTGCATGGTCTTTACCGTAGCAAGTGCGCGAGGCGTGCTCAACAATTCTCCTTGAAGTTTAGAGAGACGTCAGTAAAGACAGAGCCCTCTGAAGTAGGCAACCTTGCCGTCATGTGACAGACAGGAGAGCGAACATACTGTTCTCCGAGGCCTGTTTGAAACCTCTCTCATTAACGACTAACCTCCCTGCTCTGCCTTAACGAATCCTCAGACTGGTCGACTCCCAGTGTAAAGAAAGAAAGAGGGAAGGGGGTAGGGATACAGGTAAATGACAAAGAAAGAAACCTTGATGTTAACAAAACAGGCCAATATTGGTTTTAAGGAGGAGAGCAAAGGAGAGGGGAAACCTAGAAATGTAAGACGTAAAAGAGACAGAATGCACGGAAATAGGTGTCGCAATTTCGTTTTATAAATTTTAAAGCTGATTAAAAATCAAGAGGACATGGATGCTAAAGAGGAGTAATGGGTTGCTGATCAGGGTGATGCAGACGAAGCCAAAAAACAAAAGAAGCTCCATCTAACCTTTGTTGTCATTTGTATGGATGTAAACCTGCTAAGCCCCCCCACTTGCTTCTTAATCTGGTCCTAATCACTAGGAGGAAATCTAGTCCCACCTTAAGGAGCTTGGCGTTAGAAGTAGGTAGTGGGGATTATCAAAGAAACCCTTTCATGTTGAGACGATGACCTTTCTGACCTTCTCTTAGTGCCAAGAGGAATCAGTCCGAGCTTATTGTGGCTCCAGAGTAGGCGTCTTCAGCCCGTAACCGCACATCAGGAGGAGGCTGTCGACTGCCGCTAGGTGAGAGGAGAGGTCGCAGAGGTCACGAAGCCTCGCTGTCAGGGATAGAAGTGCGGCACAATCGCATGTCAATCTTTCCATCAGATCAAAGTGCGGAGAAGAGTCTCTCTCTGTGTGAGATATGCTCATGAATTTACCCACTGCGCAACCCGGCTCCTCTCAAATCATATTTCAGCTGCTCAGAACGTAATACCGTCTCAGTCGTGCTAATGAGGAATGCAGAATTAACCTCTAGAGACAGATGTGTGTTGATGATAAAAAAAAAAAATTTATTTGAAAAATGTGTTTCATGTACAGTAGCGTAGTGAAATGATTTTAATCAGCATTTGTCGTATTGTTTTTTTTTCTCAGGTGAAAATGTACACTGGAAATTTATTTATGAATGCTTTGAGAAAAGCCAAATTTATCTGATTTCTTTTCACACACATCGTTTTACAATGGTTAAAAGAACCATATTTCCATGAAATAACATCACACTTAACTACTGTATTATCATCTTTTTGGTGCTTGTCTGCTTACAATAAATCACGCCCACATTTTAAAAACTTCTTTTTATTAAAATGACAGCAAAACTTGTCTTAAATTTTAAGAACTGATAAATTACAAACTGTCACCGTTAGTGGAGTACACTCAGGATTTTGTGTTGATCCAGTTCACAGTTTATTGGGAGTATCATTACAATTTGGAGTGTGATAAGATGGCATCATGGATGTCATCTTGCCTCTCTATACCATGTCCTTCTTCTCTAAAAGAATCTAATGAAAGCATCATGTCATTATGGATGAGTAAAACTGCACCTCAGTGCACAGGTCTTTAGGGGGCCACTGTGTGGCCCTGTGGCTCCTGGCTTTCGTCTTAATCCTCTGGCTAATAAGTTCATAGCCTGGCCATATGCTCCCGTGCTGTTTCGGAGGGGGGTAGGTGTCGGCCCATGCCACTTACACCGGGCCGGCCCATTTCTCAGGTACCTCCCCCGCCGGCCAGCCCTTTGTTCGGGCGGATCAGTCCACTCCATGCCGTGAATGTGCTGAATTGATTAGCCTGCACCGTATAATTGTCAAGCAAATCCCCCCTCCCTAATCATTTCCCATCCATTTGAAAAGGACAACGTGCATTCTCCTTTTTTCTCCACCTTCTATTCGAACTATACCCACTCCCCCCCTCTCTTTTCATGCCTCTTGGTTTTGGTTTTGCCCCCCTCCACCCTTCCATTCCCAAACCCAAGCCACCCCCTTCACGTTGAAGAAAAAAAAAGGGTAGGGGGGAGACGAATAAAAATAAGAACGGATTCTTCTATCCCGCCGGCACTCTGGCAAAGGATGAAAGGGGCCGGCGGGTGGACGTGTTCTAATCTGCCGCCCTGGAGTGTGAGCGGCGAGTCGACCACAGCTCTTACCTGCCCACTCTGGGGAGAGTGGGAAGGAAGGGAGGGTGCATATGGGGAGCAAGGGATAAAGAGAGAAAAAGTGAAAGAGAGTTGTCGGGAGATTTTGGGGCACAGGCGCCAGCTCCAGCTTCTCCTGCAGCTTGGCTCATTCAAACATGAGGCCCAAAAGCCGTACTCCGGTCAAAAGTCTGGCATATTTACTAATGCCGCTTACTGTCATTGACTGGGACAAGTATTACAGATAAGGACTGATTTTTCCATCCATTGTATATAATGAGTATTTCCACATTATATATAGCTAGAGTCATAGTCAGAAATTGTCTACAAGTTTATCATGAAATTATATTCAATATAAGTAACCACTTTTTTGAATTCAACTGTTGCTTGTCTGGGATTCTCTACTGTACCATCTTCAGATTTTCTACTGGCCTAAAATCCATCTTAGTTCCATTTCAACTCTACAGTAGCATTTCTTTTCAATAAAATTTCTTCATGACATGCACAACCATATCCTTCATTTTTTTTGTTGATCTCTTTTAAAAGATTTTAAAATCCCTATGTATTTAGTTTTATTCAAAATGACATCTGTCCATATAACAACCGACAGTTAATTCACTCAAACCCATCAAATTCCATCATCAAAGTTCATGACTCAATGTTCATAAAATCTATTAAGTTCAATGAAGTCTCCTTTGGGAAAATGTTGGAGGTTCAGGGTCATAAGGGTTGTAACTCGGGTACATCTCCCCAATGACCAAACGTAGTCAGGTCCACACGAGGTCAGATGGGGTCCTGCTAAGTGGTTTGAACTAATGTGTTAAATCTGGACACAAGCATGACCACAGATGCTTGTGTTGACCCGGATTATAGCCAGTGTACACGTTGTCCATGTGCATAGAACCATTAAGGGATGGGGTTTATATGAATGAATATCTGAAGTCATGATCTATGATCTATTTATATGAAGTCATGATCTGATCAAGACAGTCCATATTTATACGGGTAATTAGTCAAGAAATTTAGTTTATAAACAAAATTATAAATTTAATTTATAACTACGTTCTAAGACGTTCTGTGAGGCATATATACAATTTTTATAAAATAGAAGGTTTTCATTTTTAAGGAACAGACAAACAGCAATATTGTATTTGTCATCCCATTGTCAAATATATTGCCTCAGTGGAAGTTTTCACAATGTAATCTTTTAATCATAGCTTATCAAACTCAATATGGCACTACCTGTATAAACTACAGCTATTAATTCTCTGATGATAACTGTCTGAAAAAAAAAAAACATATATATATATTTATATTTATATATATATATTTTTTCTTCACTTTTGTCTAAAGTGCCTAACAAGGCTGTACTTGGCACTGCAGGAGCTAGTGTCAAAGGTCAACTCAAGAAGTGACCATTAAAATGTCTGATAATAGACTGGTCAAGCATGTCATGACTGTTGGGAATTCAGTGTCCTTTTATATAAGCACGCAGGTCTTAACAATAACAGTCCGTATGGAGGATGGCAAACCAGGGTGTATGTTGGACATGAAACAGGTCAAAGGTTAAGTGACCAGGCTTGTTAAAGGAAACGTAATAATCAATAAGGTACGCATGATTTCCTTTTATATTTAATTAATAAAAACTGGAATATAAGGTGCAATACTTGTTGTAGATAATCTATTGAATAAATATTCAACCAAAAATCCCAAAAAGTCAGCTTATTTATAGAAGTCGGCGACTTACTTTATAAAAGGTTTCATCAGTCCAGTAAGCTCTCCTAATAACTTACAAAGCACTTGACATGAAACTCATCAAACCAGGTGGAAGATCCACATCCAGTGTGGATTAGAGGACTAACAGCATTGTCCCACGATGGAATATGAATATGTTTAACTAAGGGCTCTTTTTGTTTGGCCATCCTGTGTTGACACAAAGTAGGCCCGTGGGACAGCTCAGAAAGGTCACTGACCTCCCTTGTCTTGATGACAAACAGTCGTCTGGTATGTTTTTTTCCCACAGTTCTCGGCTCTATTGTCCCTTTAAGGGAGTCTTTGGCCAGGGAAGACTGGTTCAATGGCTCACGGACAAATTATATGGTGGAGAACCTACAAAAAATCTTCAGCCACTGGCTGTCATTTGCATATTTGACATTTGCATGTCAGAGGGCAGTGTCACATTTACCTTTAAAAAATGTACAGATAATGAGTGAGAAAAGTAGAAATTCTCAGTTTGATCCAAATGAAATAAGTGAAGATTTTTTTTTTTTTTTTTTTTTTTTTTGCAGTTCTGAGGGGAGCAGTGCAGAGTGCAGCTGCTGAGAGCGAAAGAGTGTCGTCTTTTCATTTCATCTTTTCATTTGTGCTAAAATATTCATGATTATCCTGTTCTGACTGCCCCCATGCAGGGGGCTTTTAATTCTTCACACACACACACACACACACACACACACACACACACACACACACATGCGCATATACACACACACCCACACACACCCCTGCGTACTGCTGCTGCTGCTGTCAGGTCTGTACTTGAGCTCAGGTTTATTTCACCCTCAGTGCTGTTTATGTTAGACATTCCTGTCCTCGTTCTCCTCTCTCCTCACATGTCCTCTCTCTCTCTCCTCCACTCCCCTCCCTCTCAGCATTCTGTCCATCTTCGATGAAAGACGATGAAGGAAAAGAACGATTGGGTTTCCATCCGCCTCAAGCCTTCCTGTAGTTCTGATATTTCAGTCTTCCCACATACATCTCCCTCTCTCTCTCTCTCTCTCTCTCTCTCTCTCTCTCTCTCTCTCACTCTCGCTCGCTCTCACACTTTTTCATCTCATGTTCTCTAACTCTTTCTTCCTGTCACCCCCCCAACCCCCCCCTTCCCACCCTAATGTTTCTATGGTAACAGCAAGGATAGTGGTGTTGTCAAATCTGCTCAGGTAGACTTCCACATGACTGGATTGTGTGTGTGTGTGTGTGTGTGTGTGTGTGTACACACTCGTGCATGTGTGAACTTGAGTCTTGTATGACCCTGTACCCAAGCAGTTGACAAAGCGCCACACATTTCGTGCACTAGTGTTGTGTGAGACACACCACACACACACACACACACACACACACACACACACACACACACACACACACACACACACACTTCAGACTGTGTTTATATGTTAGAAAGTGACAGAGCAGCCGCACAACTTGGTGACATTTACACCAAGACTCTCTCAAGTCTATGCAAATTAGGGACAACACTAAAATTATAACATCATAACAGTTCTCAATTTTGATTTATTTATTTTTTTACCTGCAGTTAGTTCCCATATGGTGCCGTGCAAAAAATAAATCAAAGACGCTTTCATCCCGTCCTGTCATCTCTAAGTGTGTATAGAGACATTGTGAAATCGAGCCCCCTGCATTTATATAGCAGCGAGTGGAAGCGCTAAGAGACAAAGACGGGACAAAAACTGAAAACCCGATACTACAGATCTTAGACGGTCTAGCCCGCGAGAATAAATGCGCTTTTTAAAGCTACACTGGACGATGCTAAAAAAATGTAAAAGGAGAGCGGTACTACAAAATTTTGGACTTGCCCCCGCTCCACCGTGTTTGGGGAAACTTCCCACTCCATGGAAAATTAGCTGGTGTGAAGTTAAAAAAGAAAGAAGGAAGGAAGAGGAAAAAAAAAGCTTGAGAGGAAGTAGCAGAGATTGTTGGTGTCTGTGGGGAGTGCACAGAGTGTAGCGCGTGCATGGGTCGCTAATCCACCAGTGCCAGATGTTACTATTAAGTGGTATGTTCTGACATGTAAATCGAATTCCAATGTATTTTAAACAAATGTGGTGTTTAGGAATCGTTACACAGCCAGTACTTTTTACCAGTCAGAACTCGGCGTCTCAAACCCGTCACACTGCTGTTTCTTACGTCTAGACGAAGACAAACCCCAAGCAGAGATAGAGTGAGACGCTTCATCTCTTGCTAGTGTTTATCTCAAACGGTTAAGGATCTCGGTTACCGGTTGGAAGGTCAGGGGTTCAAGCCCCAGCACTGGTCGAGTCCTTGAGCAAAGGACCACAGCTTCCTGAGAAGTCTTTGAGATCTTCTGATTCGATTCGAGTGATCGTGAGTGACGTGATATGATCAGTCACAAATTAAACGATTCAAGACATAGAGTCTTAAAGAATCTTCAACTTCATCGTCTATAGCGCTTGTCCTGTAGAGGATTGTAGGGACTTGTGGTAACCTGTTCCTGGAGGCTTTGGGCACAAGGTGGGGTACACCCTGGACAGGCTGACAATCCATTGCAGGAAACACATTAGGGATGCACCGATACCGGTATCGGGTATCGGCCTCGATACCACATTTTCTAAAGTACTCGTACTCGTTAAAAGT
>JAQMYG010000014.1:12884258-12897848 GCA_030014215.1 Clariallabes teugelsi | reverse complement strand
AAATAAGTTAAGATTTTTTTTTTTTTTTTTTTTTTTTTTGCAGTTTTATGACTCGGAATAAAAGTATGGGAGAAAATAGTGAATAGGCGTTCAATGTAGGTCAAGTTCAAGTATGAGTGATATTAACTGGTATATGAATGAATCATATAGTGATAATAAATTGAATGAAGCACTGGGGAAATATGATTTTGTTCACCAGTTTAAGTCTGTATTCTGTCCTTTCCTTGTTGCTCAGATATCAGAGGAAACTGGACATTTAGGTACAGAAGAGCCAGTTATGGAAAAGCCTACAGTTGGCTGCAAGTGGCATAGCAGTAACAGCCACCTCAAAAGTTTTCATTGCCCTTGTTGAGGGGATTTTTATCACAGTGATTTTGTAGGATTTGAGCATTTGAACTGTATATGGTCTAGCTGTAAGTTCTGGTAGTCAGACTCAAATTCACGTTCATTGATGGTATGTTAATGGCGGTATGGTACTACTGGTGGTAATGGCCAGATTGGGTAATTATTTTCCATCAGGGTGGTTACTGCATTCAGCAACATAATTAAATATAAAACTTTATACATAGTTATAAATATACATATTTATTTATCCAAATCTTTGCTTGGTTACGCTTGATTATATACCCTTTTTTTTAATAGCCAGCCCGGTTCAGGCTATGTAACCTGGTAAATTAAATTAACCAGGTAAACTTCTTTACATAATTGACAAACATAACTGACAAAGTCTTAAATGGACCATTAAACACAGAATTGCAAAAATGACAATGCACTCCAAATAGATTTTATTTTTTGACACATATAACACTGTGTTCACTCTGGATGGGACGCTACAGTACAAGGCCTGCATTGCACAGTGGTACAAAAAGAAATGAAAAACAATAAATAAGGGAGTAATTTTTCTGCTGTACTTGGGAATTATTCAAGGAAATATTACACTGAAGTGTGTTTTTTTTTTTGTTGGTCTCCCCATTAAAACACTACTGCATTCACTTCTCTCCTCAACCAATCTGCGTTTGCTTGATATACACAATTTGTAGCCGGGATTATGGAGATGTTCATGTTGCCTCCTCTGAGAACTTCTCTGGGAACGTGCTACTTACAGAAGTATTAAACAGCTCTAAATCCAAGAATAGCTCCAGGCAGAACTGGGAGTGGCCGAGTTGACCAGGTCATTTTCCGGATTGCTGCTCTCCTAAAGGCCTAAAGGGGCTGAGACCGGGGTGGGGGGGTGGGGGGGACTTAACCTCCTGATTTATTCTGCTATTTGGGAGGATGGTGTCGTGCACCAATGCTCACATAGGTGTCTGACTTCTTATTTGCATGTGATGTGAGCATGTACACTGGGGAGCAGTGTCACATATACCAAACCAGTATTTACAGGAAACCAAAAAATAGTAGGATAAAGTAAAGGTGTTGTGGGGGAGGCGGGGGGCGGGGGGGGTAGGGACTATAAGCATTGGGTGAGCAATTATAAATGATAATGTCTATTATCTATTGTGACTCATCTGTATTATTCAGTATCGGGCAATGTAAGTAAAAAAAAAAATGAGTTGCTATGGTTTACATCACCTACATTGTGTCTTCACTGAAAATCCCTTGGAGGAAAAAAAGAAAACGCACTGTACAGTTCTGTACATTGATTAATTTGGCCAGACTACTGGCGGCTATACAACCGGTATAAAGCCGCAGATTCATATTTGCATCTACGATAATATCATGTTTGTAGTTTTCCATAAATCAATCCATTATACAATAAATCACTGTGTGATGTGAGTATGATATATACTCACTTATGCTTTTAATTTCTATCTTGTCCAGATACAGTTTTATTATATGCGTTATATATTTTTTATTAAGACAGTGTTAAAGTGGTTTAACTGATATTAATAGCAAGCATATACGTTCTATTTCTGTTGCAAGCTATAATGTATAAGATTTATAACAAAATAGAATTATTTTAAATGTTAGATGGATGCATTTCCAAGGGCTATAGAAAGTGGTGGGTGTATTAGGAGAAAATATTGTTGTAATATTTTGACACAAATGAAACATAAACCTTGCCCTGAAAACACAGGAGAACCCAGAGGTAGGTATGTTGGCACTGTCATCATTGTGTGTAAATCCTTGCTCTGATAGGTCTTCAAACTAGATCATACAAGTTTATATTCAGTCAATAATCATAACTGCCCACTTGCTCAACATTACATGAATGTAAAAATTCATTGTTCATTGTCGCCTCCCATGGGAGCCCAGTCCCAATACACACCCTTAGTCTCATCCAGATGTCCTGAAAGGCTTCCTGGCAAGCTTAAATAAATAAATAATATCTGTTTATCCTAAATAACATACCTGTATTCAGTTACATCCCTATCCCAACCAATCAGTAATTGCCAGGTGCTTGGTTGACACACAGCACCAAAGATACACATTAAATGCTGTTAGCTTTTTGGGAGGATGGCATTTGAGTCTGTCAGTATTCCTTCTGCGTGCATGCTTGCCCATAAACCGCCTCTCTGCATTGTGATGCAAATTTGCAAATATGATTTAATGCAGAAGTATAAACCCCTTGGATGTATGTGTATTTTTGCTATATTGAGAGAGAGAGAGAGAGAGAGAGAGAGAGAGACTCTGGGCATATACAAAAAAAAGGGCGAAAAGAATAGCTCTTATGATGTCATGGCCATGAGAAGGGGTCACTGCAACAGTGATGTCATTACAAGATGACAACATCATTCTCTCAGTTTACTCAAGAACCAGTAGCATCACAGCACCACGATTCTTGTTGTGCTGAGCGTTATTATTCAAATATTCGGAAAAATATACAGTATCTATTGGGCAAAGCATATAACTTATATTGCAATTATGTTATTGCAAGTTGCAAACACTGCAGAGAAGTTCCTAATATATACAGTATATTTCTTAAGAAGAACAATGTGCAGTAAAAATGCAATGATTACAGAATCCTGATTAATAAAGACAAAAACAGCTGTTCAAAAAGACGTACTGTTCCATGTTCTTCTATGTTCTTATAAATTAAAAAGGTGCAAAAAAAAGTCACTCTGTTGTCAAAGTAATTCCATAGATATCACATAGACTACCGTTAGAGTTTTTGCGGTCAAATTAAAAACCTAAGTAAAAAAATCCAAAATTATTATGACATAGGAAAAATACAAAAGAAATGTATTTAAAAATAAACACATACATTCATGATGAAATACACATATTGTTTATCATTTATGGTACCCTTTCAAATAACATTGCACATTTTCAATATAACTGATAATCAGCACATGCCTAATAAATATATCCACCGCACAGTGAGGTGAGAAGTCACACGTTTTCATCCGGCATCTGCCTCCTTCGTTGTCAGCCATGTTCACATCTTCTCTCTCATTCACCTCCGTCGTCCCTCGTCTGGATTTATCTGCGTCCTCTAGTCATGATGACAGGGTAAATATTCATGCAGACATCCAAGGTTCCGCACACAATTACTGGCACGCTTCGCACAGTTTGCCCCGCCAGTTAAATTCTTAAAGGGATTATTTAGCAAGATGAATGGGGCCAAAGTACTGAAGGGCATCCCAGAGTTTTTCAAACAAAGCTTATGCTGTGATTGGCCTGGTGTGGACAAGGAGGAAATAATTCTGGGTCTAAAGCTAATTGAGACTCTGTTATTCTGGAGATTGGCACTGAAGTCGTCACGTTATATGCATTGACATTTTAGATGAGGTTGTTAGCATGAAGCTGCTGTTCACCTAGATGAGGAGGGGGAAAAATGCATTTTAGGATAATTTCTGTGAAAATTACAGAATTTTCTTGTTACTCTCAAACATTATCGGCTAAGTCTCCATTAGGCTTAATTTTTAGTGCCAGTACAACAATAAAGAAGCAAATAAAATGTACCTTTGCTTACTATATTAGGAGGTATGGGGAGAATTGTACATTTCTTTCTTTTCATTTTTAATACTCTTTCTGCAGTATGCATAGAATTACACTAGAATTCCTTATTTATTATAACATATAATGAATAAATATTCTCTCTCTCATTCTCTCTCTCTCTCTCTCTCTCTCTCTCTCCATGAGAAATGAAATACAAACAGTAAGATTAACAACTTAAAATTGGTTTTTATAAATAGCAATATCTATTGCAATGCAGCTTTATATACAGTAGTCCCTGTCTCTCATATGTCTCGTCGACTGCTGAGATTTAAGCATGTACAGTAACGTTTCTGTGTTTTTGAAATGCATTATTACTGTATATGATTGGTGTTTGTGAACAGGGATATATGCGCGTGGTGTGTGTGTGTGTGTGTGTGTGCCGAAGCTTTGTGTCATGCTGCGAGTTCCTCCTGAGAGCCACTGTGCCACACCGGGGTAGGTGCAGCTGCACTGGCTTTCATCTCCTCAGGCACCCGGTGGGGGGCCGCAGTATTTATGTGTACGTGTGAGTTTGAATGTGTATATTTGTGAAAGCAAGTAGGGGGAAGTGTAGTGTCGTGTAGTGCCGGTCTATGTTTATGGCTTATTAAAAAATTAAGAGGATTGCAGAGCTTTTTAGGGCATGCTACTGTACTCTGCTCACCAATCAATGATTTCTAGCTTCTTGCTATGAAATGATGTAATCATATGATTTCCCATTTTCGGTACATGTGACACTACCGATGTCCATCATCCAGAGTGGCTCCCTTCGGAACCGTGTTAGCAAGATGCAAAGCACCAGAGAGAACATTCCGAGGCAGCCGAAGGTTACGGTGCAATTTGCAAATCCTCCATACACCTTTTGCTCCATTCTGCTGCTGCCTGAGGCTGGGCAGAACGTTTGAACTCCTGTGGTGTGCCCTCAAGGCAAGGGTTGCCTCCGAATTTCAGCATTCCATCTATTCCTGTCTTTGATTTGCCTCGTCCCAGGACACCTAACATATTTGAACTCTTCATCCTTACTTCAGTGAGCACTGAATCCTGGGAGCCCACCTGTTTATGGTTTAACTGAAACTAGTACGAAACTAGAAGACTTTCGTAATATTTAACGCGGTTTATATATTTTATAAATCCGGATACCATTGAGTGGACTGGTGAGGAGTAATGTTATGACTCTGAGGTTTAGGGGTACAGTCTTAATGCACCTATACAGCAATGTCCTAGTGCTTTAGTGAAGACTTCTGCATAGTTCTGTACAATCATTAGTGGTTAAAGGTCACTTCCTGTCACTGCAATCCGCATATCTTCATAGATACAGGATTACACTCTAAAGAGATGACTCTCTGCCAATTGAAATGTCTTTATCTTTGCACTTAAGTGCGAAAATGACATTTAGGCAGGCAATCTTTCTCGTCTTATGTAGGAATAGCCGTAATAGCTGTTCTTCTTTCGCAGGTTCCTTATATAGATGTGATATTAGTAATAACCAATTAGTGATCGCTGGTATACCATTGATTTGTCAGCAGGAGGCCTTGTCTTGACATCATTCAATCAGATGTGGCCTCATCCGGTTGGTGAGTAGTAGCTGTTACATTTCGGTGCTAAAACGGAAAAACCTCCTTTCTCCCTTGCCATTCATTCATACAGTAATCAGAGTTAATAAGTGACTCTACACACATAGGAAAGCTTCTATTGCCTCTATAGTGCTTTGAATCAGCTTTGCCATGTTCCCACCCCGGCCCTGTCAACCCTTGCCGGCCTTTCCTCTGAGTGAGTCCTCATTAGCAGAGGCTCCTTTTTCTCAGCTCTCTCTGAGAGACAGATCATTAGAAGCAGCAGTAAACAACTGCAGCAGAGCAAGTTTAAGTCAAGTAATTTACCCTTAATGTATAAAGTTGCAGAGAGGACGAGAGTCCAAAACACAACAATCCTGCATTAAACACTGTGGAATGAGGAGCGGGTGAGAAATTCAACCCCAGATTCATTGAGTTCAAATCAAATAATGATCTAAAAGGAGATTGCAGGTAAAAAGCAACACAATGGTACAGTATAAACTGTGGCTGCAGTTGTTCTGCAGGTACAGTATGTTTTTTTGTTTGATAATATTACAGTATTATATTAAAAAATGTAACAAAAAAACTACTTTTTGTTTGTTTGTTTGTTGATTTGCAAGATTAAAGTCTTTTGTATTGTATATCTGATAGATTATAGATTACAATGTATATTATATATGATAACAAATAACAAAAGCACAAATTGTTATTTCAGATCAGATAAAATGATTACGTCATTACATCAGTGCAATTTGGCAGGATAATCCAAATTACAAACCAGCTGTTATGTTCATTCAAATGTATTGTAAAACCACTACTGAATAACTCTAAAACAATTAACATTTTATGAGTAATAAAAAATTTTTATTATAATTAAGTGTAAATGTTTTTTATTTATCTGCAATATGTTAATTAATAAGATATAGCACATCTGTTCTCATTGCACTGTATATCATACAATATACAGATGGGTTCAAGAAATTTATATACACTTCAACATAAAAAATGTATATACACAAAAAAAAAATCATGGTCCCACAATAACATCAACGATGGTGCGATTAGTGATATATTTAGAGGAAACATAATGCTACACATTAGTGCCATAATTCAATTCGGGTTTTAAAAATGTCAGGGATAAGATGTAAAACCTAATTTGCTTATTAGTATTTCCTTCAGAACGATCAAATCTTAAGCCAGATGATTACTTTTATTACATTTAAAATGTAATAAATGTTTTTTTTAAGGAACTAGACATCAATATTATTTACTAATAAAACGGTGAACATATCGAAGTCTAACTTATGATTTCGAACAAATGTAATCCTGTTTAATTTTCTACAATCTAGAGATTATTTAGTTTTTAGATCTTTAACAGTAAAAAAAGAACTCTACATTTCCAAATGTAATTATTGTCTATGTGCACTTGTTTTTTTGTTTTTTTTGCATTACAGAAAAGAAAACAATCAGTGATTTCTATAATTTACATTAATGTTTGGATAAAAAAATCTATAAAAATTAAAATGAATGAATAACCAAATATGAAACACACTGCATTTCTTATGTATAATATTCCCAGCAGTTTGAGATTTTATTAAAGCGATAGTCTTCGTAGAACGTTTTCATCATTTTAATCTGTAGGAGCAAATCTACTTTCTTTACCCTACTGATACTAATTAAATAAAAGAAGGGGCGGACATTAATATTACAACAGTATTCATCCAAAAGTAACCATTTCACAGCTGCACTAGTACTGAAGTCAAACCTGAAAGGTCTCTGCCTTTTTCTGTTTGGAAAAGCTATTTTATCCTCAAGCCATGTTGAAATTACCGAGGCCTCAGCAGGCCTTTTCGCTCCTTTCCTCTCAGGTAGAAAAAGGAACCACTCTCGCCTGTTCCTCCCTTTCTCTCTGCCTCTCACGCTTTATTCAAAGTGAATGCGTAACTGAATACGAGATGGTCCAGGCGTCTTTCAAGGGCCAGGGCTAATGAGATGTTTTACCTTGAAATTAGAGCAAGGCTCCGTCAAACTAGTACAGCCAGCTCCCAATCAGGTACAGAAGTCAGGATTGCTTCGAAAAGAGACAGGGAGGGTTACGAGAAACAGGGAGCGGGTCTATTGAGGAACGAATGAAGCTATTAAAGAGAGCGGATTAAAACAGGGAGGCCATTTTGAAGCTC
Organism: Clariallabes teugelsi; assembly: GCA_030014215.1. Lineage (NCBI taxonomy): Eukaryota > Metazoa > Chordata > Actinopteri > Siluriformes > Clariidae > Clariallabes > Clariallabes teugelsi. The sequence continues at coordinate 12,890,194 of JAQMYG010000014.1, read as the reverse complement.
GGTGTAGAAAGAAATGTAGCATAAAGTCTAACGCTAACCCTGTTTTTTTTTTTGGTTATTATTCATATCCATTCAAGAAGGCTGGAATGAGAAGCAGTGTGTAAGGGTCACACAAGGGTAAGGTTTTTACTATTGCGTAGGTGGGTTTGATGAACAGGTAAGGTTAGTTATTAACTTGAGTTAACATGTGCGAGCCAAGCCAAATGAGGATGAGGATGAAAAAAAAGCATAGAAGGTTTGTGTCTAAGGGGCCCGCTTTTAAATCAGAGGCCCCAGGATGGAAGCATGGAGGAGCAAGAGAGTGTACGGCTACTGTCATGTTAATGAAAGAGTCTCAGGCTGTGAATGGGGGGAGCCTCTAGTTATCTGCACGCTAATTAATGCATGCTATGGAGAGAGGGTTATATGCATAGTAATCGTGGGGGAAATGGCGGTATTAGTGTTGTGGGGGATGGTGCTGGAGAAAGCCTGCCCGGAATTCAAAAATATAGCTAATGTATATCCTGATTCATATTCTAATATTAATTTATATCAACATACAAGTCTGGTCTTTTCAGTAGTGTAATTGCATTTATTAATATGCACTTAAGACTGGTTGTCCTTAATCAATTGTCAGTTTAAAAAAAAAATATGACAGAATAATTGGTTGCCATTGATGATTAAGAAAAGAAAAAAAAAGATGTATTTTTATTTTGATTAAATCAATCCGACCCATTTTTTTCCTCATCTAAGATAACAAATAAAATTGTAGTCACCCATCAGGACATTTGAGGCTCTCCAGACATGCCTGATTATAATTTAAACAAATCATAAATTATTTTCTGTTTTCTCATGTTCATCAAACTTCAGCCTCCTCCCTGTTGTAGGAGCAAGCGGTTTTGTAAGTGGCTCATCAACATCACCTCGGAGTCTGGTTTTAGAAGACCCTTTTGACCTCTTTCGTCTGACCCAGACGAAAGACCCCTTTTCCCACACATGACCGTGTGGACAAACCTGCATCAAGAGACCCAGCATATGGCCTCGGGCTCTAACTATTGTCTGCCATTGGTTTGAAAGATGTACCGTGATCATTGTGAGCATTGTGAGACAGGAGAAGTGCGTCTGGAGGAACAGACATGGGCTGATCAGAGCTGATCCCTACATTCACTAGTGCGCTTTCCCACCCAGACCTTCATTATGGTTAATACATAAAAAAAAGAATTTAGTCATCACTGGTATTTATCAATCAGAGGGTGTTTATCCTGGCCTAAAATTTTAGAGACAATTCAGTAAATATTTTATTAACCACTATACTTGATGATGTGGAGCTGAAATTAATCAATTCCAAAAGTATGAATGAAGTAAAAAGGATATACAGAATTGGTAATTCAAATGAAAAGACTTATTTAAACAAAACAGTTTGCACTCTACTAGAAGTCACATTTAATATCTATGATCTATATAATTAAGAAATGCCTTTGTTTAGATCACATAAAGCTTTTTTTTTTTTTAATCATTCATCGATTTATATCTGCCATATTAATTTTACAACTGCTTGTGTGTTTTATAAACCTCAAGTTGACAGAAAGCAAATAGAAAGAGTCATTTGCAACGCAGAAAAGAAGAGGTCTCAGGGGAAATAGTTAAAATTAGGTTTCATCATTCCTACGACCTGATCTAAAATTCTCCTTCATCACCTTTTTAGGACAAGGAGCAGCCGATGGCAGTATGTATTCTCACATCAATTTGTTGAAAGTGACACTCTCGGAGAAACTTTCAAGGTGGAGACCTTGCAATTATGAAATCCGTTTCGTTATTTTCCATGTTAAACATGTTTTATCCTGAGAAGTTCTTTCTTTCTGGAAATGAATTAAATACACTGATGTTCATAAAAAATAGATATTGTGCCATGTACCGAGCAAATAATAAAACAAAGGTCATGTAGATAAATATCTATCTATCTACTGTATCTATCTATCTATCTGATAAAAATATTCCTTAAGAACATTATTACTATCTGCAATTTACACTGTCATAAATGTTTTCTGGATCATTTTTGTTTGTGTTGTTTGTCTTCCAGAGAAAATTCTATGCAATCACTGATCTTTTAATTATTTATCTACAATTATTTTAGTAAAAAATTAAAAGTGAAAATAGGAATTAATATGAAAAATATATATATGAATGACCTTCATCATGTAACTAGGTGGAATTTAGCTTTGGTTCAGTTTAGTATTTATTTTTAACCACACACAGTTACTGAATGCATTTTTTTTTTTTTTTTTTTAATGAATGTGGACATACCATGAACATAAAATTATAAGAGGGAAAAAAAAGAGGAAATATAAATATGCTGTTTGTATACGATTGAAAAGAAAGAGGGGGAAATGTCGGCGCTTTTGCAGAAAAGGCTCCCAGGTCACTGATGCCATTTTAATTAAACTGTTGCTAGGTAACAATGGCACGGCGTTTGCTAAATGGGCTCGCTTTAGTGAAATGAGGAGGAGGGCCCCTGCATGAAGCATGCACATCTCGCTCCCTACAGAAAAGCATCTTTTCTTTACCTTACACAGAGACAGAGCCCCTCACGGAGAGACATGCTAACACAAAACTCTTTCTTTTCCTTTATTTCTCTCGTTTTTGTGTTTTTTTTTTCACTCTCTCTCTCAGGATGGCATGCAGAGGCCACATCACTCCTTTCACCTTCAGCGCCGACTGATGGGGCCGCAGCTCCTGCAGCCTGCCGGGATGCTACACGACACACACACGCAGCGCGCACGCGGTCTCCAGCAGCAACACGAGCGCCGCAGCAAACAGCCAGGCGCGGCAGAGCCGTGTCAATGAATGCGGAAGTAAATCTCAGAGCTGAGGCCGCGCTTTCAAGCAGCAGTGACTAAGGGTTTATTTCTTCTTCTTAGACACACATTGTGGCAGTAATGTATGCGTCTCGAATACATCTCAGGTTCTTTCTAATTCTAATATCCCAGCTCTGTTCTCCTCAGATAATACCACAATTTACAGCCGCATATTGTGAGATAAACGATGGTGGCTTTTCATAGCTAATGGGCATTTCCCTTTAACAAATAATAGCTAAGACCTCAAAAAAAGAAAGGGGAGAGAGAGAAAAAATCAGGGGCTATTTCTCAACTTGACTTTGCCTCTAACAGACATTTTTACACAGAACGCATTGACACCAATCGAGAAATGGCTCAATTTTCGGATTATGCTCGTGCTGATGTATCTTTTTTGTAACAATAAAATTCCTCTTTTTTTTACGAGAAGCAAGAAATCATTCCTGTCATTTTTAGCCTCGTGCAATTCGATTTTGTGAGAAGTCATATATTTTTGGTGCAAGAAAGAAGGCCAGTTAGCTTCTTATACTTTGATCACTTACACACACACACACACACACACGTCTGTCTTACTGTTCTTGTGAGGACTTTCCACTGATTATTAGTGCTCCTCATTAATGTTGTGCCTACACCAATATAACCCTTAATTTAGTAACCAAAAGAAAACCTTTCAAGTTTGTTTTATAGATATTTTAGATCTGGTTAGTTTTTTTCCCATTATTATTATTATTTTTTATTATTATTATAAAATGAATACGGAAAATGGCCTCACTAGGTCAAAACTGCCAGACATTTATATCCTTATGAGGACTTTTCGTCCCCACTAAGACATAAAAACATGCCCCCATACACAGCCTCAAGCAGGACTACTGGAATCTCAGTGTCCCTCGAGGCTTCCAATTGACTGGCTACTGACCCTTACTGCCCTTGGACTGCTGGCCGAAGCTTAAATGAAAGACTCAAGGGACACATAAAAGGCCACCGAGGTTTAAATTAACAAAGCTGTGCAGGCTTGAACACCACTGACCAAAGATAATTAACCCCTCATAACACCTTTACATACGGGATATAAGAGAATTTCTCCCAAAGAAATAATTACAATCATGAGAAATAATTTTTTTTAAAAATAACATTCTTCCTTCTAGAATAGCATTTTTAATTAAAAGACTGCTACATCAATGTTTAGATATATATTAACCTGCATATCTTAGGGAAAATTATTCCTTCACCTCCTCATTTTGCTCTATTTCTGGTTAAATATTGATTTGATGCGATGTGTATTTTTTTAATCGTTAATTCATCACACAGTCAAATACAAGAATTTGTTTTAATATCATAGAAAGATGAGACTTCTTACTGAACATATCATGCATTTTCACTGTGATGAGAAAGAAAACAAAGGGGGACAAAAACAACAAAAAAATGATTGCTTTCTCATTTGTGATCCTGTTGCATAAAGTTTTGATCACTAGGGGGCAGTGTAATCAGTTCAAAATCCTCTTTTCTGTCTTTTGTCAGAACCGTTAAACTGACTTTTTTTTTTTGTTCATGCAGAAGTTCACTTCACCCTATTTCTCACAGTTACATATGGCATAAAAAATCACTATCCAACTCAATATAATTAAATGACATATAACACCACAGCAGCAGACCAATCACTGGTGTTAGGGAAATGTCTAGAAGATATTCTTAAAAAGCACACTCTGAACCTTCAGTATTTTAATCAGTCTGTAGAAATGTTGAAATTCGGTGTAAAATACCAAGTATTGTGGTGGTATCATTTATACCAGCATATAAAGCATCGTATAAATGATACTAGTATATAAAATAATATACAAGCAGGTGTAAAAAAAAAAAAAAAAAAAAATTTTAAGACCTTAAAAGTGTGGAATAAATGAACAACTGGATTATTTTCCTAGAGGAATCCGGAGATTCATTAACTATGCAGTGGAATTCTTGCATTGAATAAAATGGATGAAATGGACATTATGGAGAAAAGTGATACACTTTTGTGACACCATCAACAAACAATACATAAAAAAATAAAGTTGTCATTTGACTTCTCATTGTAGATTGTTTCAGACCAGCATTTTTAATGGTTATTTAAATTATCAATCAAATATAAAAACCTTCCCTTGATGAAGATAGAAGGCTGCCAGGCTGATATTTCTGATCAAGCCTCAAGTGTACTTCCTGTATTCATTTAACACAAAGACGGCAAGGTGAGGTCAGCCACTATGTCAACCTCACAGTATTTATTTCCTCTCTTTCAGCAGAAACAGCCCAATCATCAAGTCCTCATTATCTGCTGGAGACAATGAATAGGTGATTTAAAAGTGCCGTTTACCAAAGTTTTTTTTTGAGCGCTTCTGTTAAATTGGAGTACTTGGGAATGATGGTCCTGAAAAGGCCACACGGTGGGCTGCGGTGAAGATGGGTGATGTGAATAGAGCCCTCTCAAAAGAAGAAAAGGCCCACTCTGACTGTTTGTTTTGGAATCTGTCTCATTGATCCAAAGACTGAGAGCAAGGAGAGGGCCGATGTTCCAGGTCATATCAACAATAGTACAAAGGCATATTGTAACGTGTACAGGAATGCTTTTCACTCTCTGGGATCTGGGCTATTCTTTAACCTGTTACGTAGAGTATCAGTGACCGCTTGTAAAAATGCTACAATATATACACAAAATTGATATTGAAAACACATTACCTTGAAATTTGTTCCAAAAAAAAAAAAAAGAAAACAACAATGAATGAGTAACTGGTAATTAGTAGTTAGTAACATACCCATTAAAGCCCAAGTGGCAGAGATTTGCCAGCAACAGAACCTAGGTCAATAACGATTTAAAAATATATACGTGCTTATATGGAAACCTTGCTGGTGTGTGTTAACGGTGAGGCTTCAGACATCAAATTGTGCATTTGGGTTTTCAGATATGTCAGGTAGAACGAAAGCTATCATTACTTTTATAACATAAATCTTTTGACATTGCAAATATGTTGAACCTTTATAGAAATTAGCATATTATTATTATTATTATTATTATATTTTTTGGTCATAGAAACAACCAAAAAGTGCTATAAAAATGTGTAACAAATAATGGGT
>JAQMYG010000014.1:12862421-12884158 GCA_030014215.1 Clariallabes teugelsi | reverse complement strand
TATTATTATTATTATTATATTTTTTGGTCATAGAAACAACCAAAAAGTGCTATAAAAATGTGTAACAAATAATGGGTAAAATGCTCTAAGCTTAAAGGGCTACGATTTACAAGGTAATAGGATGTAGACGGAATAAACAACATGCTAAGTTTTATAGCTAGTTATACAAATAAAATTGTATCTTGGCACATTACAAGTCCTTAATAGGGTTAATAATCTACATGCTATGGGTGTTGTGAATGATGCATAGTGTGGCACAATGCAGTATTTGCAATAAATACTATCATCTCGAAAGGATCTGTCCTTTTCTTCCGTTGGCTAACACACAATGGATCACATGAACATACCATGAAGCTATCTTGGCAGCAGGTGGTGACTGGTGGAGCTAGTTAAGCTAGTCGTTAACCTAACTGGGGTGGTTTCATATATAGGATGCCATGAACTCCTTAGCACTTGTTAGCTTTGTGCTGGTTTTCTCTTGTTAGTAATACAAGAAGCCTCTGTCAGGTATCACTTAACAAACTGTATAGTTTTACTTTCTGATGTTTGTGCTTCAAGACTGATAATGACCTAGCAGTTGAACCATCATGTTCAACTCCTATCACAGAAGCACCTGAAGTCAGCCTGCTAGCTTTTATTGAGTGCTGACAGGCTCTGATGTAGCCATGGCAGCCACTCTATAGATGGCGGCTGCCCAAGTAAGGCTAGATAGTGTTATGCAACCCATATCATCAAACTGCCTTTTTCACACAATGCCAGTTGCAGCAGTAGTTTTTTTTAGAATTTAGTTTAAAGCGCAAAGACTATTGATAGGTTTAAGGTGGATGTTGAAAGGCTTGAACTCACCTTAGAGTGTTAGTAAGTGGTAATGAACCTGAGCTTGCTGAAGCTTTGGACCCCAAAAGCAAAGGATGGAAACCAGTACTAGAGTAATCCAATCCTTGGTTTGGTTTGGAGGGCAAACCAATGGAGGGCATATATCCAACAAAGCAGTCTGATTAGGAATGGTGCACCTTTAAGAGATATGATCAAGATGGACATTTGGGCACAGAGGGCATGTGACCTCCCAAAAATAAGATAGGAACACATCAACAAACTGGAGGCAGTATATTTGGCCCTTGATGGTTTTACTGGTTCTGAGACATCGTCATGCTTTGGTGTGCTCAATAAAAGTTGTGACAGCCAGCTATAATCTGCTATGAGGTTAACACAAGTTAACACACCTTGCATAGAATCTCTTCGATCTCCACATCCAAGACTTACTGAGGCCAAATTATCTGCCTAGACTAACTTCACTGATGGTAACCTATCTGTTCTACAGTGGATGAATGAAATTGAAACATTGCTGATTGCCACTGATTCTCCCTGAGATCAGTTTCCACTATTACTTTTGGAATTCCTTTAGGGTTTCCTTAGGGAGCAGATCTGCTGTCATAAAGGCACAGCAGGATTTGACATCCTCAGCCAGACCACCTTTGTCTGTAGGTTTGGCCCTTGAGAACGAGTTGGGTTTTACATGCCTAGGTGATAATCTTACCTTGCATGCATTGGTGAACAGGTGACTATAGGATGCCAAAAGGTCTTATTCTCCAACATATCTTTAGTGTACCACATACATATAGTAATATTTAGACTACCTGTGACCATCTGATCCTTAGAGTACCCATATTTGCCAATGAGAAAAGATAAAATGTGACCCTTGTTTAAGCAGAAGATGGTCTACTGGATAGTGGATGTACCTTTAGATGAAAATGTCATCATCTAATCTCCTGGTTATCATTTGGAGGGGTTCTGTTTAATGAAGTCCATATTGCTGTCTCCACGCTCTAGCTCCATGATGTTCAAGATCAACATTTCCCCCTCCCAGTGGTGTAAGTGCCAAAGTCATTTCTAACCAGCAGAATTTGATGTTGTGTTACTGCGTGCCTACGTTGTAAGGTCTTGGCAAAAGTGCGCACACACACACACACACACACACAAAGGGGTACCCAGGTGTCTCACACCCCTCCTGCCTTCATAAGGTTCAGAGGATACAGTTAAATACCAAACTAGTGAAGATGGAACCTACTGTGTGACATATGCAAGTGTTTGCGAAAATCGAAAAAGGAGCTGCAAAACAAAAGCAAATGCAGAAAAAAAATAATTCAAATTGAGCAAGAAGATAAAAATTAATTTCCCTCAACAATCATTTATTAAACACAAACTAACAAAAAAATAATAAATAAAACAGTAGAACAACCATACATAAAACACAATTAAGACAAACAAGGCCATTCTGGCGTGTGGATTTTAAGAAGTGTCCCAGCTTCAATTCCACTACAAGTCAGTGGAGAAAATTAAGAAAGAAAAATGAAAGGAAAAAAAAAAAGAAAAATAGGAATTTTACAAATGATTTGTCAAATTTGTCCTGTGAAATCCAAACGGCCCAATCAAGAACCCAAGATTGTGTTATTTGGCATTAGGTTTGAAATGTTTAAAGACACATAGTTATGATGAAAAAGAGGTATTTAGTGAATGATAAACAGCTTACTACTGCTCTTGGTCACTCTTTAACTACTTGTTTAAAATTAGAAGCGCTAAAAAAATAAAAAATAAAAAGACAAAAAGGTAAGAATCTGATAACTTGGCAACGTCAGTAGTTTCTTGCTCGCAAGTGATAAAGAGCCTTTTAAATGCTCACGAATGCTTCAATGATAATGGATACATGACTGACTGATTAGGTGACGATTGTGCAAAGTATATTGCAGCCAAAATTTATAATTACTGGAATTGATATTGTCCCATTCCTCCATGTAATACTGACTCAAAGCCCTAAGTTTTATACCAGGTAACAGCCTTCAGAACGTTACACCACTTCATGTTAAATAAATACCTGATTTGTCAGTAATACTAACAAAAAATGTCACTGGTTTGGCCAAGCTGACAATCTGTAGTTGAACCAGGCAAAATATGAAAAGTGAAAAATAATACATAAAAACTGCAAGACTGATACATTCAAACTGTGCACTCTCTCCAAAATGGGAAATGGAGAGAGAGGATAAGACTGACTTCTATAACTCATAAAAGAATTAAAATGGCGATAATAAAAAAATACACAATTACCAATCAAAATGATATGTGTATCCTGTATCTGTCTGAGCTGAGCTGTAGTGCAATCTTTAGGTATTTACTGACCAAAATTAATAAAAAATCTGCAGAATCAGACACGGGCACCGATATCCTGCTGTACAAGAGGCACACAAAGCACACTCTTTGTATTAACAAGCCATGAGGTTTCTTCCCCCTATTGCTTGTATACTTACATGTCTCAGCAGGACACATGGCTCAATGTCTGAGAATGGACACAAGCAGTTACACTCACAACAGATTAGAGCTTCCACGCATCCTTGGCACCTTAATATAAAGCTAAACGGAAATCAATCCAAATACTAGAGCCGTGACAGCAAATCAATAGGCATGACATGGTAGCATGTGCGGTGCACTTACAGGCTCCGTTTGATCACGCTGGACCCTAGATTCAAAGCAAAAACGTTTGACCAGTTAAACTAAAAGGGGAGGCAGGAGCGGAGCGCAGGCCAGTGCTTTAGATCGTTCCCAAAGATCGCTCCTTTCTTGTTCAATATGCCCTTTTTAGATTTATGCCTGCAAGCGGCAGGGGTCAGCTGCAGCCTGCAGGCATTGATGTCTTTATTCGAACACTTGTCTCTTCTCACACATGCACACACACACACATACACACTCACACATACTGTTAAATTAGCTCAGTCTTTGTACATTTACACAAACTCAAACAGGAAAGGCTTATTAAGCACCTGCCTGGCAATAAGGTTAGAAAACAACCCCCACATTTAATTAATACACTCCCCCCCCCCCACCCACCCCCATCCCCCCCACCCGCCCAGGTGCTATCCACAGCCCCAGTGCTATTTTTTGCCGTAATACAACGCTTGTCTTGCAGTTATTAGAGTTGTATAACACTGGGGGTGTCCACCTTCCCTACAGCAGAGCCAAGTTTCAGAGGCGAAATTGAAAAATGACTTAAAATCACATTTAAAAACCCCGCTTTTTTGCATATCATCCATCATCCATTTAGAACTCTAAAAATACAGTATCTCAATAAGCAATGCACAACTCCAAAAATTCTCAGTGTTTAAAACAAACAAGAAAAAAAAAAAAAGGCTCATAAGAAATAATCCCTCTGCATATTCACGGGTGTCCTGCCTCGTTAAAATAACACACACACACCCTTGTTCTTGTCACTATTCCAAATATTATTAATATCAAATCATTAATCATTATTACTCTTATAGTTATTATTCACTATGATTGACAATGTGATGCTGAAAACACATTTTTTTCTTTCTTTTTTTTCTTCTTCTTTTTTTCTAAAAACGGACATCAAAGTCCATAAAGGAAGCCCATAAGAGAGATATGGTTGGTAAAAGAAAGAGATGGAGTTTCTGGCCCTTTGGCTGTGCAGTCCTTTCTGCTTGCACTGGCCCCTAAGTAACCCGTCGCTATGCAGCCATCAGGTACTGGTGGTAAAAGAGGCCAAAGAGAGATGTTGAGAACAAACAGGCAGCGATCCACCACGTGAGGAAGGAGAGGAGGCCTCGAAAAAGCAAAGGAGTGAAAACAGTCCTCAGTCCGCCCAAAGCCACTGAGAGCTGTGCCACTGTTTGTGGTGCCTGGGCTTCTGCTTGCTCCGCTGTGTCCAGGTGACAGTCCTCATTCTCGTCAGTGTAAATGCCCCAGGAATGTCCACCTGACATAAATCAAGAAAAATTCAGAGGGAGGAAAAAATGGAATATCATTGCTAGGAGTGAGCAATAAGATACTTGATAACAGTTTCACAACACCATCAAGTCAACAATTACTAGCACAGTGCAGTCTTCGGAGGAAACCAGGATTTGGGGTCATGACTTGTGCAGGTAAACAATCTACTGCTGAAGCGCTTATCATTTTTTTGTTGTTTTTCCCCCATTGTGATAGAGGACAAAGGGATTCTACATGTGTGCAACCTTGTATTTATGCCCCAGGGAGAAACAAAATGAACAAAAATATAGTTCCTGGAGACTTGGAACAAAAACTGTTTTACAGCCCAGCAATATTTGAATACTGTCAAATACTGTATATCTAATGGCTCTCAATGTGAGGATATTACTAAACAAATGGCAGTGACTGCAGTTTACTATGAAAAAAAGTACATTTACAGCACTCATGTTGTATTTTATCAACAGTGTTAAAACGCCTTTGGAGTGCAGTTTTCAATAGTGTTAAAATGCCTTTTTAACAGCTTTTTGTGCATCATCTATTATCTACCACCGAACAGCCATGACAGCAACACATTCACACTGATTATCAAATGATCTATCAGTAAACTGGTGACAGGATCTTGGGCACCCAAGGCTCCTTAATGCCTGTGGGGACAAAAGGCTACCCTGTCCAGTGTGATCCCACAGAAAAGCTGATGCTGGACAAATTGCCAAAAAAAGTCAATGTTGGCCACGACAGAAAGGCACCAGAACACCCAGTGCACAACAGCCTGCTGTCCTCGTCTCCAAACTCCACCACCGTGGGATGCACCAGACAAACAAGTCTGATCCATGGAGACCCCATCTCTGCTGCCAAGTTCCTGATGTCACAACGGGAACCTACACAATACTGGGCATAATCTATTGTAACGTTATGGCTGATCGGTGAATAGTAATATACTATATCAACTTTTATTTCTTCTCTACTTTAAGGTAAATTGAATTGTTGAATGTCAAGCATTTATCCACCACCAAAAAAAAATACTTATAAAAAGCGTTTAAGCTTGAAATTATACATTTAAATTAAGCATTCTTTTATATATACACATCAATATACACACACACACACACACACACACACACACACACACAGTGAAACCTCAGATTGCAAGTAATGCGGTTTGCGAGTGTTCCGCAAGATGAGCAAAGATTTTTAAATAAATTTTGACTTGGAAAACGAACAAGTCTTGGTTTACGAGTACCGAGTATCACGTATCACGCATACGCTTCTTGTTTTGACGCCGAGCGTCACGTGATCACAACTGATCCAACGGTTTTTCTCTCCCTTGCGCTGCCACACACACACACACCTACACACAATCTCAATCAAGTGTCATTAGAAAGATTTCTTGTTAATTTTTCTGATAAAACAGTGTTTCCGTTGTGTGCGCATGTGTGAAAAGAGCGGAGGAAGGGTAACTGTGTAAGACGAGAAGGGGGAGAGGGGAGCTTACTTTAGATTCTCACACACACAGACACACACACAGCGCCTGTGCGCACAAATGGAAACACTTATCTGTCAGGATTTATTTTTACTTTTTTTTTTTTTTTTTTTTAAGGTAAAGTGCAGGTTTATTTGTTTTATTTTTACTTTATATTTTGTATTAATTAATTTTATGTATTTATTTTTTTGGGGTGTGGAATGAATAATTTGAGTTTCCATTATTTCTTATGGGAAAATTCTATTTGGTTTACAAGTGTTTTGAAATACGAGCCCGCTTCCGGAACGAATTATGCTCGTAATCCAAGGTTCCACTTTATATATTTTTTTCCTGCAATGCTAGGTACAACATTGCAATCGATGTGAAATACTACAGGCCACAGCTATTTATGCCTAGGAAGGCAAAAAAATATTTCAAAATTGGCAGTGCTCTCTTGGTGGCAAGAATATCAATACTCCCCTGTCAATTAGAGGGACTTTAGCCAGTCGTGGGTGTCTCAGAGCCCATGCAATAAAAAGATTTATTTAATAACTTAAATTTAATGACTATCTAATTGTACTTAATCGATTTTAGCAAACTGTGAAGCGGGTCCTGGTTATAAAAGTAGAAACAGGACACGATGATGATACTCTTCATGCTCTCTCTATCATGGTCAAACCACCCAATACTACTTTAAGCATCACTAGAAACACTGCAGAAGTACACGTCTGATCTGCTCACCTAATGTCTTTAGCAGCAAAGTCGTATGCAGCAGCATCACCAGCGGTGCCACATACTGAAGAGCTATCACACATAGGTAGTAAAAGACACGGGCGACCTGGCAGACAAAAAAGAAGAACATATTTGCAGTTAAAAAGAGCTCCTTTGCACAAATCCACTTCAAAAAACAAACTACTTCAGGGCAAGAAAGGTTCATCAAACAGACTTAGAGAGATTGTTCCCTGGGAGTTTAGCTAGGGGGAAGGACTGAAAACGTATAAATTCTGAGGAAGGCTGTAAGACCAGACGCCACCATGCCGCCACAGCCATTTATGAGTCTCGCACATCAAACAGGCTCTTTCCCTTGGCTTGCGCTCTGGAGAGCTGCAGGTTTTGATCTTAACTGAAGCTCCACTAAACCCAAATAGCAGGCCCATTTCAGAGGGCAACGATATGACTCAATCCTTTTTCATTACAACACATTTTCATAACTGAAGGATGCTAATGCAGAGATCTTTAGGGGATGGAAGAGGTGGGCATCCGGACACACTCGTATACCTGGATCCGGTCGAGACGATGATTCATTCACATCTTGCCAGTCAATAAGGCACAGATGAATGATTCATCCACTCAGTTAATGTCATGATGGCTTCTATTGGGAAAAGCCATTGGAATAGGTTTAACTCGGACAACTTGACGAATCGGGACCATATTATATGATTTAATTTCATCTCTAGGGAATTAAAATAAAACTTTGTAAAATCCATGCAGAGAGGCCAACTACAGACCATTTTCTGCAGCTCCACCGTGCTGATGCGTCCTGCTTCCTTCTTCATCTGCTCAACGCCCTTCTGGGCCAGGTTGAGGTAGGCCTGGAGATGGTGACGCATCATGGCGAGTCTCAGTGCACATAGCAGCAGAATGGCCCACAGGCGCAGTGTGTCGTATGTCTTCTCTGACATCCTAATGGAAATGAGGGAAAACGAGAGTTTAACAACATACCAATTCAACAGAACACAACACTGATCACTCATGCCTGTGAAGACAAAAACTGAGATGAAGAGAACTTTCGTGCTATTTAGTTGATATTATTCTGACGCTGATCTGATGTGTGTTTACATGCACAATCCGCATTTAATAAGAATTGAGCACGTAATTTTTTTGACAAGTGTAAAGTGGTTCTGACCACTGTGAAGTGTTTAATCTGCTGGAAGTTTAAAAAAAGTGGTAATTTTTTCTTTTTTTCCCCCTGTTTTATAACTGTTTACAAGAATTCAGTCTCATCTGTGATTGGGTAGATGTGAGTGAAGTGGCGAGCCAATCAATGCACCTTGAAAGTCTTGAGGGAGGGAGAATGCTTTTTCTCACAAGAGTTTACCAATCAGGAATGGAAGCAAAATTTCCCACCAGGAATACTTATGTCACCTACTGTTACTCCCATATGGGGAAAACATTCCTAGTGGGTCAGATGGCGCTGACTGAGGTCGTTACACAATGCACGTTTATTCCTATTGGGCTATTATTCTGGTTATTAGTGGAGAATTAAGGTCCATGTAAAAGCACATACTGTTTGTCATGTGGCCTTTATGTATTTTAACAAGCTTCATTTTTTATTCTGACAATATGGACATAAAACACATTTCCCAGTATATCAAAGCATTCAAACATGAACTCCTACAAAAACAACATAGCAACAACAGCAACTTCCACCATCAGGGGGAAAAAAATATCATCAAGTGACCATCAGAAGACATTGAAAATATGAAACCATATTTTTTCACTGACTCTAGAAAGTGCATTTGAAAAGAAGCATTTTTGATTGTTGAAAACGCCATATTAATGTGGTCTCGACCTATAATCACTGTTTTTTGTCATTTAGAGAAGTATACAATCTCTCTCCTTCTCTCACACATGTACATGTCACGATCTACAAAGCATTAAAGAATGACTCCATGTTTAACAATGGGGAAAAAAATAAATAAATAAATTTAAAAAAACCTTACAAAGGCAGACTTTCTTTCCCCAGGGTAGGATTCATTATATAATCCTTGGTTATGGGCTTTACCCACAGCAGTACCATGATAAGTGGAGCCAAGAAGTTGATATGAAGTAACGTCCTGTGAGACAAGAAAGAAAGAACATATTTACACATGCACACACATGTACACAAACAACTGTAGACTAAGCTTTGACCAAAAGCAGTTGGTGTGATTCTTAAAAGTATAAAGGATAGGTTAGAGTGTAATCCAATCTGCAAATCTAAGCTTGGAGAAAAGTGGGAACTGATCACACTAAAATGAATTATCTATTACATAATAGTAATTTGGTCTCTAACATGGGCTAATATGGAGTCACACCACCTCTAAGGGTGTGTGATGTGGTGTCTGGAAGCAGGACATTGGCAGTGGATTCTTTGGATGTTGTGGGTTGGAGGGGAGGGGGGGTGTTGTCTCCATGAACCAAACTTGTTTTCCCCGTGCATCCCATGTGTGCTCAATCAGACTGGGATCTGGGGAATTTAGAGGCTGGATCCCTATTTGGACCAGACAGACTAGCCTATGACCCCTGTGGGCATTGCAGAGCCTTGTGTGCCTGTCACCAGTGACCGTGATCATGTCACCAGTTTACTGGTATATAATTGGTACTCATTGTTAATATGTTAATATTATATTGTGTATTCAAGCAGTCAATCAATTTACAATCAGAAGGTTACAAAGAAAAATAACATGCCATTAACATTTCCAAAAACATTTCATAAAAGCTTAAAATGACATCAGTTTTTAAGATAATACATTTATTGCTACTGTAAAATGATTTCTGAAGGCACTTACTGTGTGACTTTGTTGATGTTTAAGGTGAGGGCATCAAGATGCATCTGAGCCAGTCGGAGCCCAGGGAAGGTGAGGAATGCTCCAATCAGAGCGCAGAGTAGAGCCAGAATCAGCTTAAAGGTTAGTTTGGATATGGGGCCCCTACACAAAAGGACAAAAGCAAAGCCTGTTCACAAACAGTGTAATCCCGACACAAACACAAATAATTCCCTATAATGATTATTACTCACTGCGACTGCAGGCCTTGGGTCTCCAGAAACTGAACAGCACTTTCAGAAAAATTAGCAAAACCTGCAAATAAGGAAAAGCCATAAAATTTCTTACAGGGAAAGAAAATAAGATAATAGATTTCCATTAAAACATATTGTGTTCATTATTTTATGACAACTAAAAAAAGTAATCTATAAGACTAAAAACACTTATCCTGCAGATGCAGTGCTTATTAATTCTAAATCCAAAAACTATGTGCAGGTCGAAATGGGTAACTAAATCTAATATATAAATTTTTATTAAGAAACAATAATTATGTTATATGAATATATAAAGCAAAACAAGCTCTTTTTCAAGTACTGTATAATGTCTTAAAACTTTGGCCTGATCAATCAATTCAAGTGCCTCAAGGCTCCATGGCAAAAATCCTCTTCTTTAATATGCACTGATCAGCCTTAATATTAAAACCACTGACAGGTGATCTGAATAACAGTTTTTGGGATATATAAAGGGATTTGGGTTTAGGATATATTTAGCAGCAAATGAACAGTCAGTTCTTGGGATGTGTTGGAAGCAGAAGAAATGGGCATGTGTTAAGATCTAAGCAACTTTGAAAAGGGCCAGAATAAGATGGCTAGAAGACTGGGTCAGAGATGTTGTCTGTATGCAGTAGTTAGTAAGTCCAAGGAAGAAGACTCATTACTGGAGGTGGGAAGCTAAGGCCCTCCCATCTGGTCTGAATCCACAGAAGAGCTAAAAGGATGCACTTTGGGAAGAAGGCAAGCTGGTAGAGGCAGTGTGATGCTCTGGGCAATGTTCTGCTGGGAAACTTTGGTTCCTGGTGGTCATGTGTTATTATGATACCTAAACATTGTTTCAGACCAAGTAGACCCCATCATGGCAACAGGATTTCCTAATGGGAGTGGCCTCTCTGAGCAGGATAATGTTCCCTGCAGCACTGCAGAAATTGTTCAGGTTTGGTTTGAGGAACATGACAAAAAGTTCAAGGTGTTCACTTGGCCTTTAAGTTTCCCAGATCTTAATCCTATCGAGCGCCCTTGTTGCGTGTTGGACAACCAAGTCCAAGCCATGGAAGCCCCACTTTACAACTTACTGGACTTGCTGCCACTTTCAGAGGTCTTGTAGAGGGCATGCCTTGGTAGTTCAGAGCTGTTCTGGCAGCGTAAGGGAGAGCTGCACGATATTATCAATGTGGTTTTAATGTCAGGGCTGGTCTATATTTCTGTTAAACTAACAAAGTTGCAGTCATAAATTTACATACATTCATAATGGACAGGAATGTCATGGCAACATTGAGCTACGTATAAGTGATTCCATTCAACTGATTTCCCCCCTCCTTGTGTACATCATTTTAAGCGAAGTTAACCCAAAGAACTTTCGGTAATTTATTTTGAGTTTTCCAATATCATCAGATGGAATTTATTCGCCCACTTAAATTATTAATTCAGTGCTGCTGAAAGTCCCAAAACGTCTTTTAATTGCCCTCAACTTCCTGTTAGTGATCGTGATTGACTACAGCCTGCAGCGTGCCAAAATAAAAAGGGTTTGTCTGACAGCCTTCATCGAACTGACCGACACACAGCGAATGGGAACATTTGAGGAGCTCAGAGCATATCTGAGACAGAGGATGGTAGAATTTACATTTAGGAATATCTTTTGGAGCCATTTCTAAACAACTGCAGACTCCAAGATCAGATTAAACAATTATACACTTCACAGCAAAAAAGTCACCATCTGGATTTTAATAAACAAACACTTAAGAGCCTTTGATTGGATAATTAATGCAGTAATTAATATAGATCAGCTGGCAACGATTTCTTTAAACCTAACTGATGCAATAAGTAGCTTCTTGTTTTCGTAGAATGGTCGTAAAAAAATTGTTTCAAAAGGGTCTATTTATTATTAATTGATAATTATTGATGTAAATGAGAAAGTTATACAGTAAAAAGTTGTAAACACTGGTCATACTGTACCCGTTTCAAGTCCAAACTCCAGGTAGTTCTCAGTGACGATGAGGATGGCCATCGCTTTGACAAAGAAGAAGAACCCAAAAGTGATGCAGAGGGATCGCTCACCGCCTTCTTCTAGCTTGAAATAGTGAGCCGTGAGGGAGAAGAGGATCTTACTGAAGGAATAAGGAGTTAAGGACTGACTGTAGTTATAAAACAGGCACCGTGCAACAATTCTTTTCAGCAAAATGAAGCTATGGATCTTGCAATTAACTTTCTAAAACCTGACTGGTGTTTAGACACGTTTTTACATTCAGGCCAATTGTGATTCAAGCGTCATAAATTCAAGGCCCTATCTGAGCAATATTCTTTTCGCGATGTTGAAAGATGTGAAATATCCCAATACCGAATTCCAATTCCATAGGCCACTTCAAAAAAAAAAAAAAACATGTTGAATCCTACCAATCCGAAGCGCCATCTGAGTCTCCAAACTTTTGATCACTCATTAATATGAGCTCAGAGAGGATCTGCAGCTCCATGAGAAAAACTGTAGCTTTTGATTGGGTTCCAGGCTATGACTTTTAGGGAGCAAATCTAGTTTCCATTTTTATATCCTGGAAATGTGATACTTCTAATCAACTTCTTCTCACAAACCATCACTACACAACGCTTAGGGTATAGGACACTGAGTCAGACAATCACTCCCGGAAAAAAAAAGGCAATATCAAATTAAAGTAGATCTGCAACGAAAGGAATGAGGAGAGGAGAAGAGAAAAGAGGAGAAGAAATAGGAAGAGAAGAAGCCTGTGCTTTGTGTGCAAGCGTAAAGGCAGCACATTCGATTCAAGTGAATGCAGAACTGAATTCATCTGGTATTTGAGTTGACACATTTGTGCTCTTAAACAGTACGCGAGAAATTAAAAAAAATAAACCTTGGTGAAAAGATGCTTGATACAGTTTAAACGCTTATGACCAAAGTTGAGGCAAATTCAAAAGGCAAGTTAAACATATTAAAAATGGGGGGGGGGGGCGGCATCATTAGTAGGAAGGTGTTCTAATGAGGCTCCTCATGAAGCCTGCATGCTGAAAATCAAGTAGAGTTGATTACACCGGTTCAGGTCAATCATGTGGGTGCACAGTGCAAAATCACAGACAACTGGAGAAGGCCATCTAAGGAAATATCTCACTGCCCATCACATTGACAAAGCCATTTCTCTGCCACACACTCTTCAGAGCCAGCCCAGTAAAATGGCTCCTTACTGACATCGTCCATCCATTTGCACTCACACAGGCCTATCATCATCCTCATCATCTTTATCATGCCATCAGCCAGCCTCCTTCTTTCCTATTGCTCCAACCTCTTTTTTTTCCCAGGCAAATCAGTCTGGTTTGGTCATGAAAATTGGGTATCCAATCTTCAGTAGCAGGTTGTGAGGGGGTGAGGGGCAATGCATATAGCTGGGAAATTGATCCTTGTGGGCTGTTCTGGGGTTAATGTGCATGATTTAGCAGCCGGAGAAGAAGGAAAGAAGCAGAGGGGGAAAAAAAAACAACAGGTGCAGACTGGTAAAAGAAGAAGATTCTTACCCAACTGCACTTTCTCTCCTAAAGAGACCTTCTCGACAAAGAAAGCTGTTTATGGCATGCTCGCCACAAGACTTTACACATTACAAACTTTACTCGCGTGAATACTTAGCCGGAATACCAGTTCCAGTGCTGAAGTATTTCTAGGTGACATTGTTTACAAAAACTATAATTGACATTACCAGTAGCCAGGTTCTTTCCAGCTGCTCTGGGGATGTGTAATGCACAATTTCCTACTTTTTGCCCTCAGGCTTGCTCACAGTAAATAAAATATATAAGCAGATGGATACAGATTTTTTTTTTTTTTACACCAGTAGTCATGTATATGCCCATACCACCATGAATATCCTATTTCTCATAAGAACTTCCTGTTTCCTATACAATTTCCTCATTCTATCACTCCATCACTGGTTAACCACAGGTTGTCTCTTCTGTCTAGAAGACTTCATCCAAGTACTGTTTTTGTGTCCTATAAATTGTAAGCTGCACTTTGGGGGTTACCACTGTTTGGCATCATTCTTTCAACTCCCCTGTGGTCATGCTGATGTTTTCCAGTTTCTGTGACAATGTTTACCACTCTTTATTTTTCTGTGTATTCAAAAACTCAAAGGGGTCATTTCCACATTTAGAACTCTAAGTAAAAGCTAGGAAAATACAGAGACGATAATTTTTTTATTTATTTAAAAAAAGCAGAAAACGGTCAGTGATAGATAAGAAAAAGACACAAATAAAAGACAAGAAAGGAAAAAGTGAAAAAATGAGAAAGAAGAAGAAATGTAGAGAAGAGAGCGGAAAATGTGCAGCCTCTCGCATAGTGGCATAATGTAAAAAAAAAAAAAAGAAAAGAAAAAAGGCTTAATAAGTTAGCTACCATGGACGTACGACACTAAATGCAACTGTAAATGGATAAAAAGTAGTAGACATTATTTAATAAGTATAACAGGAACTTCAGGGTGGCTGTGTGTCCGGCCACATCACACCACACTATGGTCAATTATTTTTCTGTAAAAGCATGGCCCATTATGTTTCATTTCTTATTTATTACATAAAAGCACTAAAAAAAATCATTAAAGAGAAAGAAATCTGTACATCAAATCAGACAAGGGTTTTATTTAATGGTCGTAAATTATTTCGCCTTTCGCTAATGAAACAAGGACTATGGGGTGGGGGGGGGGGGATTGGGGTTGGGGTAAATAACGTTACCTAGTTTAGTAGTTGAGTAATGAATCATAGAGTGTTTTATTTAAAAAAAAAATTATAATAAAAAATGGCCCAGACAGAACTTAAGCATTATGTAGAACATCAAACTCTGCAGTTCCTCCTACACCATTATCTCTTCCGACGTAACCTTCATGACATTCAAGCTGCAGCGCTCATGACATTAAGTCTTAACCCAGGGTGAATGGTGTTATGAAGGATACATGACAAAGGCCAGCACTAACAAACTCCAAACCACACTGATGTTCATCTCTCCATTAGCCTCAGCTACACAGAAGTACAGCTCAGTGATGAGGTACACTGCTGTCGCTGCCACTGTGAAGTCCACCAGCCACTGAAACTCCGGGAAGTAGTGCAAAGCTAGCAGAAAAGAAGAGTAATGAGGTCTTCGGTGCAGAGAGCAGCATGGAATATATGAGGCTGCAAGGCTTCTAATGATATGGAGCAGATGGAAGTGCATATACCTAGTGTGTCCACTTCGGCAATACATTTCGTTTCCAGCTGGAGGTCGATGTCTTTGGGAACCGTCAGTGGCTTGGTGTCTATGTGCCCATTGTATTTCCTAAAAAATATGCACACAGGTTTATGCAGGTTATACTTTAGATGAAGTAGAGTCAAAGTTTTGCCTTTTTATTTCATGCAAAAAAAAAAAAAGCTGCAAGCTAGAACTTGGAAATAACATGGCAGACTAGTTGTGCAAAAGGCTACATCTCCCAGACTTAGGTCTGAGCCAGTCTCATTAAATTATAGTCTAAAGTGTTAAAATATAGGGAAGTGAGTCTGAAAAAGAAATCGTCTACGTCTATGAGGACAGAATAAAATAGTATTAGCTCATACAGAAAAATCAATATTATAGCACACAGATTAAAAAACAAAAAACGCATATCTAAAATACAAGGATTTACTTTTAGCCCTAAATGATATACAGATTTGCAAAGCATAGCCTAGACTTGGCTCAGTCTCCCATGGAAACACCACCGCCATCAGTGTTTGCACCTTTTACTGAGGATTAGAGTCCCGCTTGCTTTCAAAAAGAGGCTAAATATACACAATGCTGCAAATCAAACACATTCCTGCCTCAGCACTAAGGCTGTTGGCATGAGAATGTTGAATGTTGAGGTCTGCTGGGAACAGTAGGATACTGGAAAAGGGAAGAAGGAGGAGAACATGGGCCTCCAGATCAACAGGGCCCAATGTTTGAGCCCTTTGCCCCATAGCCGCGGGCCAGCTGTCCTAAAAAGCAGTGATCCTCTCGTCTGGAGCTCTGTTGTTTACCCAGGGCCATGCGCACTACGGCGGCCAGCACAAAAGCCCTGTGGGAATCCAGATCTTCTTTCGTGTTTGATCTCAGAGCTACCTGCTCTGGCCTGGGAGGTCTCCAATGAGCCAAGTCTTTACAAGAAGGTAAGCGGAACAAGGGAGGTGGACATTGGCTGATCTTTAGTATTTAAGGGATTAACATGCAGGACTTTTTCAGTGTACAGTTGGAACAAAGCAACTGATTAAACTAGAAACATGTTAAGAGCAAAGAAAACTACATCTTGCTGGTTAATTGTACATAAAAAATTATTTTAAAAAAATTAAAATCAACGGTACTGCATACCTGTCCTTTTTGTTCTTCCCTGCTTTCTGGTGCTTTCCAGCAAGGCTCCTCAACTCATCTTCTGTTGGATGCTGGTACCAACGCAGACTGAAACATACACGCAAGGCCAATAAAAACAAAGGAGATTTTGATGATTAAAAAAATAAATAAATAAAAATTTAGCACAGCCTCTTCAACTTTCTTTGGAGTCCTGAGAGGGCTGTGCTGTTTTTAGTTGTTTTCCATGTTTATTTATTCATTAATGAAAACTCAATTATGGAGCTCTCTAAAGCTAAAAGAAAAAATATCCCGTGTTTGAACTAGGGAAAAAAAAAATAAAAAATCAGAAAGTTTCACAGCCCAAACAAGTAGTGATGAATTATTGAACACATTCTGTGGAGCTGTTTACTCTAAACACATGGAGCTAATTAGGAGGAGCCAGGCGGGCCTCGTCGCGGTCCTCTCGGGTGATTCCACTTTCTGATGCTGCCCTTTGGTCCTACTGATGAGGCGTAATGATGCATCTTTGGCAGGCCCATTATACTAACAATAAAATTAGAGCTTCAGCAAAGTAGATCATGTTGTTCTTGTTGAACCTGCCTGGGCAATGAACTGCTGAGATACAATGCTAGAGCACTCGAAGGGTCAATCAACACAAAAGGGTCTCAATGCGTTCGCTCATTACCTGCCACTGCAAAGCAGCCATCTTGCGAAGGAGTAGTGAGGTATAATTTTCTGAATCACGCAGGCCATTACCATGGTAACCACCAGTTGCACACTGATCACACCCTGGGAGTAGAAGACACACTTAGAAATGGAAAAAAAAAGTGCAAATAACAGATTTCAAGTAAAAAAACGACAAGTTAAATATACATTACATGCAAACTACACTTTTGACATTTGCTGACTTATTAACATAAAAATAGGCATACTAGCAGGAACGTTATAATAAAAGTTTATTATAATATTGCTGAAATGAGAAGTTTTCAACTTTCTGAATGGTTCTTTAAAGGAACAGCCTTAAACGACCAAATAAGACCATTCGTCTGTGTTCTTTATATGGAACATGAAAATTCTGCCCACTTTGTGCACCTCAGGAGCCCAGACAGAGTGAAGAGGGAAGCAATTTCATTTGGCCAAACAGACTGGATATTGCAAACATGCTTGAATGTATCACTCAGGTATCAAAACTCATAACTGCCCTTTTAACCCAACATCAATCTCCTTCGACTGAAGTGGAAGTACTGCAGCCATCACTGACCAATTCCCCCCTCCACACCAGTGATGCTCGGTCTGAGACCTGTACTTCAGCGTGAGACGCGGACCTGCATTCAAATAACCTCTGATCTGTAGATTCTTGTGTGCTGGACTAAGCACTCGACTTCGAGTCACAGCATGGCTCGTCAGACAACCAGGACTTGTGTGCTAGCATCAATAGGGGCAGAGGTGTTTCGGTCCAGACAAATTAAATGTCCGCTAGCCAGTTTAATAGGAACGCCATTCATTTATGCCTGCTTAGTGATGTAATGATCCAATCAAGTACAGTGCAGAATTTCTTGAATCGAGAGCTTCATATGGTGTTCACATCAAATATAAGAAAAGGGGGGAAAAAGGTCATTTTAATTGTGGTATTTTTACTAATGTCACATACGTTAAATTAAGTATTTATGCACATTTCAGATCTCCTGAGACTTTCATATACAACAGTCTAATGACTGGGACATATAGAAAATAATATAATTTCATACCTTAAAATAATAATAATAATAATAATAATAATAATAATAATGTTGTTAATAATGAAATAAAATACACAAAATAACTCCTATATGAATGACTGCTTTTTGATCATTCAATGAATTAAACCCAAGAACATAAGAAATGCATTTTTTTCTTTTATTTGGAAGTGATTTTAAACAGGACTTTGACCACTGAGAAAACGTCACGCTGTCAAAACGGGAACAATATGAATACCTCATATAAAAAAGGTAAACACTAAAACACTCTATTGCACTTCAAATTTCAGATATCAAACTGACAGAAATCGTTCTCTTTTTAGGTACAAGCTCAACTTTTTTTGACACTGTGGGAAATTTCACTCGGTCTCATTCTCCTCTACGCTTGCTTTTTTGTGTTACAGCACACCATTTGAAGCTCCTACTGTAGCTCAGAAAGCACAATGCCAAAAGTAGCTTCTGCACCAATGGCTATCTATATAAACGATATTGGAAAATCTCTATCAATACAGAGTTTTCTAATGTCCCACAATATGGTGAATAATGGTGGGAAAAAAAAAATCCAGTGAGTGAAAATCCTACAGTGGAAACAACTTATTAACGAGAGAGGTTAAGGGAGAATGGAGAGCTAGGGTAACTCAAACAACCACTCTTTACAACCACAGTGAGTACAAAGGCCTCTCAAAACATAAAATGTGAAACCACTTGGAAGATGGAGTACAACCGCAGAAGAGCACATTAGGTTCCACTCGTGTCAGTCGAGAACAGGAACACAGTGGGGAACGGGATCTCCTGACGTGGACAGGTGAAGACTGGGAAAAGGTTTGTATGGATAATTGTGTAACTGCATGAATGAGGAGGTTTATGGGGTTTCCTTTCAAAGTGGCTTGTGAGTGTATGTCAGTGATTTCTGACAAAATGGAAGTTAAAAACATGGTTTAAGAGCTGTATGTCACAGACGTGTTCACGGCCATGAATTTGAACAGAATTTGCTAACAATAAAATTTAAAATATTTTTTTTTCATGCATGCATGGATGGATGGATGGTTGGATGGATGGATGGTCCACTCAAGCTCCAAGTTGATTTATTTAATGCAATAGAGATAACTGCCATACCTGGTATTAATATCTTTTAATATCCAGCTTTTGTCTGCAAAATAGGAATGCATGTGTTTTTCTGCAGAGCGAGTGCAGAACAAACAGGTACCGTCAGAAATTAAGCTTTAATTACTTGCACACAGTTGATACAAATAATAAAAATTTACAGAAGAAATATACTGGGCTGCCATTAATATACCTGGGTGGTCCGCAACGGTGACATCTACAGTATGTCTGGAAAAACCCCCGTATAATCGAACAGAACGACTGGTTTGGGGAAACACAAGAGCCAGTGAAGACAGTAAATGCTGAAACCATATTTGTAGGTCACATAAATAGCTCGCTTCAATCATGTGCAGCAATCATTCAGTCCCACTGTCAACTCCAACAACATGGCACATGCAGCCAAAAAAAAAAAAAAAAAAAAAAAAAAAAAAAGCAAACGCTCTCCTCCTTTTCCATTTTTAGACACAAGTACCCGTTCTATTCTCTACCATAGCAATAACTAGTAAACACTAGAATCACACTAGGTCCTCTGAAGAAGCAACACACTCCATCCATTCCGCCCAGGCTTCAGCTAGCAGTGCATTACAAGTCACTTACGTGTCCATTAGTTAGACAATCACAGAACCTTAAGAGGTCACAGAGTCAACACCATATCACTGCTGTTCAACCAACAGCTCAGAATTGTGTCACACTTTAAACTGGACCACATTCCTCATAGAACCACAAAAACACCCGAATCCCAGCACACTGAGAGTACACTTATCTATAGAAGGGATATCTTCACCATCTCTTAGAAGAAGCACCAGCAAACAAATCACTCTCAAATCGAGGGAACTTGTATCTGTCCCCAAAACCTGGTTTATAGATTCTCACTATGTAAAGTACATCTCGTAAAGGGTAAGTTGTTGTAAGACCACTGAGGCGACAGTGGTTTTCACCAAAAACACAGCCACCCAGTGAGGCCATAAAACCCTGAACGAAAATAATTGTTTCTGAAAAGGTGAGGGCATGGAGTGCCTTTTCTGAGACATATAATTTACAGCTCGCTGATAGGACATGACTTCATAGCTCCTTTTTAGTGATGGTTGACAGACATTCAGTCAACAATGCTAGAGGGGAATATTTTCCCTGTTTTATTTTTGCGTAATAATTCTGACTAATTGTTTAATAATCTAGCTAATTATAAAAAAATTTTTTTTTAAAAAGGCATGCTTAGCGCTTCTACCAGAAATATAATAGAAGAAAAAGTATTATTCTCCAAATTTGACGTTAGGTTTGGCTTTTTTTCCCTCTTTTATCTGCATTATGATTTTTTTTCTTTACATCAATTCAGCCTCGTCTCTGATTGGTTATATACTTTACTATGTGTAAAATGCGAGCCAATCAGCACTCCTTCCTCACCCAGAGACGCGGTGGGTGAAAGACTGAAGCAAAGACAGGTGGGAGAGAGTTGTTCGACAAAGTTCAATCAGAAATGGAAGACACATTCTTCCTGGAATACAGTCCACTTCACCTGCAAACATATGCAGAAAGAATTTATTTATTCGAACAAGAGAGGAACCATGGCATCAAATCTTTGCACAGCCAATTTTCACCTACTAAATGGATTATTAAAGGTTTACGCCAACCCCCTCATTCCTATCAAGTCAGACTGCTGATTGAGATGTTTACGTGAAAAACAATTCTAATACACAACGTTGCGTATTATGCTGTCTCGGTGTGACTTAGTGACTTGACATTTACTGCCCGCTCAAGTGCCCATATGATACTTTGTGGCACCATGTCTTTACGCTGTCAAGGAAACGAGGCAGATAAATGTGACCAATATGTGCTATGCTGAAAATGTAGGTCACACATATGCACTGGGAGGCGAATTGGAGGTGTACGCCTGAGCCATCGGTATCGGGACTAGGTCCGCAGGGGAAAATTAAAGCAGCAGGAGTTGACTATCTTCCTCAGTAGCGCTGACCCAGAATACACATGGGGGCAAATGAGGTCTGAGGTGGACTGGTAGAGATAACCAGCAGATGAAAGAACTCAGTTGCTTGGTACTTCTTTAAAAACAAAGCAACCAAAACAGGTTGGAGGATATCAATATTAATCCACTAGAGATGTGACTGTGTAGGTAGACTGTGGATTTGATTTGATTTTAACTTTGGGAATCGCAATTTTTTTGCATTCTACTGTTTACTGTCTCAAGCAGCTAGATTTATTACAGGTGCTGAAGTATTAAAAAACGACTATTTTAACTCATAATTTAATCCATTTTAATCCATCTAAGTATCTAATAAGTTGTGTTGTTGGTTGTTTAAGTGTCGTGTTTTGTATGGAGGTGCCAGTGTTTCTCCAACCACCCCTAACCTCAAAAGAAGAAGAAGAAAAAGCGATACTCTTGCAAAATAGGAGTATTTGATAAAGATAAAGTCAGGGTTGTTTTGTTGTTGTAAAAGCTTTAGTATTTTTTTTAATGGAATATTTAGCATTCGTAATTTCTCCTCAATTATGTAAATCAATAAAAAATGTTGATCCAATGAATGAAACCAGCTT
>JAQMYG010000014.1:12825052-12843740 GCA_030014215.1 Clariallabes teugelsi | reverse complement strand
CACACACACACACACACACACACACACACACACACACACACACACACACACACACGCACGCACACACGCACACACACTCCAAATATTCTCACACTCTTAGGGTTAATTTGCATAAAAGTTAGCCATGCTAAGAACCCCAGTAGGCTCAGAGCTAGAACAGCAGTGCAAAAGACCACTCCCTTGTGGATCATAGAATAAAATGGTCTCATCTGTAATTCCACGGTCTCTTAGCATAGTTTTGTCCTCTGTTCATTCATCCAGGATATTTCATTCTACACAAATGAGAATCATGACTACAGTAAGTTTTTAATGGCAAAGTGTTCCAAATCCTGATACAGAAAGCTGGACATAAAAAAATAAAATAAAATGTAAATACTTGTGCTTGAGAAGTAGCAGTTTCTGTATGGACATCCTTTAATGTATCAAACTTAAACTAGTTGGCTAGGCATGTGTTTTCTTGTCTGAAGTTCAAGTTGAAGACCATGACGGGTTCAGGAGGTGATCGTCAGAGCCAGACAAGTCAAGCAGGGATAAAGCTGGAGAACAAATGACTGATGGCTCTCTGGGGACCACTGTTCATGTCTGATCCCAGGGTGCTGAGACTCTGGCTAGACTGAACCACTTTTGTCTCTACTCAGTGATCCCCACGACTAGGCTGAATAGCACAACTTGACCCCTTGTCGCCTATAGGGATCGACAGTGTGGGGTGGGCGGGTGTTGGGATTTGTATTAGTGTATGAATCTAGATGGCGATGTTGGTCTCATTTGGTCAACAATTTAAGAACCATAAAAATTTTGAAAGACTATATGCAATATAAGAAAATGATGTAAATAATTAACTGTGAAGCGATAAAGGAAATGAGTCACTCAGTGTCTTGGTGTTGATTTGTGCTATTAATTTCAGCTCTTTAGTCGCTGGACCAGCTGAGATTCACCGGTGGCGAGACAGAAGTAGTCTGCCGTCTGGCTTTCTGGACAATGCGCCCAGACTAGTCATATACCAGACTCAATAAGCACATTTGAATTCAAGAGGGATTCAAAAAGAATTTGAAAATTAGCCTACATATGTTAGGAGTGTGTGGTTATATTAGAGCCGGGAAATAGTGAAAGACTTTTACGTGTCCTGCTGTGATAATGGTGCTCTATTTGCAAAAAAAATCCAACCAGTTGTACCGTTTAAAGTCAAATGACTTTTCTTATGGCATTTAACAAAAGTATACAAAGATCTTTTTATTAAATCAAAATTGCAAAGATTTTGTATTTTATTATTAGTAGTGTCACTACTTTTTGTTTCATACAGGCTGACTGAGCCTAAAAACACCTCCGAAAAAAAGGGGTTATACAAACTGACAGTCTGTTTCTTAGCCTCTCGACAGCTTTGTTCTGTATAAAGCAGTAAAATGGTGCTGGGGTTGATTCTAGGCTATGGATTAATTGAAAGGCAGAAAGCGCTTCACTTGTGTAAACCACTTTGCCCTGAGGCCTGATGGGGAAAAGGAGCTCAGCCCGTGAGATATGACAGCATTAATAGAGGGGTGGAGGAGATGCTCAGTGGCTTTTTATCTCTTTAGATGAAGGCCACCATGCCAAACTCAATAACCCCATCTTCCCAAGGGTCAACATTTTGCCAACTTCTCCACTTTCTTCTTTCGGGTAAAAGGAACACTTTGAAACTGTGTTAGAATGCTGCGAAGTAGTGCAGTGTGGTGTAGTGTATATTGGAGCCTATTAATGGAAGGCAAGTATACATGGTGCATGTTAACCTCATCTTATACAGTGTTAATATAATATCTATCGATTTATTTATTTTGAGAATTTGAGCATCTGAATGTTAATTAATATCAATGTAAAGTAAATATAAGAGTACACTACACTGTTTACATACTTAAGCGCTATCACATGAGAGGAAGTGCTGTTGGGCTGGATATCAGCACGGCTGTGAAGCGAGATATCCAGCACAACGGGTTGACCTAGGGTGTACAAGATACAACATTTATTATCAACAGATTATGATTTGTTTGTTTAACCAGTTATTTTGCACACAATCCTATCCCTACTGGTGGAGTTTGGCAGTTGACAGTTAGTGAATATAACAGAGGTGAACAGGGGTGATTAGAGCTACTATGCACCCGAAAGCTGGAGATTGTGGACACTTATTCTGTTTTAGAATATCAGCTACATTAAATTTTTTAGGTTCCGGGGTTGAATACCAAATAGCGTCAAATGGAAAGCTAGTGTGCTAGGGTGTACAATCACTAAGTAGTGCTCTTGTTTAGGGGTTGGAGAGAAATTTGGGATTCAGCCTCTTGTCAGAAGATAGTTAGCGTTATAGTTTAGGATGACAGAATGTTATATGTTTAGATGTGGGTTTTGAGTGCTGCTCTCTAGTCAGTACTGCAGAACGTACTGTAGCAACCTACTTTCACTCATGCTGTGACAAAGAAGTACTGTAATTTGTTGTTATAGCGTAACTGTTTTTAGAACATCTGTCACCTGGAGTGATACATACTGTATAGTTAAACATGCCAGTATTGTTACCATCCACTATCACCACTTGTTAAGACATCTCATCCAATCAGATCACTTGCTTGGAACTAACTTTCATAATAACCTATTAATACACAACTACCTACTGTACAGTATGTGGTCACATTACCTGTGTGTCAAGCAACAGGATAACAATCATCAGAAAAATAAGTCAAAGTTTAACCATAAAAATCTTACTCGACAAACCTGATGTAAAGACATGTTATAACAGATAGATCAAAAAGTACAGACTAGGCAATTCGGTAGAGTTATAACAGAGTTATATCAGGAAGAACGGGGGAAATATTACAACTGAGGGGATCGAGAAGCTTTTCAGAGGCTAAGAAAGAGGTTAGAAAAAGTTATAAGGCAGAAGGGGAGCTCTGTTGTTTGTGGATTTTTTTTATTATCAAGTTTAGAATGAAGGATGGAAACTTCTGAACTGAAGACCTTTTTGAAGTTTTTTTGACTATTATATCTGAATATGTGCTAGTTGACCATTTGTTAGACAAGAAGTTTGTTAAATAATTTTGTGTACAGGAGCAGATTGAGGAATCCAACAAGACTCACTTACCATCCACTTTCCTAGGAACAGCTATAATCCTGTAACACTTTCTTAGGAACAGCTGTAACAGTGTAACACTTTCCTAGGAACAGCTGTAACCCTGAAACACTTTGATAGGAACAGCTGAAACCCTGTAACACTTTCCTAGGAACAGCTGTAACCCTGTAACACTTTCCTAGGAACAGCTGTAACAATGTAACACTTTCCTAGGAACAGCTGTAATGCTGTAACACTTTTCTAAGAACAGCTGTAACACTGTAACACTTTCCTAGGAACAGCAGTAACACTGTAACACTTTCCTAGAAACAGCTAACCCTGATCAGCTGTAACAGTTTAACACGTTCCTAGGAACAGCTGTAACACATTCCTGCAGTTATCTATTTGGCCAATAATGTAGGCAGAATCCATGACATCATACAGATACTGGTTGATCTCAAAGACTTTTTGTTCTGATTTTCAACAGTTGGATGAGTCTTTGACCATGATAGCATCAGATTCCTGTACTTAGTTGAGAAGAATGGAACCTGATGTTCTGCTGTTGTAGGTCATCCACCCCAAGATTCAGTGTTTTGTGCTTTTCCTACCATGGTTGTAAATAGTGATTAATTCATGTTATGGCTATTTACCTTAGACATCTCTAATCATGAAGGCATTACCACCTAAAATACTGTCATTGCTCATAATATTTGCTTTGAGATACTGTTGTGTGTAAAAATCCCAGGTGATCAGCAGCTTATGAAATGCACAAACCAGCTCATCTATCTCCAGAACTACACCACGGTTCAATTACCTGAAATCACACTTTTTTCCTGTTCTGATGTTTCGTGTGCAGATTAACTAATGCATGATTTTGTGCATAGTGCTGCTGCCACATAAAAGACTGGTTTGATATCTGCATGATGTTTCAGGTGTACAGGTGTTCCTAATAAAGTGGCCACTGACTGTAAAAATGGCCACTGGCAAAATGCGCTTAATAGGGCAGAATAGTGTAGTGAAGAACAGTGTTACAAAGTAATCAGTTACATTACAGCGTTACTTTCTGATAAAAGTACAAAGTAACGCGTTAGAGTACTTGGATTACTTTTTTGATGTAACGAGTAATCTAACGTGTTAGGTCGGCCATTTAAGTACTGTACTCAGTTATTTAGTTATATTTTCAAAAATGTAATCTGTTATTCAGACAATTTATGTAATCCGTGAGCCAGACAGCAGGGATTCCATTATTGTGTGTGTGTGTGTGTGTGTGTGTGTGTGAAAGTGATCACACTTTGAGATGAGAAAGTACTATAACTAGTTACTTTTATCAGAAAGCAACGCTGTAATGTAACTGATTCCTTTTAATGACAGTCATTTTGTAATGTAATTAGTTACTTTAAAAGGTAACATCCCCAACACTGGTGAAAAATAAAGAATATGTATGGAAAAGTTGTAATGTTTCATTGCATAAACTACTATGGATAACTTACTGCTTTGTATGGTTGCGTCCTTTGCATCTTTTAAATTGTGAGATATCATCCTGATAGGTCCATTGAAATAAAAAATAATAATAATAAGTCAACCACTGATTGAATTTTATTACAAGTATATGTAATATTGTATAATGTTTGTTGGATGATGCAGAAAACCAGGAGCCAATCCTATGAGGCTGTAAAAACTGGCATGTCACAGGCCAGTATAAACACACAAATACATCAAGAGCGTGGTGTGTTTTTTGCAGCAATAAACACCAATGTTACATATGAGTAAAAACATGAAGGGGGTGGGGGGAGAGAGAACGAGATGACTGGCCTTGTGCTACAGCTTGATGGTTTTCTGCCTCTCTGGAGACTCCCACACTGTGCTGTATCTACACTTCTGAATCAATCACTATCTAGCAAGCTTCAAAGCACAAAGAGACACAGAGGCATGAGATGCACACCAACCCATATATAGGTGTACAAATGCTCACATGCATCAAATGAAAACTAAAAATCGTCGGATTGCTCCCATGGCAAGAATAAAAAAACAAGTGGCGAGCAGCAAAACAGATGGAACCATACCCGGCTCCTGTTCACGCTCAGGCACGAGTATGAGGAGCGCGTGTCATATCCACCTCTGCCATGATTCTTCGAGCTGTGCCATGAAACACATCACTGTCAGTCTGAAGGAGAGAACAACCTCAGAGGCCACTGCCACCCATCTGTGGAAAATCACTGTGCTGTGTATATGTATGTGTGTGTATATATACTGTCACTGGGGCCCATCATATTGGCAGATCTGCACTTTGGAGGACATCACCTGGCATGTCTGTGAATCCTGACGAGCAGACAGACACACTGGGAATATGTTACACAGTTCTTTCTCTAAAAGCTCCCTTTATTGTAGGCTGCCTGCCTCTCCACGCACACGCACACACACACACACACACACACACACACAAATGGTCCCTTCTTCAATGGCATATTCTCGGCTGCTCTAACGCATCCTACTGTTTGTCTGTAGCTGAAGTGAAGAAGCAGATTCTCTTACAGTACAACACGGCTTCATTTCTCTTGCATGAAAGTTGGAAAAGTTTGGAACGGAGGTGTTTGGTATCTCAGCGTCCACAGGGAGTGCAGCATACCTTAAAGTCTTTTTTTTTCTCTCTCCCTCTTTCACTTTTCTGCCCTCTTTCCCAATAAGAATAAGATAACACAAAGACCTGCTATCTGGAGATAAAAGTGAAATACTGCACTGTGCTTTCCTTTTTTCCCCCCCTGAAAATAAAAAGAGAGAGAGAGAGAAAAAAAAAGAACTACCTCTTGCAGTAGGTAATGCAGTTTAAAAGTTAAATACCTCTCCCAAGCCTTCCAAGGTCACTTACTTTGGCCTTAAAAGCTTTCTCGGTTTCTTTCTTTTTTTTTCTTTCTTCTTTCTTTCTTTTTGTGCAAATTCAAGTGTAACCCAAGAACAAAAAAATGATCGGGTCTCTTTGTTTCTTGTTTATTTCAGATCAAGCCTAAGTGACTCTGTTACTAGGCTTCTCTGGCATCTTGTGGTTTCGCATGCTTTTGGCTCAATTCAATTGTGCTGGGGCTAACCAGCACCGGTTCTGGGAAGATCTGCTCTAGAGTTGTGATTCATAACTGAACATGGCACATCAATCATCGGAGATTGACGATAGACATCCCTCGATCCGGCCGCTTAATGTGATTAAGGTACTGCCAGTCATTTCGAAGTTGTCCTTATTTTCATTTACAGGATTGCAGAAAGATTTATCTGACTAAAGCAACTGGAATCTGAGGTTATTATTTTCATTAAAAGCCAAGTACATTTCGTGTTGGCCAAGCTGTTCTTTTTGAGTATTAAATCACAGAGAAAGAGAGGCACACAGAAGCACACCAACACACACACACACACACACACACACTTGTTCCAGTCACTCACGGTTCATTATCATGCTGCTTACATCTCTTTGTCCCTTTCGGTCATGAGAATGAAGCTGTTCAGTGTTCCAGATTCAGGCAACACCTGGCCGGAGCCTGGTCACATGACTCTGAGGTCAGGCCCCCAGTTCCACACACACAATGGCTGGCTTTGTGCTCAGGTGTACAGCAAGGCTCCCATGTGATACACACTGTGTGACACAGAAGGAGAGGGTAGAATGTCTGATCTGGTCTCGTCCTACCTCAAGACACATGGCTCCGAGTGTCTGAACCTCTCCCTGATGCAATTCTGTGCAAATGGCACACTTACATTACTCCTGAATTGTGAATTTGGACTTTCTCCTTGGCTTAACTTATTCTCATTATGATTTGTCAAAAGTGTCATTTTTGGGAGGGAACAAAAAGTACAGCTAGACAATAAAATTCCATCATGGACTGAAAACCTATTGCTATGTGATATGTCCATGTCAGTCAACTCGTGGCAGCACAATGTGGGTGTCAGAATAAGCCTGGGACATGTTTTATTTCTTTATGTAAATTCTATTTATAAAATCATTATTTTGTGTGATTTATTTGCCTATTGCATAGGCTAGAAGGTAGAGTAAATGTCATATTGCATATATCCACTGTATGCATGGTAATTATCATAACACCACTAACAGGTCGGTCAATCACGAACGGCCACGATGTTATGGAATGATGTGACCAACAGAGAGGCGACATTAAGTAAAATGGCAGTGTATGAACATGATATGGACCCTTTTAGCCGTGAATGTTACCTCACCAAACCGACAGGAATCCCAGGAGCTAGTAAATTACAGGAATGTAACAATAACTCTAAGTGCAGCGTTCTCTTGGAAAATAATGATTGAGCCATGTCTACCATTTCACTCGACCCAAGAGTGATCTTTTTAATATCCACCGTATTAGAAATTCCATCATCTACAATACAGAAAAACAAATCACACACTGCAGATGTCCTTCTAGAAAAATAAACTATTTATTGTATAAATAAACTTTATAGTGCAAACATATTCAAGCAATTTTGTGAGAAAATATTTGTACAAGGAGAAGGCAGTAAAATCATACACTGCATAGTGAATTCACTTATGAACCACGTTCGAGTCATGTATCTTGTATTCGATCCAGATGCCACTGTGTATTTATTCCAGTTCCAGTATATGGTTTGCACTCCACAAACGCATACACGTAATCCAGGAAAACTTTCAAAGAAGACAATCCATCCATCCATCCATCCAAACAATGCTGATGATGTGGCTCACAGATTCAGGACATATCTCTTAATCCTCATCATCCTTTGATGCTCTGCACCTAAAGATGAGAAGAGAAAATATTAGTCACAAATAAGCCGTATGTACATCATTAAGCCATTTGTTCAAAGCTTCCTGCATAGCCGAGGGTTCTCAATTAACTAAAAATGCCCTATAAGGAAAACTGGCAACCATTTTAGGGTATTAGATGGAACACTTGGGGTTATCTTTAAAATACAAGCTTATACATGCTTGTCTGAGCTCAAAATAACATAAATGCTTCTTTAGAGTACTTCCTGAAGAATAACCATAGACCAATTTAGAATGCTAGGTATAACCTTTTTAAGGATAATTGTGACCCATCATATCAAGTCATCATATCATCATGTCACACACATTAGTTTAGTGCTATGGACAATAAATTACAAATATCAAATAAATACTGATCCTTCATCAAGTTTTAATCCAAAATGAGGTTTTAAAGCACTTTAATGAACACTTTCCAAGTTGGTTACTCCAATCGTGATAGAAAACAATGCTTTCATGCGATAAAACTCCACAGCTGGCTGTTGAGTTATTTGTATTTTTTATTTTAAACCCTGTTGTCAAAATGAGGCTGAGCTTTCCCACTTTCTTACTACAACATGCAATCATCATTTAAATATTGCATAACAATATGCATAACTCAAATCACCCAAAAATGGGACACATTTGAGTTCATGTATGTGTCAAAGTGTAGTTAGTTCTTTCCAATGAGAATGTTACACTGACCCCCTCCAACCCAACACCACCTCAATGCCGCATGTTGAACAGATGCAAGTATAAAAAGCTGCAATTGCATGACTTTCTTTTATTTGGAGTCAGAGTGTTAGCCTTCTCCCTCACTGGTTGGCAGGTTGTTTATAAAAGAGGAGAGCTGGCTGGTGGCTGTTCACTGGCAAATGACTGACATACAACAAGGTCTTTCATTTATTTACCAATCTTTTTAAGACAGAATGTGAGCATACTGAAAAAAAGGAAAAAAATAAACCCTGGTGTTTAAAAAAAAAAAAAGTGTGTTCATCCCAACATCACTTTAAATGCTTGTACCCATTTACCTTAAATTACCTTAAAGAAGACTGTATTAAACATAGTTTATAAAGAGAGGAAGGACCAAGTAATGCCCTAATGCATGGTGTGCGCCTTATGAGATTTAAGAACAGAGTAATAGTTAGTATAGTGCATTTATACAAGTCATGGAGTTTTTTTAATATGGGTATTTGAAACATGCATAGCTTTGACTATATATACTCTGAAGGCTCGAGGCCAATTGCAGTTACAAGTCATCAATGTCAAAGTTAACCTGCAAGTTGAGTCTAAATCATGTGACACGGCTACATTATGACTGGCTAGAACTTTGGTTGAACTTAGGTAGATAAAAACCACAAGTGACTTTTTTGTTTGTTTGTTTTTTTAAGAATAATTTCAGTAAATTTTATCAGTCAAATAATATGTAACCTTCAATAGACTTTGTCTTGTTATTATGACTTTGTCAATAAAAGCTTGCTGATGTCATCTTTTTTTTCTGCAAATCTCAATTCTACTCCCTTACTTTGTTTAAATTCTATAAGCCAGGGGCCGGATATATCAAATGTCCCAGGGATCATATTTCTAATGTTTAAAAGCATTCATTAAAAAAAAAAAAATTGGGGAACCATAGAGATTTGTAATATTTCACTATTTAAAGTTTTTTTTAGCTTTACTGTCACTACTAATTTAACACACTGCTAAATGTCTAAAATAAATAATATAATATAGGAATAAGTTACTGTATAATATATGCATGTGTTACAGTTACTGTAATAATATACGGTACTGTAATGTAACAAAAAATTTTGCAGGTGCAGACAAAATGCATAATACCGTATCTCATATCATGTTACTTTTACGGCAACCCGATTTTTTTTTATTCATCATTCTGTATATGAAACGCATACATACATAAATCATGAATCTTAGAACTTAATCATAAGAGATGCATTCAGAAACTTTGCTGCTTTGAGGAATGAAAAAGATCTCAAAGGTCTTAAGATGCCATGTATTCACTGTCAACAAAGAGGGGAACAATAATGGCTGACAGGTGTCCTCCCCATTTCAGGCTGCACTTTTGTTCCACTGCGCCCTGAGTCTTCTCACATGGATTTTCTTACCGTCCCTATAACCTGATAAGACGTTTCCTTTTTTTTTTTATGTGTGCAACACTGGTCTGGGAGTGTCTTGCGTTTTAGCTCTCTGTTAATTCCGATCATCCTGTTTTCACATAAGCGAGAAAGAGAATTGATAGGATTTCACTCCCACCTCCTTCAACAGTCCTCTACAAGAGTATTATTGTATTAGGTTTCCACATAACTACATTGTACTAAGGAAAATATGCGAGATCAGCAGAGATGTCTGTGGGAACCTACAGAGATGTACATGACATTAGCAAGAAGCTAGCTGTAGTTTTGTTTTCTGAAATAGTTTGGTCTAAACAGACCATTTATCATTCGTGGCCCTGTATTCTGATCTACATAATAACATTCAGAAACATCCACACAAAGCTTAAAATCTGGTTACCAACAATGCTGCTGCCACAGAAGTCACGGAAAGTCCTAAATATTGTAGAGAAGTGAAGTTCTGGCTAAAACTTGTAGAATAATAATAAAAAAATATAAAAAAAACACTAAATAAAATATATACCCAAGTGCCTTGAGATTATTTGCAAGATATAACTCTTTAAACTTGGCATCGCTTTATAACCGATAAAAGCTCGCATAACGCTTGCTTATCATGAAGTTATATAAAGATGGCTATAGCAATGAATAATTTGGCTACTGCATATACATACTATATAGAAGTATATATGATATAGTAGTATATGTATATGTGTGTGTGTTCAAGTCAAACTGGGACATTTGACTGTGCAGAATAATAGAACACAGAGTTAAGGGGGTTAAAGGGGATTATTTCTCTATAGAATCCCCTGCTATACTAATGCGCTATACTAATGCACTTATCCAAAGGCACTTTTCTCAGTACATCATACTGTGCTTGACGTCTTCTGTCAATAGGAGGAATTAATGTGAAACTAGTGAATACGCAGAACTGGTCTATTAGTCACGAATTCTAGACCTTGCAATTATAAGATTCTCATGGACAAATCAGTGTTTTTCAGATAGTGAGCCATAAAGTATTTGCTCTCAATAAAATTTCATTAATTTCTTCATTAATTTCTTCATTTATTTTTAGTAAGTGCTTTTTCCTGGACAGGGTTATAGTGGATGTGGAACTTGGGAATACACCCTGAATGATATATTAGTCCACCGTTGTGCACCATAATCACACTCAGCCACACCTAGGGGTTGCATGGTATTTAACGTAACCAATCCAACTACTCGTATGTTTTCAGGAGGTACGAAGAAAACAGAGAACCCGGATGAAGCCCACATGAACTGAAGGAGAACCTAAAAAACGTCACAGAGCAACCCTGAGAACTGAGAGGTCTTTTGTGGTGAGTCTTATAAATTCATAACAACACTCCTGATTAGTCATTCACTCATCGTCTTTACCGCTTTATCCTTTATACAGTATCACGGGGGGCCTGGATCCTATCCCAGGATACTTAGGGCATGAGACAGGGTACACTCTGAATGGGGTGCCAATCCATCGCAGGGCACACAGATACACACAATAACATGCTCATTCACACACTGCGGGCAATTTGGGAACGCCTGTTAGCCTAATCTGCATATTTTTGGACTATTATAGGAAACCGGGGAACCTGGAGGAAACGCAACCAAGCACCATGCACACAGAACGAGGTGGGAATGGAACCCGGATCCGGGAGGTGCTCCTGATGAAATTCTATGATGAGTAATGGTCATGCCTTCTCTCATGATTTCATTTCAAATTTTGATTAAAATGTTTAATTTGTTCATATCCATCAAGAGATGTGATTCTCATGAGGTGTTTAATAATAATCCTACACGGAGAAGAAACCATTGAATCATTTTAGACTTGTTTTTAATAAAAACAGACTTGAAGTTTTCTTCTTTTAAACCTGACCTGTTTCCTCCAGTGTAGTGTTCTTTCCACTTCTGCCTCTTGACATGGTTCCAAATCTTAGCCGGTTTAGTGTTTCAACAGATTTTGCAGAAGCAATTTTTCATACACCCAACTACAGCAATGATTACACAATAACAAAAAGTACTCCTGTCTGATGGGATGCTTTAAAATCACCAGCTACAGACTGTAAAGTTCCTTTGGAGGTAAAGAGAAAAACATCATCTAACAAAGTCTGATTGAACATCAGCATCACTGGGGGGGTTCATCATCCTCTCTCTCTCTCTGGTGCTGACGCTGCACAAAGCACATAACAAATTCAAGAGTGACCTCTGTCCACATACTGTCCATCACCTTAAAGTGATCCACGCACCCAAACCAAACTGTTGCTAGATGGCATGCCCTCATCCTCAGTAATCAAAGTGCAAACTTCTAGTCGGTGCTGAGTGCTTCCATTAAACTAAGTAGTCTTCCACATTTAGCTTACGTGGCAGTTTCTTCACATAGCTGCTAATAAATAGCCAGCATCAGCACAGTGTATGGCCTTCTCTCAACAGGCATATAATGATTTACATTATTCTATAAACTAGCATGTTAATGTGAACTTTATGATACAAATAACGAAGTCGACCCATTATCAGGTCTATACTGTAGGTATAACGTACAGTACAAATAGCAGGTTTTATGCAGATATTCAACCAAGGTCACATAATGTTTTTGTGAAATACAGTAATACAGATTGACTGATTGAAAAAAAAAAATTTAGTTCCATCCATCTACAACAGTAGGAAGTCAGTGTAGATAAGACAAGGAAGTTGAGCACTGTCATCACACCTCACATTCTTAAAATTCTAATATACTTTTAAGCACGTCAAGACCACGGAGACTAATTATGTCTCTAACGGCTCTCTGCTAACCCAAAGCGTGACCCTTTCCTTCATTTAACATTACTGTAAAAAGAAAGAAAAAAATCTGATGCTAACCTTGCGACTCAGCACAGTGAGCAATCCTTCTCTTCTTTGACCCCATGTCCCATCTCTTCTCACCTGGAATAAGAATAAACAGGAGCACGTCAGATGAAGGAACCGCAGATGGCTCCATATTGCCAGTTGAATCAGATCAAACCTTCTAATCTTGACCTACTTTTCCTCCCACATATATCCTTTTCGCCAGACTAGATAAACCCATGCTCTCACCACACATTTAACAATATATAAGCAAAGTGCAGCATGGCGTGCATTCTGCATCTCCCCTCACAGCTGAGGTACACTGAAACAGTTTCAGCTATTATAAATCATTTACCGCACGGTCCATTCCGCCTCTAAAGGGGGTACATTAGCCTTTAGACTAAACCCTGCTTAAAAACATGCTCTTCGAGGATCGTTTGTCTGAGTGTGTCATGACCTGTGACCCGATGTCTGATCATCTCCTGAGTTGTGTCACCTGCTTTCGTATAGATGCAGCTATTAACGGTCGCACATGCCAAACAACAAGAGACTTGGAGCTCCATTTCTACAGTATGTAGTGTAATTTTGTATATGATATAACGGCAGGAGTTGTTTTTTTCCCGTGTTATTACCCAGTTGCTATTTTTGTGGTTAGAAATAAACGCTAAAATGGTTGGAGCAGCGCAACAGGGGCTGTAACGTTCAAAATCTATCATCACTGTGATATTTATAAATCCACTGGGACCCAATTCTAGTGTACATTACTGCCTATGGAGAGCTTGATGCTAAAATGGTATTTTCCTGTCCATTTTTTTTTTCTATCAACACGGCTTTGCTGATGTACACCATTAACGTCACGCCACTTCGATATCAAGAGACGTCTCATCCGAATACAACTGAGCGGAATCATTTTGTTTATGTCAAATAAGAGCAAACAGCACAGCTGGGGCTACCGAACGTGAATCAGACAGTTGACATGTAATTACACATGGACCGTCATTTAATTAATGCAATCTGCTGAATGTCTAACAAACTAATTCAATACTAAAAGACCAGGCTGATATATAGAGCCACTAAACACGTACACATGTAATGAACATCCATAAATGCACATTTACTGTACACGTGTCTGTCAGCCAGCTGGTTATTTCAACCCACTACAATATTGCACTGAAATCTACAAGTGGAACCTAATAGTATATTATTATCGAAATGTTACTGAGCTGAGCGTTCAGTTTTTAAAAAGGACCGATATGAGATTGTTGACATTGTTTGGATCACCTACCACATACTGCATGATTTATTCATTCCGGTGACGTGACAACAACATACATGAATGTATAAAGAATACAGAATTCCAGCATCCTTATGCCTTTGCATTTATGGTATGATCAGGGACGACTTGCGGTAGACAGGTTATGGTAAATGCGAACGCTAACCACAAACCTGTAATAATAATCTGTATGCTTTTGTTGTTCAGATTATACACCATAGGTTTAAAAAAAAAATGTGTGTACAACAAAAAAAAAATGTGTGTACAACTCTCCCTGAAAGAAAACAGTCATATAGTCAATAGAGGTTTTCAGTCTGAATGTGATCAGGACATGGGATAATGGAGAGACAGCAGATATGCATGCGACCCCCGGCCCTGCATTAAATATTTCTCTCTATCTATCTTTCTTTCTTTGCCTGCTCTGCCCTGGGCACCAGAAGTTCGCTATCGCCTTGGCAGGCTGGATCGTTACCATGGAGATCCGGATAAACCTCGACTCCACCACCCTACAAGACGGGTGAGGCCATGCATTTGGGCGCACGCACACACACACATTCACACACTCACACATACGCACAGGAATCCACACAGGTAGTCACACATCCCTGTCTAGTGCCAGAGGCTGCAGTCTTTTATATGTGTGTAAATTAACTCGTGGTTATCTAAAGGAGAAATTTGTCCTTCCTTGTAATAGATTACTCACATAACCAAAGGGGTTACCTAGAAAGCGAAGTGGTGGACTACTATAAAATTAGAAATGCATCTTGGACACACTTAATTGGGCTGTTTAATTGTTACCATTGTAATTTATTTGTTTCTCTTGTTTGTTTTATGTCTTTCCTTTATGTGTGTGTGTGTGTGTCTGTGTGTGCTTGCTTGTATCTGGGGACATGTGGAGTTCAGACCACAGTTCATCCAGAAGTGATTCTTTTCATTAGCTATTGTAAATAATTTAACAGTGAGGCTGTTCTCGACACAAACAGCACTTGCAGTTACTTACACCATGTAGCCCCCCCACCACCACACACACACACACACAACCTACAGTATAAGCAATGGCTCCAGCATTAATATTTTCACTTTTACAGAAAAAAAAAAAAATAAAGGTCCATGAGATGATTTATAATACGACCCAAAAGTAGTCAAATCATCACAATCACATTCATCACCATCACGAACCTCCGGCAGAGAGAAAGAACAAAACACATAGGGTTAATATTCAAGCTTGCGTCTACCCCTCTTTTGTATATCCAAGATGGACGCGCCGTTCTCCGATGCATACGCTAAAAATAATCCTCCATGATTGGAGGGTTGAAGTGTCAATTATTCTTATGCAAATGTGCCCAGTTTCTCACGTTTCCAAAGAAAAAGACCACAGATGGCTACACGGAATTCTCTGCGCGAGCCCACCAGACAAAAAAGAGCTTGCATAATGTGATGCCGCTATTTGCATGTCTGTCGCCCGCCGCAATGAAAAATCAAGCACAGTCGGGAGGGTTAATGTAATCATAAGTGCCTTGGAAACAGACAATATGGATACACTCATTAAAAGGACAGCTAGTTGATAGATATCAATTCTAAAATAGTGAATTAGCAAGCTACAGCCCTTTCTTGACATTTGATTATTAAAAAAAATGCGCCTGAATTATTTTTTCTTTTTATACAATAAGCATAAATAATCGTGCATTTGATCTCCACAACATTTCCTCCCTTCAGACAGATCCTACATTGAACATGTGACACAGTTCCTCATGCGTCAGATGACGTGCAGACTACTCAGGCCTAATTACAAATCTGAAGTGCTCGTGTTAATAAAAAAAGCGAACCTCCCGCACCTGCCAATCAAGCGATTTCATCTTGAGAAAGCAAACACGGGTTTGCCAAAATGAGTGCAAGAAAGCCGAAATTTGAAAGGAAAAGGAAGACAAACGCAGGGAGAGAAAGGCAGGACACGACTGAAAGAACATGAAGCCGCTCTGCCTGTGTGACCCGAACAAGCCGCTAAAATGTGATTCCTGACAGTTCGCTCACACACGCACTAAGAGACAGGAGACTCTTTGCTTTCACACTAAAAACCATGATTTTGTCTCAGACAAGTCTGCCACCTGACACACCTGCTGTGGAACCTCGAAACTAGGAAGACAAATACGCGGATAAGCTCCAGTAGGCTAGGACGGAAATGGTGGACAGCTAGCTTTCAGTCGCCATAAAGAAAGAGGATGTTAGCATGTCTTTAGACTAGCTAAATGTTTGAATGTTCGCTGTTCAAAACAAAATCAATTGCAATTCCAACTAACATCCAAGATATCATTTGATTTTAGAATAGTTTTAGTAAATAAGCTACTGGTTTAACATAAGCTTTGACTTTTTAAAGTTAAACACTTCCTACCATGAAATGCTTGAACACAAGACAGGAAAAAAAAATGAGAATGCTGACCTTCCTAGTTGATGTTGTACTGGAAAACCAGGGAAAAATAAGTGTGTGTGTGTGTGTGTGTGTTTTGGTGAGGAGGGGTGAGATTTGGTTCTGGGAGGGGGGGGGGGGGGCTTTTCTGCTCCAAAAGAGTGGATCAGGAAACCTGCTGTGGCATCCTGTTACATGGTGACAAAAGCGCTCTTTCAAAAATGAGTCTCAACATTGCAGCCAGGTCGTCAAGTTCTGTTGATTGTCTCACACAGGGTCAAGAGCGACAGGAGAGAAGGGGATTGTGGAGCTATCTTAGACGATAATGGCAGTCTCCGATTTGAAATGGGTTCACCGTGTTAAGTTTGTTTTGACCCTTCTGGCTCCTAAACTATGGCTGTTTATAGAGTCAGAAGAACTGTCACATCATTTAAACCATCTGGATGTAGGATTACATTACCAATTTTGGATTGACTTCCGCACTAATATTATTATTATTACAAAAACAGCTGTAACATCCGGTGACGTGTTAGAGCAGACTTTAGGATGGTTTCTTGAAAGGAAAGGTTTGAAATACAGTAGATCAGATACAGCAGGATTAAAAAGAAACTATTGTTACTATTTTACAGCGTATTTGATGACTTTGTGATCATTTGAGCATTCCCTTAAAAAAAATCTAACAATCTAACAAACACCATTATTCATCATGGTCCCAATTTGTAATAATTCACACAGCAAGGTTAAGGTTGGGGTCAGGGCTAATATAATTGTACCTTTTCTTAAGCACTTGTTCGAATTAGTACAAATTGCTCATGACATCGGTT
This sequence comes from Clariallabes teugelsi, assembly GCA_030014215.1. Classification (NCBI taxonomy): domain Eukaryota; kingdom Metazoa; phylum Chordata; class Actinopteri; order Siluriformes; family Clariidae; genus Clariallabes; species Clariallabes teugelsi. Next base: position 12,826,446 of record JAQMYG010000014.1, on the reverse strand, counting down.
TCCTTTACCACAATGCGTTTGTCCAGGGCCATTCAACTCAAACTTGTAAAGGTCCAGTTACAAAGGTCTGGATAAGTGACTAGCATGACTGAATGGCTAGAACAGTTACCTTTTAGTACTTAACCATGTCATGAAAGTCTGTGAAATCTTCTCCCTTTCTGAGCTAATGTCTTTAGCCCTGTAACTAGTCTCTGGACCGATGAGCTGCTTTCAGCTAAAACATCTACATGAATGCGTGTCATTGGATAAACCGTAACAGAGGATCTGCTACAGACACGGCTGTTTCATGTCTAGAAAAAACTAGAATCGCCGAAATACTTCCAGAACATTTATCAGCTCTGCTATACATGTAGTATTTGCCCAAGGACTCATCTGAAACACTTTGCAAGTTTTGTATCTGGACCACAATCCACAAGTTGATACTGGTGGATCAATGGTTCAATGGTTCAATGGATCAATGGTTCAATGGATCAATGGTTGGGACAGACTCTAAACTGGACTCTTCATCCAAATAAATATAAATGATTAGGTTTGTGACCTATACAAGTCTATTCCTTCTTTAGGTTTATTCTTCACCAGAAATGCTGTATTGTAGATGTAGCAGATGTACAGTACATTATCCAAGTCCTAGAGTTTCCATCGTGGACAAGGCTCACACTCACAGAACTCTGTAACCCAGTGTCTTTTATTTTCATCTACACCCTCAAGCCTGAAAAAAAGTGTGTCTTTATGTTTGTGTGTGTCAAACACATCAAAAACCGTAAGGTGAATCCTTTTGAGCTGGCAGCACGGTTGGCCACAGGATGAATAAACATCCATGTCAGGGGAAACTGATACACTCCCTTTTCAGCCAGACGGGCCTCTCGTGGGAAAAACAGCTCGTACACAATGGACAGAGACGGCCTTTTGTTGAGGCTCTCAGAGATGTGGGCTAGCTCTTCTCTCCAGCCTGTGCCATGAACAGACCACTCCCCTAAGCTCACACAGAGACTCAAACACACACACACACACACACACACACACACACACACACACACACAGTTTGTTCTTTCAGAACTCATTACAACTTACAAACGTCTGTGTCATTTCTTTGATTATGCTTTGGACATAAAAAAAAAAAAAAAAAGATCAGGAATAGGAAAGTGGAAGAGTGAGAAAGGTTGTGTAGCTTAGCCCATGGTTAAACCACCCTCAGAGGGGGCTTAACACCAGATCTAAATCCTTGAGATAGTGTCCTGCCATGACATCGCTCTAAAAAAAAGTCCAGATGCTAGGGCCCACAGCAGGTTAGCCTGGGGGAATTTATGTACTCCTTTGACCAAGACTCAAAGATTTTAGCTTTAGACAGCCACGGGTTTGGGGGTAACGGGGGGAGGTGGGGGTAGTTGCTGTTG
>JAQMYG010000014.1:12805968-12825042 GCA_030014215.1 Clariallabes teugelsi | reverse complement strand
TTTCACTTATGGTGCATGTTAAACTTGCAAAAGTTCATTCCAGCAGTAAATTTAAAATTTCTTTTTTGATGTGACATATGATCTATACTCAAAGATGTTCTGTGTGTGCTTGAGAAGAAGATGTATTCAGTTGCTGTTGGGTGGCTTGTTCAGTCTTTCAGTCTTCATTTCGAACTTGAATTTGACATTGATGATTTTCTCTCCTTTATCACAAGAAAATCACACTCGGTCAGCGCCCGAGAGGAAACGGTTTGTCCACAGTTATTTGGGGGCAGATTTGGGCAGTCCAAAAAATATATATATAAAAAATTCATGTAAAATCCATTTAGAAACAGTCCACATTCAGCTTTTCTGTTACTTTGATTTGTGTCAGCCATTTAAAGCATTCACACTTAATCAATACACTATTATCACGTTACTGTTAACATACTGTAGACATCTAAATTGATCTGAACTACTTAAACTTGAGAAAAACCTCACTGTCTTTTTTTTTTCCCCCCCAGGTATTCTCATAGACACTTTCCACTACTTCTCCCTCACCCAATTGTTTGCTTTCAGCTCCAATTTAGGGCACAATAAAGTTGTTATGCATGGCAGGTTTGAAAATGGATGTGGCTCGAGCTGGCTGTAAAGTGAACGTGTTCTCTTGAGTCTGGCTCAGTTACTGAGGTCTGGGTGGAGGGAATCACTCACTGATCTGAGGACAGTCACAGGCTGGTGTTTAAGGACCTGAACACATCTTGATATGCTCTATGGAAGAGGCTGCTTTTTTAATTAATATTACTCATCATAGTGTTTATACATGCTTGGTTTATATGGATTATAGACGTTAGATATTGCACATCATACCTGACATAAACGCTTAAGTAGTTATGGCTTTATAAGAATACTGCAGGTAGTAATGTTGTATCAGTAACACGTTTTATGAAGGCTATTTGTATAATAAATTCTATACTCACTATCACACTTAATATATTCATAACATGTTATAATGCATTCATAAGGATTTACACACATGATTGTAAGTTTTTATGAAAAGCCATTATAGTTTATAGCACTATATATAACACTGATACACTGTATAACATCCTCATAATACACAATGCTTGTAATACGCATACTCATAATACACAATATACTCTTGGTGATACAACATGCATAATTGCTGTACAGCATCATGCATTTTCATGAACAGTTCCTACATTGTGCTTCATAACTTATGAATGCATTATAACATGGTATGAACATATTTATAAATCATTATAGTTTTAATCTTAGTTACTATTGTCATATCATACTATAACATATAATAAAGCCAGATCATAGGAGTCTTTAAATAACAATAGTAAGGTTTTAAGTGAAAAAAGGGAATAAGTTGAGATGTATTATTACATATATTCTCTATAACAGAGACTGTGGATTAGTGCATATAATATTCTTATGAATAAACTGTTTGTAAATTATAATGCATTATACGGTAATCTGACTTCATGAAATGCTTTACAAATAATATCTATGTTATAATACATACTCAACATTCACCTAGTTTCAACATTATATGGTATCATACATACTATATAATATGCTATAACTGCATCAAACAAAATTTTTGTATGAAATAGACCTACAATAAATAATAAGTAACAGACAACACAAAGTATTTACCCGTAAATAAAGCTTTCATTAATGACTATAAAGTTTTTTTTTTTTTCCACAAACCCAGTTTATTCATGATTGTTGTATATAGTATTTGCTCTGTCAACTGTGCACAACAACAAGCACAGAAAAAGTGCTTTTGTTGGGTTCTGAAATCGGGTGACCATATGTGCGAGCGTTCTGTATCTTTCTGCTACACAGCCTCACACAAGAGGGACCACCATAACTTAGTTTGTCTACCATACAAAGTTTCAGCCAAGCTTGGATGGACTCATCAGACGTCTTTTCTTTGAAACCAATGAAGCTCAAAAGACCTCCAACAAAGGAGCTAATCACTGCCTCTTTCCTCTGGCCTAGTCGCGGTTTCTCTTTTCACCAGCTGGGCCTCAGATCATTTCTCACCGCGAGCTGGCCTGTTTAGTGATCTGACATTGCTGTGGTTATTGCTTTCGTTTCTTTTTTCAAAACTTGACTAGGCTATGGAATGTTTGTACACATAAAATTGATTTTAATGTGCACCAAGAGCATACAGTACACAGGGTGTTTAGAGATATACTGAAACATGCATGTTAGGTCATGGACATGTCAGGGTAACATCAATCCATCCTCCTACACACATACACAAAGCACTCCAAGATCTGGTGCAGAGAGTGCTGTGCCAAGGTGAGATACCAATTTGCATATAGCAATATATGGGACTGTGTGTTAAGGGCTGGATGTCTGGTGTGTGTGTGTGCGTGTGTGTGGTGGGTGTGGGGCTACGGCAGACAATGCAGCCCCAGGCTCCTCTATTCTGGCTTTGACCTTGAACCTCAGCAGCCTCCATTCCCATGGATTCAGACTCTGTGTGTGTTTGAGTGCATGTTCTCTCAGTCTCCGCTTCATTTCTAATCCTACATACAATCATCCAGTGAATAAAAGCACCTAAGAAACAAAGTTGTCCTCTTCTCACAACCACCTACAGAGCCTGATCTCTCTCAGGGCAGACTAAGGTAGCTTAGCTGTGACTGCTAATGCTACACAACTGATCTTTGTGCTAAAAATTCTCTACCTGATCAGAAACAGAAAAAGAAAAAAGAAATGATTTTTCTGTCTGTACTCAGAGTCTCAAAACATGTTCTAAATAAAACTTGATGACTGGATCTGGTTTGATTTCATATAAATTAAGCCACAATAAAAGATACCGGCTGTATGTTTTACTTTTTAACTGATTTTTGCATGAATAAAGTGAATTACCTGCACTTAAACCGAGCTATAATGCCACACCTCACAAATTTTCAGACTGAAATTTAGCAAAAATTTGCCTCAGCATACAAAGAATTTTAGACTCGAACCGAGAGCCCGTCAGTGAGTGATGTTTGCTTCAGTTTTATGCCAAGCAAAGCAAATTTACATATTTTTCGTGAGGGACTTTTGCATTTTGTGCAAGATTTAGTGAACACATACTGTAGCACCATGGATCACAAGATTGTTAGCAAGGACGGTAGCAAGAAGAAAAGGGAGCCGCATTCAGTTTCATTTTTAATGCAGCCGGTGCAAAGGGGAATCATACACTAAAGTTAAGTTAGGTTTAATGTCTATTTATTTCAGAACTGTACATCATTTACATGTCTATTCTAAATGTTTTGATTGTTTTTATATGCAAAAATGTGATTATAGTATTGGAAACTGGTAATATGGTTGCAAACATTTATGCCTTGTTCAGACTGCAGGCAAATCCAATTTGTTTCATAAATCTGATCTTTAGGACTGATTGTTCACACTGTTATTTGAACATCATCAGATCGAATTTAGCTTCATTCAGAATTGCAGCCTGAATCTTTCACATTGCCACCTATTTGTATTGGTGATCGTGCAGACTGGAATTTCCACGTTGAGTTGAGATTGACGTAATGGATAGTTTGAGCGGTGAAGCATCTAGACTGAGACACATCTTGAATCTGATTTGAATTTGAATTCAAATCATCTCTGGATGTGGTTCAGGTTAGATTTGCAAAAATCTGATTCATTTGTGGATTATTTTTTCCCGACTAAATAAAAGCAATCTGATTACAATCTAGATATGCCAAAAAATCTGATTAAAGAGTATCAGTTTCAGCATTGTATAAGGGTATTTTCTGTCCAGCAATGCTGGTGAGTACAAGAGAGTTTGATCGAACAAAAACACAAATGTCTAAACATACAAATTAAAATTTGGTTGTTTATGTAAAAGCTTCAGCAGCAACCTCATTTCCCCTCTCATCCGTTCCAACCACTCAGCATTCAGCATCACTAGTATACTACTGTATATATTTTTTTTTTCTCAAAAACTATTCAGCAAGTCTACATTAAAAATACAAGAAAGTCAGGGTTGTTGGAAGCAAAAGTGCACAGTTCTATATGTTCTTCCAGTGTTAATGCTATGAATTTTATGTATAAACATTATATCATTTATTAATTACCAAAAAGAATTTTCAGGTTCAATAGTCAGCATTAAGCCTAACCAAACATCAAGTATAATTTTCTAATCTTCTAAGGTTTAACCTTTGTATGCTTTTTTTTTTTAAATGTTAACGTCTATTGATGTTTCGCCATCAGTGGCTTCATTTTGCCTGTTTGATACATTTTTTTTTTGCCTGTTTGATACATGTCTTACAGTTGAGGTTAAGATTACAGATAGGTCTGGGATTAGGAATTTCTACAAATTGTGTGCTGTTGTTCATTAAATTTTTATAATATTAACTGCGTTTCCAAATCAGCTGCAGGGTCTGTGGTATTCCCTCCCTCGTGTGCCGGCTGCACCAGCAAAAAGGCAGCAAGGATTCCTCACAGTGCCCTACATTCAGCTGAGTGATCCAACACACATAGCCTACTGTCACAAATAATCATTAGAGCACCAGACCTCCTCCTCCACTCTCTCTCTCTCTCTCTCTCTCTCTCTCTCTCTCTCTATCTATCTCTATCTCTCTCTCACTATATTAAATATTGAATATTTCCAACTTTCAACTGGGTGAGTGTTAAAGCGCCCTGGCATCAAAACGCAGACATACAGAAACATGCATATGTGCTTCTCCTTCTACATTGTACAAGCTGGGCAAGAAAGTGTCTCTATTAGAGTGCCAATTTAGCCTTTCAGCACCTTCTGCCTCATATGATGCCTGGGATCACATCAGAAGCTATTTCTGCTTATTCTTCCCCCATGCCTATACCTGCATCATCTTACATTCTCATTTCCTCTCTTTCCCTCTTTGTCCATCCTTTTGTTCCGCTCCACACAGAGTGCATTCAAGGCACACGCATTTTCTTGCATGTCGGCCAGCTAATGCTTTCTCAGGAGAGTGGAGTGACGCTCGTTCTGCCAGCCGCCAATGCAAGTGTCATCAGGTCGACATTAATTACTTGCTTGTGCATAACATTTCGTCACCACAGTGATATGCCATTAAAAGGAAGAGGCCGGCCGAATGAACGGACGCTGACTCTCCGTGCAAATGAGGCACCCGTCCAACCCCTGGCACGGATTTGGAAATTGGCTGAGTGCCGTGGCATACACGTCCCTTATTAGAATTTAATAAGGGACCCGATAATGTACCTCTGCATCTCTTTTAAACGCAACAATGGGTTGGAATATGCGCAGAGGTGAACAGGGAGGGGGGGCTGGTACACGAGCGAATCCCATGGCTCGACACAAAACATGAAGACTCAAGAGATTTGCCTGATATATGACAGTGAGGGTGAAATACCGCTCTTAAAAAAGAAATATTTCTTTTTTCTTTTTTTTTTACGGAAATAAGCATGCTTCTGTGTAACCTGCAGTAAATGTGACTCACACCAGGCTTGTGACGTTTCAGAAGCACACTCGGTGACCAAGTGAAATTATACCTTGGTGTTTGCGAGTCTGTGAGCAGAACGATGAACCAGAGAGGACAAGGTCGTGAGCAAAGCAGAGACAGATACGTGTGAATCTAACAACACCCAAACAAAACCTTTAATGAAAACTGAAATGTGAAAACACAATTTCAATGATGTGTTAAAGAAACACATTTAAATAAAGAAAATTATATATATATATTTGCAGTCTTTGTATAGAACACGCATGCCACTAGGTTAAATATTGTATTATAACCATGTAATTACTACTTAATTACAAATCAGTCCTTTCCCACTTCTATTCCACTTACATAGGACACACACTAGTGTTAACATACGCGCACACACACACACACACACACACACACATCATGCTGATGGAGCACAATTAGAGAAATTCCAGACAGGAGTCATCAGACGTTGTTTTAGAAGGAGTGGGGGGGGGGGGGGGTGCACTCCTGCCATTTTGGGTACAGACTGTAGCCATTATCAAGCCAATTTCCCAAGTACAGGAAAGCATCCGAAGAACAGTAAAGCCGCCACTAACAGCGTGTAAAAATCTCCAAAGGGGATAGGGGGTAACAATTTCATATGCAATTGTCATTGTCACTCACAGGCTCTATACGTTCGCGGCTTTCATTTCGTCAAAGCAAAGCAAGGGCTATTTCCAGCTGCAATAGTGGGCGGTGGTGATGGTGATGGTAGTGATGGTGGTGGTGGTGGTGGTGTGTATATATGTGTGTGTGTGGGGGGGTGGTGTCGGTTCAACCTCTAAGGCCTCACTTCGGAGTGTTTCCAAGGTTTCCGAGTGCATTCCTGTGCGTTAGCCATTAACAAAATGGCCTCCTGAAATGTCATATATGATTTAACATATCCACGGATAAGGAGCAGACAGTGAGTTTCACAGACGGGGCTGCGGATTTGAAACGAGTTGACAGGCCAGGGAGAGATCTGAGCGCCGCTACAGAAGGCTTTCTCTCCACGCAGTCTCATATTTGTTCATGGTGTTTCCCTGCTTTTTTTTTTTTTTTTTAGTTAAATATACAGAGTATAATGCAACCGATGCAAGTGATTCTCTGTTTAGAAAAATAAAATGTTACGAAATTGTCATTCGAGGCAAGAAATCGAGTATGCGTTCATCAATCATTTTGGATACAGCTGAGCACATGGTCATAGAAAGAGAATAACGCGAGCAGAAATAACCTTCTAATCTGTTTTACTGGGATTTCTTACTTCATCCATGATAACGAGCAACAAAGCTTGCTTTCTTTCTTTCGTTTTCTTTCTTTCTCTCTCTCTCAACCCCACCCTCTTGTCCTCCAGCAGATAGATTTGATGTGAAGATGCTATGACAGACTTGTACTCTCTCTCTCTCTCTCTGCAGCTGGCATGAAGGATGCACTAGAGTTCGTCTATGGTAATGGGATCATGGGAGAGTGGCCTGCCTCTGCTTCTCTCTCTCTCTCTCTCTCTCTCTCTCTTCCTCACTCGCTCTCACACACACACACACACACTCCCACGCATAAATACACCCAAACCCAGGTCCCCCCTCCTCAATAAGTGGTGGCAGGACAATGGCACTATTGTTGCCCCCTTGTTTTGGAACCCCAGGCAGAGAACAGTTGCTGTTTACCCAAGCCGTGGCGTCCCTCCGTTCCGGATGTTAATTAATTGGAGGGCTCCTGATTGAGGCTGCTCTGTGCACGCAGCACAAAAACAGGCATTCAGGGCCACGAGGGGAAGGAGCGCTCTCATGGCAAAATGCCGACCTCTCTTTCTGCCGCTTCCTCCCTTTTACAAGCCAAACGACTCTGCTCTGTCTTCCCTGTCTTCTTGCTCCCTCCATCTCTTGTTTTTTGACCCCTTTTAATCTGCGTCCTCATCGTGCATGCGAGACTCGCCTGCTCTGATTTGCACACCTGCCAGTCCACACACACACACACACACACACACACACACACACACGATAAACGAAACTGGAAAATGCTTATAGTGTAAATTATTATTATTATTATTATTATTATTATTATTATTAATATTATTATTAATCATAATAATAATAATAATAGTAATAATACTAATATATTTAAAATAATAATAATAATAATAATAATAATAATAATTATTATTATTATTATTATTATTATTATTATACACACAACCTGTTCTGGCTCAACACCTCAACTACCTTTTTTTTTCTTTCTTTAATGTGTCACCCGTCCGTATATTAAAAGTCACAACTCGCCGCTTTATTAGCATATGCTGCAGATCCAGTTGTGAGTAATTCTAGAATCGCAGCGTTGCTTTCACATACATTTCCACATCACATTAGGGAGAAGTCCGTAGCGGTGCGGATTTGCATGTGCGAATTTCCCACTCCCCACACAGACAGACGCGTCTCTCCCTGGCGCTGCCCACTCGGCTAGTGGCAGTATGCAGAGCAGCTTCATGAATATGCCTAATTAGGTGGGGCTGGTGTAATTTTTTTGGGCTTATGGGATGTGACATTTGTAGGGCAGAGGCATAGATCAGCATAAGCAAGAGTGACAAATACATTATCCCTTTTTCCTCCATAGTATAATGTTCCACAAGAATATGTTTCTGGATACTATCACCTCACACACACACACACACACATGCATATGCACACACACACATTTACTACATATTCACACCCTTACTGAATGTCCCAAACACACACACACACACACACACACACACACACACACACACACACACACACTATAATGATAGGGATATAAGAATACAACACCAGAGTTGAACAGAACAAGAGGTTTTTTTTTTTTTTTTTTTTTTATACCTTTTTTACATTAAAAAGAAAGAAAGAAAGAAAAAAAAACCTTTCGATGTTAAATGGTGTTTTGCAAGCTACATTTATTTTTCGTGCTTGGAAATGGTTTGGCATCTCACGGCACTTCAATATGGAAATCAAAATCCCATTTTAGACGGTAAGAGTGTCTCAAAAATGAGTTATTGGAACAAAGAAGAAAAAAAAACAAATAAAAAAGGTCAACACGCACACACACACACACACACACACACACACCTGGCAAATTGAATAAAAATACCAATCATTCAAAGCGTTGAAGGAAGCGTGTAGCACTGTTAGGACAAGGAAACAGTATTTATTTGGAGCTGCAGCTGAATAGAGAACAGCTTTAATGCATTTGTTAATTCAGATATTTCGAAACCAGGTCCAGTCCTTACAATAGACTCTTTGCTGCGTGCATGTGAATAGTAGGGAACGAGAGAACGTGAGAAGTTATGGGTCAAACTGGAGGAAATGCCAGCACATGGACTTGTACTGTATGTAAACTATAAACTAACGCACATTCACACACTCACACTCACACTCAGAGTGGGGTCCAGAAATATATATATATATTTTTTTAAATTGCATATAATAATAAAGTGATCTGGAGCTTCTGTGGCTGAACCAGTCAACACACACACACACACACATCAAGAAAACCCTCCACACCTTCACATAGGTCATATGAACACACACTTCCCTGTCACACTCACAGGTATGCACGTATACGTATAGTGATATCCATGCATACACACCGGCATGCTCTCCATGCTCCTACCTCCACCTCTATCTACTTCTATTACTTCCCCCTTCCCCCACACGCAAGCACATACACGTATGTACGCTTACACACAAACCTCACACACACTCACACACAAGGCGCATGGCAAGGTGTAGCTCATACCACCCAGGAAATTAACTTGACATTTTATGGAGACCAGAAGAGGGGAAAAATATGGGGCGGTAAAGGGGGGGGAAAAAAAGAAAGAAAGAAAGAAAGAAAGAAAGAAAATTCAGCTGAGGCACAGATAAAGCATATAAAGCTACTCCTCTGCTCCGGTGCCACGTTTGCCAGGCTTTGAAGGATCTGCAATGCAGACGAAGCGAGGGTGGCCATGGAAAATGAGTTTTTTTTCTGTTTTTCCGCTGCCCGCCTTCTCCTCGGGAGACGACGTCTGTCGCTCTGTCTGTCTCTTTTTCCCCCTGTCCTTCCCTTTCTCTTTCCCTCTCTCGCCCGGCCTGTCGTCTGCTTTCCCTTGACAAACGTTTCACTTCTATTTTCATATCCAATTCGTCTGGTCCCATTGGCAGGGGGTTCCGCTTGATGTGAGGTTAACAAAATGATAGGAACGGGGAAGGGACAATCTCACCTCGCTCTAAGCTCCCAATTAGAACGATAGAGGCGGCACGCGCGAGGGGAAAGCGCCACTGCTGTCTGGCAGGTGCGATTTATTTCATATATGCATGCGCGTGGCGAAGAGAGATGCGTCTTTGTATTGTCTCCGTCCTGTTCCCTTGCCGGGATCGAGACAGTGTGCCGTGAGATCAGGGTGCGAATGACCGCGTCCAAACGCAGCCATGGCTTAGATGCATGAATTAATTTAGCACTTTACCTCTTTACCGCCCCCCCTCCTCATCCTCACTTTTTGTCCTCCCTGTCCCTGTACACACCACACACACACAGTCTGTGGGTTGATGCTGCTCTATTAGACATGCAGGAATGTTAACATCATTATGCATTATTGTAAGTGTCTGTCTATGCTTTCACACCCCCAGCCCCCTCTCGCACTATATTGTGTCTGAGGTCTGAGAAGAGGCCCAGACATGTGTGTATATGTGTGTGTGTGTGTGTGTGTGTGTGTGTGTGTGTGCGTGTGTTACAAATCATAAATGTACCATTGTCTGCACAAGGACATTATTTTAATCTGATTTTATGTGCTCCTGCGCAAATGCAGAAATCTTAAAAAAAAAAAAAAAAAAGCGCATGAAAAGCAGAACACAACTGTTAATCGCTCTCTAAAGGACAACTATTAATATTTCCTCATGAGTAACATATTAACCTATTACTCGAACCGCTTTCATTATCAAGTTACATCATTTTGGATTTTGTAGGTAATGATGAGAAAAGGATTTGTAATATCTATAAATCTTTTTTTGTGCACCGTGAAAGTCATTCGTCTACACACTTCCCATCAAACGGACACACTGACTTCGGAATAGACATACAGAAATAGATTATGGATTTAACAGTTCATTTATAACGGCCTACGTGAATCAAACCCGTGCTTGCATCATACGCAATTTTAAGGATTATAATTAAATGTTTTTAAAAAAAAATCTTATTCAGATTATCGATTCAAAAAATAGCTATACACCAAAAACAAAACAAAAAAAAACAAATAGAGACAGCGGTGACCTGTAATGAGGGAAAGCGAGATATTCATTGTTTTGCATTATCTTAGAAGAGACCATTCCAGTTAACAGCGGGGTCGTCCGTATACAGTACAAACGGCTCAGGTAATAATGAATAGAGGGCCTGATGCAAAGCAGGTGAAATTAACATGACCCCTTAAAGCCTTTAAACTTCATCTCCGGTGTAATCGTGGAGAGATATTTAAAAAACACAATCGCCTCGAAATGGCTGCTTTGCGAAGGTAAACACCCCCTTCTTCTTCTTCTTTTTTTTTTTTTTTGCTGTGCGTCTTCTCTAGCCAATCTTATCCACTCCTTCCTCTTCCCTCTTGCTGCCAGCGATTTGCATACATTTGCATCCTTTTTTTTTTTTTTTTTTTTTTTTTTTTTTTGCTATGCGCTCCTTAGCCTTTGTTCTCGGCATAAAATAATGATGTGGGTTAAATTCGTGCAGCACGGCACCATTACATCCTGTTCGCTACTTGGATATTTAATGAATGCAATGTTGCTCTATCATCTTTAATTATAGATCTCAACTAGATCACTTTTTTCCTTTTTTTCTTTTTCCGGAAGGAGGAAAAATTGGAAGATGAATAAGGATCAAAAGCTGATTAGCGCAATACGTTTCTTTTTGAAGAAGGTTCTAGAAACAGGAAGGGAGGGGAAATGTGCTATGTGTGAATGTCATAGGGTGTGTAAGACAGCTCTGGGCAGGACTAACGCCGGGCGGAATTATTTACCGACTATTAGACGTAAAATCGGGATCGTTTTTTTTTTTTTTTTTTTAACAATCTGACATGACAAATAGATACGTTTTACAATAGATAATGTTAAAACAATATAATATATTCTGGTTAAAACAAAATATCAACATTAGATGAACTGAACAGTAGCACTGGAGATCCAAGTGGTCTGCATGAGCTCATTTTAGCATCTGTGCTTAATTACAATCATGCAGTTGAACCTGATTAGCTCATCTGAGCTAATGCTAATCACATCCTAGTGACGGATACCCAGGGAAGACCTTGGTTTATGTGGTTTCACAGAAAACTGAATGACGGTAATAGCATGCATGCTAAAACATTAGAGAAACCGAATCAGGAAGCAGCATGCGTCAGTTTCCAAACAGGACAGATTTGAACTTATTAGCGTGAACGGCAAATTCAATTAATTAACTAATTCACAGCCTGGTGATATATAAAAGAGCATCGACAATTACATAACTACATAAAAAAAATAATAAAAAAAAAATTTCGGTGATCAATTGAGCTGATATTCCTAAATAGCGTCTAGTTTAGCACACACTCACAGAGACGGCGCTATGCTTTATATCGTGTACTTGAACGAGACCTGACCTTTGATCAAAAATCATTACTGAGCCTCCAGATTACAGGCAGGAGGATGTGTAGTTTTCAAAGCTTGACTGAACTCTACATCCTGTTTTTAATTGGCTTTAAAAGCTCATATCCAACTGGCAGCAACAGTAATTAACATCAAGTATTGCTCGTCTACAGGGCCTGTTTTTTTTTTTTTTTTTTAACAGCTTAACTGTAAGCTCCTTAAAAACAAGTGTATGGTTTGACAGATTTTTTTTTTATTAATAGAATTTAGTCTATTATATTCTATATGAGCAAAGTCTTGTGGACTTTAACAGAATGATACTATAATAGATTTACGGGTAATAATCATTAAAGATATTTTATTTCAAGAAAGATAGCATCATGAACATGTTCACAATTTAATTTCAAATTAACATGTACAGTTATTAAAATATCCACAAATAAGAACATTTCTACTAAAACAGTTACACGAATTTGAACCAAATGGTCATTTTAAATGTTACAGATTTTCCATCACTCGGTTTCATTTGTATGTAGTGCATTAATGTAGAGACAGAGTCAAAGCCCTTAGGGATGCTGTTGCTCTCTTCTGATGAAGCACCAGACTGGCTGGGGATAAATAATATTTACTGTGTTAACTGAAGCTTCTGGAGCAATATGCTAATACCGCTGACCATCGAGCAATGATAAAATAGACCATACTGGTTTTATTTTTAGCTGCAGGCAAGAAGTGCATACACACACAGACACAAAAACATGCTTGAAAAGAGGAAACGGGGGGAACCCTCCATATGAGCATGGACAAACAAATCTTATGAGTCCACCTGCCAACGACTACTCATCACTGACCAAATTGTTAGTCTGTTTTTTCTTCTTTTTTTTCTCCCTGGACTCACCTTATGCTGGATTTTATTGCAGGATAAAACAGACAGCTCCATTTCGCCTCACTCTCTTCCGGTGGTCAGTTATGGTGGTCATATTCCCGGCGGCTCCTGCAGAATATCAAAAAAAAACAAAACAAAACAAAAAAACAGATTTATAAATATTTAGTATTTTAACACTACAGGCTAACATTCCTGCTCGTATGTGATGCTTATAGTTTTCACAAGTGATGAAGGGAAAATGAGAAAGGTAAAACATTTCGCGGTTCACCCTGTAGTCTGACATGTATACAGGTCCAAGTTTGAAGCTCTGGAACTGAAATAACAATTTCAATTTTAAATGTGCTGTCAGATATAGTCTTGTGGCTACACTACTAAATGTCTCTTTTGTCAGTTGTTTCGCTGGGATCTACTGCTGTGCAGCCAACAACCAAAACGCAAATGCATAAATACACACACTCTATGCAGTCCTAACTTCTTATCAACACTTTCCATCATACTTTCTTTGAGATGCACCTGTTAGGCGAGGCTAACCCCGAAACACATACCGACTTCAGTATGATGAGGTTCTGTTCTGAGGAGTTTGAATTAACCACATAAACTTCATCTCAAAACGCTCTTCAGCCAAATAGAAATCTTATAATACTAACATCATGAAATGGCAGTATAAGAAAATAGCCTATATAAATCAAAGTTCTTCTAGTGCTCTTATAAAGTCAGTGGATATCCAGGCAGATGAGCAAGATTTAGCAGTCAGATTTCTGGAAGTACTTATATTAAAGAAACGCCATAATATTAATTATCTACCTTTGTTAAAAATGATTATTTAAGACAATTTGGATAGCAATTGCATGACGTGACAGATGAAACTATGTCTATAGAGGTGCCAACATTTTTGGCAGCTCACTATGGCGATACAGGAGACTAGCAGTTTTTTTATTTTATTTTTGTTTTTACTTTTACATCTTAGGCATTTGGTAGACGCCCTTATACAAAGCGACCTTCGTTTTTTTTTTTGTTTTTTTTTAATCTCTTCATATATCTGAGCAGTTGGGGGTTAAGGGCCGTGCTCAAGGGCCCAACAGGGACAACTTGGAGGTCGTGGGATTTAAACCTGGGACCTTCTGAACCATAGTCCAATGCCTTAACCACTGAGCTAACCCTGACGTTTTTTTACCTAAAGGAATGATCAGTTTAAACACATTTCAGTCTGACTTGCATTTGTTTCTGTAAGCAGTTACTTTTGACTTTGATGCATCTTGGTGAACTTTTACCAGTAAATCCATGAGCTTTGATTTTGTGAGAAAACATAACTAAGTGAACAGGACTGTGCTTACTTTACTAATTCACTCACTCATTCATTCTTTATATCGATTATCCTGTACAGGAGGCCTGGAGTCTATACGCCAGGGGACTCATGGCACAAGTTGAGGGTGAACCCTGGACACACACTCACTCACACATTGTGGGCGGTTTGGGAACGCCAATTAGCCTAATCTACATGTCTTTGGACTGTGGGAGGAAACCGGAGTACCTGGAGGAAACCCACCAAGCAGGGTGGGAACGCAGACCCAAAGGCGGGACTCAAACCATTGACCCTTGATGTGTGAAGCCACAATGCTAACCACTACACCATCATATGCTGCCAGTGAATACTTTAGTTTCTTAAAATTTATATGTTAGGATTTTTTTTTAATAAAAACATTTTTCCCCCTTCTTCTTGCTACAATTGTTTTGTGAAAAATGATGCCCCTTGCTATAGCAATATCCCATATACATTTATTATGCTCAAGAGATCGTAATGTATTTGTTTATACTATATATTTTACACCTCTGTGATACCTTTACCTCCCTGAAAGCATGCCCTTTGCTCTCTTTATGGACGACAGAACAATTTTTGCAAACAATTTTTTTCTAATTATTGTAAACACATCCAATTTTACCAATTTCAATCAATTAATATGATTACAGACTTGCCAATTTGTAATAATTCATGCCAGACAAGATGTATGAAGTATATCTTAACTCTTATGAAATACAGTGGTTAAGGTTATGTTTAGGGGTACCTTCAAATACCTCCTAATGTATGAAATTGAAAAAGTTACTATCTCACCAGCTCACAGTAAGATTTAATACATTGCACACGGCAAATTAAAGTCATATTGTCTAGGAATTTGATCATCATATGATATTTTGGTCTTTCTTTCGCAGCTTTGCTTATATTGATGCAGTTTGAAGCTAGAATACATTGTACATTGCGAATATTTGTCTTGCCAAAACAACACTTAGGGCAACATTTTATTTTGTACCAAGCTCACAAACAGCGCTGGCTTTGTCCAAGTGATGGTGTTCCTCTCCCAAAACATGTCAAAGGAGGAATGACAGCTGTCACGTCTTATTAAGCTACTAGGCTATGTGCTGGGTCTCTGGTCAATAGAGAGTGGCATCATTTCTGAGACAAAGCTGTACGCATGATGCGTAGAGATGTGTTTGAAATTAGATGACATCACAGTTTAAGGCTTAATTACGTGCTAATTACTGCTTAATAGCAACTTAATAAGTAAATGAGACAATATATCTCATAGATCCATGAATTTGCTAAGTTGTTCGTCAGACTCTGGTGAAACAGCAGATTTTGTAAAATAAAAGTCCATATGGTCGAGTTGATGTGAAACAAACAATGCACTTTATTGAAAATCATTCATTTATACAAAAAAAAAAAAAAACAGTGTGCAATATTGAATTTTTGCCAAAACACACAAAAAGTAAGATAAATAAAAGTTCAATTTAAGTCAAATTTTTCCAAAGTAAATGAATAATTGCTGAATAAATTGTCTCGCCAGCTTCCTACTGTATCCCTAGAAACTATATTCACGACCACTTCCTCTCTCACCGGTTATATTCACGGTGTCTGTGCTTATAATTACACAATGCCAGGCCACAGCCATGACAGATACCTCCAGACTGATAAGGAAGAGCATAGGAAGTGGTAGGAAGTAGCAAAGCAGGTCCATGTGTTTGTCTAGCCTGCAGGATGTGTTTTTCGTCCAAAAGCAGGCTTTTTTTCTTCTTCTTCTTCTTCTTTTTTTTTTTTTTCCACACGGCGTTGGCAGGCTGCGAGCTCACCCTTCCCCCTCTACAGTTCCACAGCCTGGGTGTCTAGAGTTATTGCATTTCTCTGCCAGCACCCCACACTGACAATCAGCAGCTACTGGGCTGTACGAGGGGCGACTGGTCTAGCATGGAACCAGGTATGATTCCCCCACTGACAGCCTGCATCTCTTCTGCTGGGTGAAAAATGAGGGTTCTTCCCAGCAAACAAAGCAGAGGAAAAAGCATGCAGTGCATGCGTCATGGGCAAATTCAAGCCAAACAATACGCACAGTGACTATTTTATAGAGACAACCGAATGTGTTGAGGGTTGAGCGGAGTTGATCAGCCACAAATCCATGCAAGAGGAAATGTTTTGCAGAGTGACAATAAAAAAAAAAAATGTTGCACAGGTCATTGATTTTACAATCATATAAGTAACGACTTTATAAAAATATTTACCACGAAATCTATCAAGCTCCAACGTACATGCTGTTCGGGTAGTGTGGAAATAATGTCGCGTTGCAGTCTAAGTGTCTGCCTGGCTCCCCTTTGGCTGCCCTCCATGCCCTGCTGTCTTATTTCAGTGGACTGGAGACTCCCTCATCTCCATTTATTAGCTGCTGACAGGCCTGGCCTAACACATGCAGGAATTTAATTACACTCATCTCATCTCAGCAGTCTGGCGGGGGGGGTTACACACATCAGGTGTGTGTACATGTGAGTGTGTGTGTGTGTGTGTGTGTGTGAGTGAGGGGGAGGGAGTTTTGCAGAACACCCCAGGAGCACATTTTCACACTAATCAACACGATCGAGGCTTCCTGGAGGTGAGACTACGAGATGTAGGTGGAAGGATATTTACATGCACGCCCAGAACTGGAGATCGAAAAATAATGGGGCATACAGAGGTGTCACAAACACGGAAGATGTTCTTGGGTGATGTATACATACACACACACACACACACATACACAAAAAAAAATGATTGATGGTAGCCAGTGCTATACATAACATCATTACCGATCACCATATGATCAAAAGTCCAGGTTTGTTCAAAGGCAAATTACACCGTATAAGAGCTGTCCAGTCGATGTAACTACGCCCCGCTGCCGCTTCCCCATGTAAGACCTTGTTCTTCCCTGACAATCCCTTCGATGCCAAATTCACAGACCTCCAAAGAAGCCCATTACCATGTGATTGCAGGTGTGAGTGCTGCTAGTAAAAACACAAAAAGAGAAGTAGAAAATGAACCCAATACTTTGTCTGCACTTCCGTGCTTCTATTCACCCATGGCAATTACCTGACCAAGCTACAATAGGGTCCGACCCTGGTCTTTACATCACCGCGCACAGAAGATATGTGCCTACCTTTTTCTTTTTTTTTTTTTTGTCACCTAACTCGGCATGGAAATGCTCTCAGTGCGTGCGCAGCCCTTTTGTTGTATGCCTGCATATATGCCTGCAATTGAATATGAGCCCCTGTGTGTGTGTGTGTGTGTGTGTGTGTGTACATGAGTGTGTGTGTGTGTGTGTGTGTGTGTGTGTGTGTGTGTGTGTGTGCATGTGCCAATTCACGCCTGTGTACGAGTACGATGGGTGTGGGTGCATGGAGGCAAGCATTAGGACTCATTTCCCGCACACTTGCCTCGACAGTGCCATGAGGGCTTACAGAGATGAAAGCGAAATGCAAATGGCGCTGCGGCGATGCCCTGTTTTAAGCAGCCACCTTTGAAATAATTAAGACACTGGAGTGGAGTGGGCCTGCTGAAACAGTGAACAAAAATTTGCCGATTTGGATGAACTACGATGGCACTAAGACTTGAATGGATCTGAGAAACCTAGACCGTTAATAAGGATAATTTCAGTCTATTCCGATCAGTGTTAAAAATGAGCTGAGTATTATCTGACAGTAATTGGCATCTTTCAGAGATATGGTCATGCCTTCATTTTTTTTTATCCAAAGTTAGATTAGAGCTCAGAGGATTTAAATATGAATATAATGGTTTACCAAGGTTCTAGCCACAGGCCACGTAGCAAATATATATTCATTTGGAATTTCGGGCGATCATGAGGTGCTATAGATGAATACAGTCTGTGATAACGTGCATTGGGTTCCACCCTGCATTTGTGCAAAGGGCGCGTGTTGTGCATGGATAAGACGCACCGCTGCTTGCCACGAGCCATTCGCATAAAAACTGATAGTAACGGGGGGGAGGGGGAGTCGATGCATGCAAATGAGACGCTCAGCATGCACGGCTTCGGTGATACTGGATAATTTTGTAATTGATGAGCGCACGTTAGCAAGGACGATGCGCGAGCCTGTGCCAGCGGACATTTTAGGTCCCTACCCTCTTCCGCGTGCTCGCCACTGCTAAGCCCTTTAAGATGGTGGCACCTTGAAAGAAGGAAGCGCTGTTGCACAGAACCGGCCGCAGACCCAGCACCACCACTTCGTGGGCAAATTCGAAGGGTACAATCTGCCTACCCAACCTCTGCCATCAATTTTTAATCCCCCCCACACCCAACCCCCCCGCCCTCCTTCTAATAAGGATATTAAGCAGCCAGCTCCAGGGACCGCCGCATATATGCATGAGGTGGTGCTCATCAAATTTGCATAAAGTCTGAGATTCTAATGTAAGCGCGGTTCACTGCATGACGTAGCCAGCGCCTGTGACAGATGCGGCATTTAAATTATTTAATTGGAGGGCGTGTACGTTTAAGAACAACAGTGACCACTTACAAACAGCGTAAAGTCCATTTACCAAGGATTTGATGGCAGTCCCAGGGTTTGGATAGTCTCTTGTTAATTCTATTCTGTCTCATCTAAATATAGCCTAGATAATTAGGACTGTGGTGAAATCAGGTTCTGAGAAGTGCGAAATAGTATTTGTGTCACCCACATAATTTAGTTTCTAGTAGAGGACATTTCTAGCAAATTAGAAATTATTTTTAATACTGTTAAACCATTTTTTAAAAATAAAGAAATAGATCTTCTCTATTCTTCTCTATTGTACTGG
>JAQMYG010000014.1:12751543-12798247 GCA_030014215.1 Clariallabes teugelsi | reverse complement strand
GAAGATTGGGGGGGGGGGGGGGTGCAGAACCTCTCCCTCTCTGTGAGAGAAAGAAAGGACGTGCTCGGAAATTCAAACAAGTTGGCCAGGTCTTTTGTTGGACTTGAACTGAGGAGCCATTGTTCCCCTTATTGGCGTGGACTGTAGCCCCCCAGTTTCCCAGAGCAGGTTACGCACTGACTGCGCTAATGAATTTGCCTCGAGCTTTTTTTCCCTGCCCCACACGAGCAGACTGACGGAACGCGCTCACCCTCTCCTCTTTAAACACAGCGAGGACATTATTAGAGCAGGGGGAAAAAAGAAAGAAAAAAAAAACATAGTCGAGAGAATGCATGGCTTAAAAAAGCTATAAGTCTAAGTTTAGGCATAAGACACCAAGAACATACTGTTCACATTTATTCAGTAAAAAAAAACACACGGGGCCTTGCCACTAATAAGTGAACATTCTTCTCAATAAAAGTGCAGACTGTATTAACTAAACTTCTAATAAGCCAATTAACAGACCATGCTTTACTACTCCTACATACAGGAATATTATTATTATTATTATTAATATTATTATTATTATTAATATCATCATCATCATCATCATTATTATTATTATTATTATTATTATTATTATTATCCGATTTGTTTGCATTTTTCCTTGTGCAAGCTTGCTGCACGCCAATTTCAAGTTCAACTTTTTTTTTTTTGGTTATTTAAATCAGCCATTTTGTGTTAGAAATTTAGTAATGACGTTACAGCACGTAATTCTGTCCCTCGTTCTAATTCTCCATGATTGCAAGCGGATTCGCGTTTAGATTGAACAACGAGGTCACGTCCAGTGACGTAGACAAGCCGCTCTGCCACGCGCAGCCATATTTAAATACATCAAGGAAATTAGCGCATCAAATATGCAAATCTCCTTTACGTCGCCTTTCTATCTGCGCTCGGAGTAAATTTCTACCCTCGTCGGATCCGAAGACGCTCGTTTTTTTCCATTAGAAGGAGAACAGTCGCGAATTGCGTGTTTTTTGTTTGTTTATTGTTTTGAATATGGCGAGCATCTGCACGGTGGGATCCGGAGCGCGCGCTGAAGGAGCGGAGGAGACTGGCGCCCGCGCGCACTCATACACCGCTCGGTGCATCGCTGCAGAAGCTTCCAGCATGCGTGTTATTTTAAATATTGATGCATATGTAAAAGGTATATTTGCATCTCTTTTGCATTATCGGTTATTTTATTTATATCTCATTTTATTTTAAACAGCAGCATTTTAAACAAGCGTTAGGTCGCATATGTTAATTTTTTCCTTTGTTTTCCTTTATATCCTATTGACACAGCTAAGAAATGCGATTTCATATAAAGTCTCAGATATGCAACATATCAAATTGCTAATATAGAATTACACTATTCAAATGCATTGTGCACTTAACGACGACCGAACAAAAGAGCTAAACCCGTTTAGTAACAATTTGCGTCATTTTGCGTGATCGATTAACACCACATGTTAGTTAAATTATACTATAGAGGCATGTGTGAGGCAAGACAATATGATGTAATTGTTGAAATTCTAAAAGATTTATTTAAAAATATATATATCTATTCAATATATCAAGCAGTTCTATTAGAAGTCAGACTGTCTGCAGACCCAGCATGTAATAGGCTGCTGTAACTGCATAATTATGTCGTACTGTATGCAAATGCACTGACTACAGGGTGCGCATAGACGACTCAAGTATTTATAGCTCCACCGCACAGGTTGGATAATGATTCTGTTTCCTAGCCTCTGATAACAAGAAATCAGTAATCACTCATCAGTCCTTAACTATGGCATTTAACTTCACATGAACAGACACATCATTCTGCATCACACTTACCATTAAAAGCAACGCTTAATCTCCGCCGCCCATTAATAATCTAGCTTTTGCACGCTGGATCTCGAGGCGACACGCATCTCCGGAACTTTGTGGGTTTTTGGATGTTCAGCTTGTGCACCTTTGCTCCGAGATGTTGCTCAGCTGAGGTGGCACCCAATAGCAGTGGCCAGGCGGGTACACGTAAAGAATTTCATCCCAGGCGGCCCGAGACACGTGCTTGTCCTATATGCGCGCGTGTTTGCTAGACTCATGCATATTTTCAGGACAAACACAGTTGCGTCTCCTTGTTTGTTACGGAGAGAAACTGAACTTGACTTGTAAGCTTAGTTCATCCTCTGACCCTCCGTCCCCCATCTCCGCGCAGTGAGAGGGCCCGAAGTTGTGAAGCGCACGTGAGCGGCGGGGCTACGCCTGCGCGCGACCCTATTATCATGGTGATGCATATTTACAATGCAATTAGAATATAGGAAGGCGCTCGTCCTCCCTAAAAAAAAAACGCGGGAAAACCTTAGTTAAAACAAAACACGGATGAAGGATATCTTTATTGTTTGTTTCATAATATGCTACGTACAAATTAATATTTTATTCTAACCTATTGATTCAATGTAATAACCACATTTAGGTAGTTTAAGTTTATGACGTGGACTGTTTCTGCTTTAACACTTGCACACATTAATTTTCAGCCGACAATATGTAAAAGACTGAACTACCATATGAAACTTGAACAATTATCATGAAAAAACTAATGCAAGCGAAAGTCACTCAAATCCATCATGCTTAATCCCAGCTCTGTATCTGATCTATTCAGTCACATTTCATGCTGTTTCTAAATTATTTTCATAGATTATGTTCATATGCATGCTTGGAGATTTCGTGTAGCTCATGCTTCTCCCATCTTTAAAATTCTTACTATTTTCTTAAATGCAACCACTTTTTTCTAACACATTGTACTGTATTAAAACACAGCTAGATAAAATGTAAAATGATAAAGCCATCTTGTTAATGCAAACTCCTGATTAAAATCCTGTGTTATATTTCTACACATTTCTCATTATTTTTTTTTACTCTATTTTCATCTAGTCCGAATAATTGTACGAATCTTTAAGAAACATTATACAGGTATCAGGTGTAGTTTTACAAAACAGGATAAAAAAACAAAAATCAGTTTTTGACCGTTTTAGTGATTAACAATCATATAACCGTAGTGCTGGATTGTATTAGTTTTTTCTTTTGTCGTGGAATTATAGTGCAGTGTAATTTTGTTTAGAAATCACGTAGCTGAATTGGAAATTAAAAGTGAATAGAATAAATCTGTTTTGTTCATTTTTACAGGTCTGTAAGATTTTGACACCTTATTCAGGTTTTCACACCGAATATTAGCATGTATACAGATAAGCCGTGTGCGTGCATGTGTGCTATGTTTAACATAACGGTTTTCTTTTTTTGTATATATAATAATTATTATTGTCTATCATAAGGTTTCATAACCTTTATTTTTACCAACAGCCTAAGGACACGTTCTGATACCGGTATATCCAGCATATAGGTATAATTACATGATAAAATTTATATTTGGTAAAAAAATTATAGGTGACCTTTTTAAATATACATTTTATTTAAAATATGATGGCTTATGAGATCTCTGTGCGTTGGTGTGCACAGCGGCACTCTGTTTATCAGGTCAAATGTATGAGCAACAGTAAGTAACAAATATATCATGCAGTAGTGGCAGAACTGGTCATCAATTAACGCAAGTTCGTTTTTAATTTGATCACGTCATAGTTTCAAATTAAGGAAAATGAAATCTGGGTCAAAGGAAAGTTGTGTTGCGTGGCGACACCTAGCGGTTCGTCTATGTAATACATTGAGCCTCGATTTAGCCGACCCAAGAAAAAATGAACAGCTTAGTGGTGGAAATTGTGGCAAATATACTTAGGCATTATTATTATTATTATTATTATTATTATTATTATTATTATTTACTGTAAAGTATAGATAATTGGTAGGCTATTAGCGTAATTAAACATACAGTTTTTGTTCCAGCTTAGTACAGACTCTTTTTTTTTTTCATGAATGAGTTTCCAACCTAATATTCCCATAGTGACACGCATGTGGGCTTTTTGTTAACAGGTAAATTTCCTACTTGAGTAATACTTCTTAATAAGTGAGAAACAAACTCCTGTTTTTATTATTTTTTATTTTATTTTATTTTTTAAATCTTGCACAAAAAATAAACATTCAGGTGCAAATATCGTTTCACATTGTGACACAAAGTATACACAACAACAACCTCAAAAATCATCATCATCATCATCATCATCGTTTTATATACGTAAAGATGAGCCGAAACATTATGTTACACATTTCTGCAAAAGTGTACTCCATCTATTATAATACAATGTGGTAAATATTTAATTGCAACAGATCACAGGGATAAAATATCAGCTCTAGTTTATGCAGAGTGAGCATAAAGTCCTTCCCTAAATACTGTATGTACAATCAAATCTTAAAAACGGTGGCAGTTAGAAACATAAATGTTGTGGCATTAGATTTAACATTTAAAATATCGTATAATAAACCAGTGGATTTAATTGGGCTCCACGTATCGCACGTGTCGCTTTTCACGTATTTAGATCACGTGCCCGTTTACTAATTCGTTCCTCTGAGCACTTTTCCGGGGTGTTATAATGCGGCAGATGAGAACAACACGTTCATCTTTTCTAAAGCGGCTGTAATTCTTACCATCAACATTCCTCCTCAGCTCAAGCAGACGCAGCAGGCTGATTAACTGATTACCTGATAATGGCAGTCTAATAAGAAACGAACACTGAAAAAATGTGATTGAAATTGAACAGCGCTATGCAAAAAAAAAAGTTGCGACATAATTATCCAATTGCCTTATTTTTTTTATTATTATTATTTTCTAATATGCTGCATACATTGTTTTTACCATTTTTCAGAATACGCAAAACTTCCACTTTTCCCAATTTTTTAAGGGGAAAAAAAGACTTCCAAATTTAATTTGTTTGTGTAAATTTTTTTTATCTAGCTTTTAAGAATGCGTTTTTACAAAAGATGAACGTATCATGAAATCATTCTCACGGCCGGATCATGAAGCTGTCGCGAGCTTGTGATGGCCTTTACCAGGGAACAGGCGAGCACATGGCACACGACACACAACACTGCTGCCAAACTTATTAACAAATTCACAAAGCCTGGAAGTGTTGCGGACTAACTGAGAAGCCGGCGTGCTGCTGGCTCCCCTGTGGATGGAGACTTTGGGGACTCTGTAAATGTGTGTGAAGCACAACCTTCAGAATGTAGGCTGTTTACGCCGCAGTGTCAGTGAACACGCATTAGTCTTCTTAATTCACCTGCTTTGTGAATATTCATTATAAGCCTTCAATTCGTGCTTCATGATTTATTTTTATCGCCTGATTATAGTGAAATAATTCTTCCATAGAGTTAACTTACACACGGAAATCAACATGTCCTTATCTCTGAAAGACTGTATTATTATTATTATTATTATTTTAAATATGTATTTTACATTTACTTAAATAGATAGTCCTGGATTTCCTATACAGATAGCAGAATTATTTAATGGTCGTTTCGAGTAAATTTGTCTTTTCTTTTCTCGCATATGACGCATTGCTTAAAAAAAATTTTTTTTTTAATGTTTTAAATGTATGCAAAATGTATGTTTTGTATGCATTTCGGTATATACTGTAAGCTGCTAAATTCATCAAGTGTTGCTCACCATCAGTAATTTGTCTCTTTCAGTATGACTGTATGCATCTACAACATATCGAATGTTTTTTTTCCCCTTTGCTGTAAAATTATTGTTCCGTAGAAAAAACATGAATAAAATTTCGAAAATGCATTTTTTTCGATCTTTGACTTTGATCTGATTATTTATCTGACTAATTCATCCAGGAACACATTTAATCTTAAATAAATATTACATTCTTCACGCCATGTGTGTTTCAGAATAAAAACTCAGAGCAAAATGTAGTCACGCAGATAATTAGCATTATGTAGTTACGCATTTATTAGCCAGCAGTGATTTTCCGAAATGCTTTATTATATAAAATAATCATATATTTTTTATTAGAAGTGTTCTGTACGAAATGTGTTCTGTTTTAAGTCTAACAACCGGGGGAGTTTGTTTTATTAATTGATCTAATAGTACAATTTAGTGGAGCTTTTTAAATAAATAATTTAAAAAAAAAAAGATAGATCGATAGATAGACAATCTTTAATTCGACTGTTCGCACAAATGAGAAACCCTGATCCAAATTCTACTGAAACCAATACTTTCATTTTGCACTTTAGTGGGGGCTTCCTATTACACACCTCAACAAATAAACAATCTAATGAATTATCAATTAACAATTAATTTGTGGGTTCGTTTATTTATTCTTTTTTTTTTTTTTAACTGATAAGCTACTAACCCTTTCGGACGGGGAAATGTTCTCCTCGAAGGCTCCACAGAACCTGTAAATGTTTCTTTCGATTATTACATTTCACAAGAGTGTAAATTTGAAGCTAGTGAGCATTAAAATGATTTTGTATGCCAAAACACTAAAAACTTGGTATCAGCCTTACCATTAGGCAGCTTTCTAAAGCTCATCAAATATTAACAGGCAACTTTGGATCAATAGTGCCCTCTAGCGCCTAGGGTTAGAATAATGTTTAAAAAAGTGTAGAAAAATAATGCAATGCTCCCACCTCGTGGCGATGCGGTGCGTTACACTTTGAACTAATAGAAGCATGCAAAAGTTTATTTAAAGTTTGAAGGATGATATTAATAAGCGTTATTTGTTGAAACATCCACCGTTTGGACATGATTGTTTTTAAAATAACAGGTGAACATGTTCACTTGCACAGGTATCTTTAACGATGGTACAGAAATTATTTGGACACCCTGAAGAGTATTAAGGGTTTGTTGTTGTTGTTGTTATTATCATCTAGGAACGTTTTCGTCAACAGTGGCCATCGAAATTAAATCCGGTTACGGTAAAATGAAATTCATTAAAAAGACTTAAATAGTCGCGGGGCGGAGGCAACTCAAACGCTACCCTACAACAACCACGTGATGAGCAGGCATCCCATGCACGCGCCTACAAAAATCTTCTTATATACTGTTTACATGTGATTATGAACAGGTGCGCCTAATCAGAGTTCCTGAGAGCGGCTACCTGGGTCACGTGACGAGTCATGTGATGAGGGAATCAAAGAAAAGAGAAAACGCAGTCACTCACTCACTCATCGACTATATCACTTTATCCTGTATACAGGGTTGAGCCTATCCTAGGAGGCACAAGGCGGGGTACACCATGGACGGGGGCGGGGGGCTATCACAGGGCACACACACACTCACATACACACACCCACATGCTCTTTCATACTGTGGGCAATTTGGGAACTCCAATTAGCCTAATCTACATGTTTTTGGACTGTGGGAGGAACCTGGACCCTGGGGGTGTCAACAACTAAACCACCATGACACCTTGGGGGAATTATGTTTCTAAAATATTGGATACTTAAGCAATACCTTAGAATTAAGTAACTTAGATAGATAGATAGATAGATAGATCTGCAAAAAAGCAAACCTCATACGAGAAAAAAAAGTCAAATAATTAATAAATGCAATAAATAAATTACTGATGAATAAAGTATAGCTTAATGGAATCAATTTCTTGACAATATTGCACTGACAAGCGTGCTTTTGTACTAAATAAGTGATTTGTGCTGATGGCCAAACCACAGCCATGCTCATGTTTACTCCAGCAGCAGCATGCTGTTTGCTTTTATACAGAAGTTAAACAAGTAATTAATATCAA
This sequence comes from Clariallabes teugelsi, assembly GCA_030014215.1. Taxonomy (NCBI): domain Eukaryota; kingdom Metazoa; phylum Chordata; class Actinopteri; order Siluriformes; family Clariidae; genus Clariallabes; species Clariallabes teugelsi. The sequence continues at coordinate 12,790,541 of JAQMYG010000014.1, read as the reverse complement.
GTAGCTGATATTTCAGGCACAATATGGCCAAATATTTAGTTTATTTTTGCTCTAATAAAGAAAAATGTTCACAAAGAAGCCACAGCTGGAACAAGTTTTCCATGCAGCCACGCCATTGCACAGAATAAAACCTGTATTAAGTTTCGTTTTAAAGTAACAAAGTATTGCTAGAATTGATTTTTATGTAGTGAACGTAGACAAGTTGTGAGATACCCACAATCAAAATGCCCCAGTACTGACATAATAAATATCAGCACTCTTGGGAGACCACTTTTCTAAAAATGTATTCATTTTCATCTTGACCTATGACTTCATAACAACTGTCATTTCTATAGGAGGAAGTTACATTTCTAAGAGCCCAAACTTCTTGCAACCCACTCAGACACCCACTCACACACTTTGGGCAAGTTTGAAACACCAACCAGTCTACAAAGCATGTCTTCAAACTGTTGGGGGAAACCAGAGCACCTGGTGGAAACCCCCCAAGCATAGGGACAATATGCAAACTCCTGGCACACAAACCGGAGGCAGGACTCGACCCTGTTGATGCGAGGCAACCACTAAGCCAGTGTGCCATACAAATCAAATTTGTGGTCTGAAATTACTAATAAAATCAAATACCTTTTTGCATAGACAGCACTGTTGAAAAACCCAAATTACTCTGATCAACTACTAGTTGCACTTGTCAAACCTGTAGACCACTTTAGCTAACTGTAGGTTATTTCCCAGCTTCCTTTGCTGCTGGATCAATGAAAAGAAAAAGCGAACATGCTGAAAAAGGCAAAAGGCAAGGCCGACATGAAATCCAACCTGGAAGATGGCATGGCCATGCTCATTGACTAGCCGAACTTCCCCAGCAGGAAAAGGTGGGGTTGAAGTGCACTGTATTTAAAGTTTCTTTTTGGTTGTTGTTTCAAAGACCTACATTTCTTGAAAAGCAGCTAAGATATAATTTCCACCCAAGGTCATCATTGTAATTATCATTACAACTGCAATATCATAAGACATGGCTGCTTTTGTAACAATCAAATGGAGGAGTGGTATAAACAGAATAATGTCCTTGAGGAGTGTATATTACACTGACTATTTTCGTTTCCTTTTAATAATTGCCATCTGTTAACATGGCTCATGCTATGGAGAAAAGTTCACAGAGTATAATACTAAAACTAATTTCCATTCAGGTTCAGGTTCAGTATGTGATAACAGTATCTCATCATAACCTGTATATATATAAACTCTTATTTAGAAGGAAAACAAATCAAATTAGAATACACACACACACACACACACACACACACACACACACACTAATACAAATCACAAGGGTGATAAAAATTATGAATTTCAAAATACAATGTAAAACTAGTTTTGGTTGTGTTAGCGTGATTTTTGTATTGTTTTGCAAAACACTATAACTCTATCTTTCAATGTTCTATCAAAATTGATGAATCAGCCTGCAGTTGTGTTTGTGGTCATTTAAGCATGCAATTCCTCCTCCTCTCAAGTTTCAGGTTCATTTTAGTAGTTGATGGCAATACTTTATTATAGTAGTCCATTAATCCTGGTGTAACTTCTGTGGCAGTAAGAAAGTTTAAACGTTCTTTATCTGTTCATTAACATTCTCCAAACGACCATTCGCTGCATTAATGACAGTCTCTATTTTGCCCAGTCGGTAGTTTTGCGTCACTGATTATGTGACAAAAAGCATCAATGCACTTGCCTATTTGTGAATTTGTCTGATTTTGCTATGAAATGTCATTGTTTACTGTCACAATTTCAAAAGTTAAAAGCTTCCGCAAGAAGGATATATCGTGACTCTTAATGTAAGCTTTGTCATAGACAGCTGTGTGCCTGAGGGGGAAAAAATTGTCTGAAAATGGTGTTTATCATATTTTTAACCCATAATATACATGTATGTCTAATATCCATATAAGTTTGGACACATATTTGGATTTATTTTCTATATTCTAGAACAATATTCGATTCCCCCCCCCCTCCCCCAAAACTATGCATTAACACACATGGCATTAGGTAAATAAGTAACAACAACAACAACAACAGTCAGTTGTTATTTTACGACAGAAAGGTCAGCTGTTCTGGAATAGTTCTTGCAAGAACAGTATTGTCAAGTGCATTTGCAAAACCCATCAAGCACCATAATAAACTGGCCCTCATGAAGTCCATCCCAGGAAGACAAAACCTACCTCTGTTGCAGAGATGTTCATTTAGAGTTATCAGTCTCAAAAATCACCAATTAACAAAACAGCAACTCAGATTAGAGCCATTATAAAGGCTTTACAGAGCATGAGCAGCAGACACATCCCAATATCAACGGCTCAAAGGAGATTATTGTACGTATAGTTTGGAATGGAACTTTGTAAAGTTGTACAATGTAGATAGAAATAAAAATCAGGAAAGACCCTGGAATTTGGTGTGTCCAAACTTTTGACTGGTAGTATATATACTGTGTATATTTATATTTATGCTCGTGGTGTGCGCCGTTGCCATATAGATGCTTTGCAGTCTGATCCAGGGTTTTAGTAGCTACCAGTTCGCCGTGACGTACCCGTTTTCACTACTTTTGTGGAATGCCTGTGACACACTCACAGTATGACATAAAAGTTGATGATGACACTGCCTACTGTTAGTATAGTTCTAACAGTATAAATATAGATTGTCAAACTATATACAGTATATAGATATTGTCTGACTAGATATATAAATAAGTCGAATTATATATATATATTCGGGTTTTATATATATAGAGATGAGAGATGTTGTCGCAAAGCAGTTTTATGGAAATAAAAAATTCTGGATATAAATTAAGATATAATTTTTTATTTAATTTTATATTTCATTGCTTAATCTATTAATTCATAAAAATATTAAATGTTTGTTTAATGTGAAGCATGAAATGCATCGAAACCTGATCTAAATGCACAATATTCTAAGGAATGCCTGGACTTCAGCACCTTCTATCATTTAAGCTCTGACTTGACTTAACCAGCCTGGGTCAGACATGTACAGCAGGCATTTTCCCCTGGTCTACCACCAGCATGCCCACACATGTGGCAGTGTGTGTGTGGGCCAATGGTGGGCAACCAGCCGGCGGTGAAGCTCTACTCATCCCCTGTGTGGTCCCAGACCACGGCGTTAGGTTGAAGTACCACAGCTGCAAAATCCTCCATGATGACTGAACAAATCACACGTTTTCTGCTAGAGTCATACTCTGTATCTTTTCCTTCGCAGTGCATTACGGTGCTCAGGCGGTAAAGAACAACAACTTCTAGAGGAGGCCTGCGGCTTTTCTGCAGCCTTCGATATCCTGCACACTTGAGGAGCGGAGGTAGAACACACTCGCTCCAGGAGCTGATGAGTGAAAATTAGAGGAACACGTGTTAATACGCATGTTTCCTTCGGTCCCAGAGAGACTTTGAGGTTATTTGAGAGATATTAAAAGCAATGGAGCAGTGCCAGGAAAAACCGTGAGTGGAATGCAAAGCCACAAAGCGTTCACACAGATCAGCATTTATAGGTAAAGTACACATTCATGGTGCTTGAATATTGTTATTTTGGAGGGCAGGACACTTGTACTCAGAATGCAAGTTCATATATGATTATATGTATGGCCTATATAACGTACCAATCTTCAACGATACAGTGTGTTTTACGCATGTTTGAACTGTCTGCTAATAAAATAACCTTTTTTTTTTTTTTTTTACGAATTGTATTAAGCATATGGAGTTTGTCTTGTATTAATTATAATATTCTTTAATTTTATTGAACATTTATATTATTTACTGCACATTTATACACAGGAGCTTAGTTATATGTAAATAGAAATGTAAAAAATCCACTTTCTTTCAAGCATTCTCTATACCGCTTATCCATAAAAATGTTTTTTTTTTTTTTTTAAGAAATAAAATAAAGAACACTGTCTATTAGTAATTTGAATTTAAGTATTTAGTTTTAGATGGTGGTAAAATGTTGAATCTTTAGTCCTGTATAGTATTGTTTTGCAAGGTATCTACATAGTGTTTTGAATTTATTGATTGTGTTGTATTTGAAAATGACTGTAATGAAAGACAAAACAGACAACACACACACACGCACACACACACACACACACACACACACACACACAAACAAAGAAAAAAACCCACACTAGAGCAACAGTGGTAACTAAGAAAGCCAGTAACTTTACTGAATTCTCTGCAAAATACAAATACCTTTTTGAATCCCAGCAGGAGAAAATGATTTTTTAATATCCATACATTAATTTTTCACTACATACAGCTGAATCAAGTCCCTTGAGATACAGAGATGTGATTTTTTTTTATTTAATGACATCTTGTCTTCAAGTGGCGACAAAGTCCAGCTTATGCCGCTGAAAGCCTCTTTCTCCTGGTTTGAAAAAATAAAATAAAATAAAAAGGAAAAAAAAAAAGAGAGAAACACACTTCTTTTCCACCTTACCAATGTAGGTTTATACAAGCTACATTTGTTACTACATTTTTTTGTAACTTTTTTGTTATTTGCATTTTTTTTAAATGGAAACAATATTTTAAGAAAAAAGAACAGCAAACCAAAAAGGGTGAACCAGGGAGTCATATGTGTACATAATGCGATATTTTATAGAAGAAAAATGGCATACTGAGTCACAATACTGTACATTTGTTAGGTTCTCATGATTTTTTTCATCTTTTTTTAAAATAAATTTAGTTTTGTTTTTATTGTTTTTTTTTTCACCCCATTTCTCATCATAATTGGTTGAATGGTAATTTGAGGTACTGGGAGGGTGAATATGAGGTACCAGTTTTATTGTAAATTATATAAAGCAAAACAACATATTCAGAAATATGACCTTCTCAAATCCCAAAGAGAATGGAATAGAACAAAGCCAAGATAACACTGCTCCATGTCTTTGGTAGAAAAGATTTTAACAAATGTCCAGTCTCTGATTCATGCGAAATCAAAATGATGACATTGTAGGATCTCATTATGATCAGAGGAAATAGGCTAATGTGATGTGGTTATTGTAATGGGACAAACTAGCAAAAACACACGCGATCAAGGATTCACGACTTATGCCACATCATAAGAATTGACAAGATAACATGATATATCCGTTCATCAAGATTAAAAAAAAAAACATAGCCTTCTCTTTTAAATCTTTCAGTGCAATGTCAATTCAAGTGAACCTATCGATTCCTTGTTCTGAGTTTAAACAGCATCTGCTTTGGTTCACAGACTAAAGGTTTGTCATATCAGAAAGCTTGTGCTTCTTCCTAACCAAAGCACATGTTTGGACAAATATCTTGTGCTCACTGAAAGTTACCTACAAGAACTGCTCGATACTGCCGTGAAAGTTACGTGGACAAGATCTTTATTACTGCAAAAATGGGAATTAAACTGTCAGCAAATCTATGTGACAGTAAGTGTGCTTACTTTGGGAGCTTACACATTCTTCACCTGAGTGTCATTATACCAATACTACGCAAAGAGCTAGCTGTATCTTTCCCAAACTAGATCGGTCATGACAATTGCTGTTTGTGTAATTTACACTGAATCACTGAATGTTCTGGCTGGGTATCCTTTGAAAGATTCAGTTTGGAGCAAACAGAAAAAAAAGACAAAACAAACATGTGCAACTGTACTTATGTAACCTCACACTGACAAAAAATGTTATGACCATAATTATTATCATATATATTTATATATTAGAAAGCTATACACAAGCATGTTAATTTCACAGATATTTAAAAGAATCTTAATATTATTATTCAATATTATTAGAAATACACATAAAAAAAAACTCTACAGAAAAAAAAGATTCAGCAAAGCAAGGGTTCTCAGATGTCATGGCTTAGTTTTGAAAAGCCCAAAGTTAATCACTCTTAAACAACTATCATTTTTCATATAGGCAAAGCTTTCAAAACTCATTCTGGTTTATATAAACTACAAAACGCCACAAAATTGCTTTGCATTGTATTCCATTTTATATGAAAATATAAGCAAGAGTATCATACAATTGTTTCTTCTTTTTTTAATACTGAACATTTAAAGCAAGTCCTAGGTTTGTGATTTCATCAGAATAAACTAACATGGCTCTTAATTTAAGGTATGGTCCTTCATCTACTGACTGCCATTTTTCACGAAAAACACTCCCTTTTCTTCAAAAAAAAAAAGCGCTTGATTCATCCAAGGTTCTAAAATACTCCTTCTCCTTGACTAAAGCCTAAGGGGCTGTACAACTGTACAATCCTTCAAAAAATCTTGCATAAAAGCTTCCATTTGAGATCCATGTCCAATGTCTGGCAACCTTGACCCATCCCCCTTGTCCCCGCCCGCCCTCTATGTACAATACGTTGAACCTGCAACATGACTTTGTCAATCATAACATACATTTAGCGAGGGAACATTCTGCAGAGAGTGGCGAAGAGAACTTAATCTGTACACAAAGTACTGGTAGAGCAACTCAAGTGCTAGCCTGTCGGCGCTGGCCCTCAGCTGAGCTTCTCCCATTGCTGAATGTCGCTGAGGAAAGTTGTAAATACCAATACAAAAAAATTTGAGAGTACCTGACGATTTTTTTTGTTACTATGCATATATGTACACCTACACACATGTGTAAATATATATGCATATATGGTTAAGTCTTGAAAGTCAAATCCACACACAGCAAAGGTTATGCATAGTAACCCCACCCGCTAAAACCCTGTCTTAACCCTCTAATGCTAGCCCCTACCACCCTTTCCCACCCTGACACCCATCAATCACGACAACATGTACATTTAACACTCTTTGAAAAAGAAAGCGAGAAACAAGTAAATTGAAGAAAAGCCCTCCTGTCTGTTTACATTGTGTGTGACTTGACAGAGCGTGGAGGGCTACGATTCATCAGAACAGATCGAGAGAGAACGTGTGAATGTGATGATGGACCGAGGTCAAGTGGGGGGGCTCTTGAGGAGGGGGGCGTGGCTTATCATGTTGCCCAACCCTCAGAAAGGCGGACTCGCTTGACAGACGGACTGTCGCGCTCGTCCAGGCCGGGCCGGCCCATACTAAGGGGCGAGTGGAAGTCGGATCGGAGCTCGTCGCGCTCGCTGCCCTCGCTGCTCAGGCTGTCGGCTGGCGAGCGGCCCTGTGGGGGCGGAGCCTGCTGCGGGGGTGGGGCCTGGTGCTGCTGCGGGTGGGAAGGGGGTGGAGCGTAGCCACCGGGCGTGGCGCTGCTGGAGCGGTCTCTAGGAGGAGAAACAGGTTCGGACTTGATGTGCAGGCTTTGGGTAGAGGGCAGGGAGAGATTTGAACCCTGACATAAGTGAGTGCTAGTGCAATTTCTGTAGGAAGGAAAGGAGACGAAGGGGGTGTTACAGAAGATGCCGAGTGCCCTGCGCACTCACGTACAAACATACTGACACACAAATCATTAACTTTTCAGAGTAAAAACTGTGTATACTACTTATTTGATGAATTCAGGAAATGCTACAGTTAGTGGATGGTACTGTAACAAATCTACAAATAGAAATTACAGTATTTGTACTGTATGTTTACCATGATCTGTTATGACAAACCTAGTGCAATTCCTAACTGTGGCCTTATAAATAAATAAAATACATACAAAAGATGTCACTGAGAAATGTGTAAATAAAAGTTAAGTAAAACTTAATGTTTAAACCTTACTCAAAGTGTTACAACCTTGTAAGAAGAAGTGCTTTCATGTGCACGTGTGTGTATGCGCTAAAGCTCACCCTAGTTGTCCGAGGGCAGAATGCTGCATGTTCTGGAGGTGCTGCTGCTGCCAGCCGCTCATTGAACCCAGGTGCAGGGTGTTGGCACTGCTAAAGCCAGATATGGATGACAAGTCGGCACTGCTTAGAGAATATTCTAGAGCGGAAAACAACAGAAGAACAAAGTTAGACTAGAAGTTTATATCTTCCTAAGTGCTCACATGATTTGAATTGCCAGATGATGTATATATATTTTTTTCATATATTCTTTCATAGTTCATATTCACAAGAAAAGATTAGTGTTAGCGTTGCATTCAAGTGAGAATAATATTATGTGTGTCGATTCGCAAATTATAAATACGGGAAAGTGCGATAAACACATTCACTCTTGATTATACACAGAGTATGAAAAAATACAGCTGCGCCTCCTATAGCTATCCTCTTAAATTAAGCATAGAGCTGTATACTTTAAACTCATCATGATGATTTCTTTTCAAACTCAGAGCTGAAGGGAAAAAGTTATAGTGGAATAAAATGTGTGGAAGATGAGGATAAATTCTGCCTTTATTGTAACTGTAATGCAGGTGATCATAGTGATGACTTTCGTGCTTTGCTGAGTTCCACGTACCGGTACCGTAGGAGGTGGAGATCGCTGAAGGGTACCCGCCCATGCCCTGGCCTGGTAGAGTGGGTGTTGCCACAGAAACTACGGGGGTGGCCAATGACTGTGCGGACTGCGAGTTGTTTATTCTCTGATTCTGGGGTGGAAAGAAGAAAGAAGAAGGAAAAAAACGTACGTGATTAAAGGCAGGAAATGCTGGCTGGCGAGCAAACTTTGCGGGGAAGAAATGAATCACTTGACACGCAGAACCACCAAACTCTTGCAAACTATCATTTACAACCGCCCGCAGGGCGCCTTGTCGCTATAGTAACCCATACAGTCTCCAAGGCAACAGGATCAGCAACAGCAGGGGGTGGGGCTGTGCTTTTTTTTTCTTAGAATGATGACTGATGAGGTAGAAATGCACTCATGTGCCTTGTAGAGAGAAGCTTTAATGGAGTTGAAGCAAAGGTGGAGGGGTCACGCTGATTCAGTGGGCAGCGCAAGGTGAGGAGAGGGTGTGTTTACTTTAAACTACCACTAGGAGTCTCACTTGTTTCTCATTACAGCTCTCAGGTGTTTAGGAAAGGATGTCAAGATTGTCGTTTATTAGGCCAAATGCAAACAGACGTTATTTATAGGGTTTTCTATATGTTGGTAAACTATCATATGAGCTAACACTATATATTAATTATACTTCTTCAAATCTGAGTTACATCTAATTGCTATCCACTGTTTTGACTAACAGTCCCACTTACCAATAGAAGGTCAACATCCTCAGACTGATGGCAGTAAAGAGGCAGGCGTGATAAATTCAGAATGAGATAAATTCAGAATGAGGCGCTTGGTCAATCTAAATGATGACTAAGGGTCAGAGCTATTGCGCATGATGTGGAAAGATGAAAAGCTACAGGGGACTTTAGTATTCAGTATGAACCTAGAAAGCTATTGACTGCTCATGAGGACAGGAAGAGAATTAGAAATAGAGAGACATGATTTACAGAAGAAGGGTACAAATACTGAAGAGCTACTTACAATTGAAGGCATGTTGTTCTTGGTTCCTGGTGGGATGAGCACGCGCAGGTCAGGCTTTCGGCTGTTCATGCCCAGGTTCATCGGTGGGGGCGACTTGGCCTGCATGTTCTTGTTCATACCCCCAGAAGACACCAGCAATCCAGGAGAGTTACGGTGGTTTCCATAGCCGTTTCCTAACAAAAAAAGAAACAAGAAGCAGAGCGTCATACACATTTGCATGGTGCCAAATATAGCACATCAAGCTTTCAATATAACACAACTTTTAATCAGGCTCCATTTGACTTACTAACCTCTACTAAAAATGTGTCATTTTCCAAGTCATCTACAATAAAGCTCCCTTTCAGGCATGTCTCGACATATCATTTTATTTCCATATTCCTTTCACCAAGCATGACCGTTAAAGAAACATCTGACCCGTTCCGGGGCACTGCACTGATCATTTGTTACCTGAAATGTGAGCTTTTGATTTCATCATTTCCCCTAGTTTTCACCGCCACTAAGCAGTCATTCATGTGCTCAAGCCCTCACAGAACACACCTTATCCATCAGCGCTCAGCAAAACCACAGGGAATTAGCGATCTCTCATCAGACATAACCCGTTTCAGTCTTCCTTCCCTCTGGGTCTCATAATTCGAACACTTGAGATTAAGGGAAGACTATAGAGATGTGGTTTCATTATGAGTCTTTTAATGCAATTAATTATTGTGAATTTGGATTTTGGGGGTAAAATGGAAGATTTTTGAAAAAAATAAAATAAAATTGTGGGAGCTTGTATGTGTGAACTGGTTTGGTAACAAAATCACAGAAAGGGATGTTAAAGAATAATTATAACTATTTTTAGGCTTTAATAAACTTCTACACTCGTCTTTGAGCACATAAACATTGACTTTTGTTTAGTGGCTCAAAGTAAAGAAGGTCAAAAGACATCAAGGAGCGGCTCTACACTAGTCTTACACATGCACCTCTGATACCTGCTTATCCGTATCTGCAGCGCAGTGAACAAATCGCTAGCTAGGACATCTGGGTGAAGCAGATTATGTGTCTGGGCCATGGAACTTTTTTTTGTAATCACCCAGCATACATGTGGACTGCTGATACAGTGGTTAAAAACTTGTTTTTTCTCCTGTCAACCAGTCAGAAAAAGTCCTATAGACATTTTATTCATATAAAATTCTAGGGGCAGTGGTGGCTCAGGCGGTTGTGGCTCTGAGTTACTGATCAGAGAATCAAGACCCTGTGAAAATGGGTCACTGTTGGGTCGCACACAACCCAGCCACTGCATGCGGTTAAAAAAAATAGGAGTTTTGTGACAGGATTGGCATTTAGTTTAAAACCTAGATCAAATGATCCCCTAAGATAAAAAAGGATTAAAGCCCAAGGAAAAAATCCCCTCAAAAATGATATCAAGTTATAATAAACTGCAGCTATGCTGAAGTTCAGGATTTACAAAAGTGATGCTCAGGTTTTCATTAATATTCTCAGATAGTTAATTCTGTGGATTAACATACATCACCTCCTGTTACAGCATAATCCAGTAGGCACCTACACAACTGAAAACAGGGGATGAGGCAAGTACACTAGAGTTTTCAGTTGCCTGGTGGGCTAGCAACAAATTTATGATTTGTCCATCCCTGCTGAACATTTTCGGTTCCAAATAAACCCTGTAACCTCACCTCTGAAAGTAAATAGCCTCCAACAGCTATCTTTAGAAAAGATGAGTATGTGTGTGTGCCAGGGAGAGAGAAGGAGATGGAGAAATAGAGAGAGAGAGAAATAGAGAGAGAGAGAGAAATAGAGAGAGAGAGAGAGAGAGAGAGAGAGAGAGAGAGAGAGAGAGAGAGAGAAGAGTCTCATTTCTTCCTGCTGTGGTTTTGTGGTAACTAGGCAGGTGGTTGGTGAATGGAGAAAACTTGTTAACCCTTATTTTTTGAGAAATCGTATGGCCAAAATTAAAAAGTTGTAAATAGTAGATAATAGACGTGTAAATCCCAGAATTATGATTGGATTTATGTAACATTCTTTATATGGTCAGAAATCTGATGGGTAGAATGGAGTCTGTCTCCAGTTACCACAAAGCCTGTTGTATGCTTGACAACATAAATGATAAAAAAAAAAAATCAATCGTTTGATTTAAGCAGCATTTTTTTTTTTTTTTTACCAATGATGGATGCCTATGCGTGACTGTCCATAAATGACCTGCAACAGACTTGTAATTCCTAGGTACAGCTAGTCATAACACTAGTAATAGCTATTTCACAACTGCTACACCACCTGTTAGTTCAGCGAGTGTATCAAACCCGTAGGGATACATTACAGTGGGGAAAAAGAGACAGAAGTACGGTGTCTTTGTTTCTTTTGATATCCCATTTTCTTTGTGGCTAAAAACATGAAGCGCTTTTCACTTGCTGCCACTTAAAAGAGGGGCAGGAATTATACGTTAGACATAAATGAACTTCCTAATCATACGCTGAAGGGGAAAACGAGACACAGATGTTGTCCTCGGCAATTTCTCCGCAGTGATCTTTCTTTAATTTGAAGGCAATGGTTTTTGTTGTTTTGAAATGAAAAGTCTGAAAAGCGCAATTTGTATGATTCGAGGAAAATGAGGGGGGAGAGGCGGGGCTGGGAACCAGGAGCGTGTGTATGTGTGTGCCATTTGCAGTGATGTATTTCCTGCCTCCTTTCATACAGTGAAGTATAGGCGGCAAGCAGCTGGCTCTAGTACTTTTCTGAACACTTGAAGACTCAACAACCACAGATCATTGTTAAGGATTCAGACGGAGAGAGATAGAAGGGACAAAATACATCCTTTTCCCCTTTTCAAAAACAGACGTATTCATCCTCAAAACTACCTCCATAATCTTAAATCATTTAGGTAAAATGCGATGTATTGTATGTCAGCCCTGTAAACATACACACTAAGGAAATGTAAGCAGTTGGATGTTGTGCTGCTCCTCTACGGTAGGGTGCACCGCAGTTCCTCTCTGTTTCGCCCTGGTTGTCATGGAGACATGCTACATTTCACAATGTGCGAGAGATTAAAATTGAGGACGGCTATTACACAAAACAATCATATAGTGTTTATGAGGCACTCCAATCACACCACCTGATGAGTGTTGTGAATGTTGTTCTGAAGCTCCTACTGTCAATGCACACAAGACTTTAACAGAAGCTTAAAACTAAAAAAAAAAAATAAAAAAAAAAAAAACACAGTGGATAACATGTCAATATCAAACCACTAACTGACTAGTAATCCAGTTATAATTCATCAGCTTGATTTGGTGCCATTTGTTAGAGTCCACTGTCAAACATCAGATCATTCCTGAGGGCCAGTTGAAAATCTCAACATGGCTAAAAATAAAATCTCAAACCCTGTTATAGGACTGCACCAGTTCTGTATCTAAACTCAGAGCGAGAAAATTCTGGGCGAGCTAGAGAACAGTTGGCTATGTATGACCAGTCTCACAGAAATGCAACACGCCATTGACCTTCAAACTGTTCTGTTGCTCTGTGACTGAACGCTAGTCTCTCTCTCTCTCTCTCTCTCTCCCATCTCACTCACAATGGGGAAGTGCTAAAATTACAGCTGGCCAGATACCAGCAGTCCCCTCCACCCTCCCGAAAGACTTGATGTGTACCTTTGATAAAGAGCCTGATGCTATTTCTGGGCGTTCGCAGAAGAGGACTAACTGTTAATGCACACAGACTGAGTTTCCTTGTAAGGGGCTACAGGGGCTGGTGGCCATGATAGCATGGATGATTACACTTTAGACATGTGCTGACTCTTTGTCTTGGTGTAATGGCTATATTGAATTTGTGTTCTGTCTAAACACAGGTTTTGAATCGTGGCCCAGCTTTGCCCGATAAAATAACATTATTTGAGCACAATTGCTAATTAAAGGGACAGCACCTCATCAGCCATGGGTGACTTGGAGCGTCACGATTTCTTCCCAAAAGCTGACGTCTCCCTGATGCGATCTGGAGTTTTATTCCACCGTCTAACTGACCTTTCTGACATGTCTAATCTACATGTGACCTACTGAAATAAACGCACATACACACTCCAGTGCACAGAAGTTGTGGTTGTCTGTCAAGGCCACATTTGGCACATAAAGAACGGTATGAATGGAAAATTATCCAGTCATAGTAAACACACTGTATGGCAAAAAGCTGAAGCCAGAGACATTGTTCCATTTTCCAAACGAGTTGTGATTAAGACTCTCTCGTGCTATTCATCATTTACTGTAATGCCACTTTAACCGCACAGTGTGTCTCTTCAAATAGACAGCAGGGAGCATTTTTAAACAGCTGGCATGCCATGCTATGAAAAACCTCAGCCATGACTAAGAGCGAATTGGAGTTTTAAAAAAATGAATATTCATCCCGTTCGCCTAGTTGTGGCCCATTAATCTGGAGGACACTTGAATGGGACGTCTTTGAGCTCCTCATGACTTCTCCCTGGGTCTTGTTTCCAATCGGATGGCCTGTATCGGAGCCACAGTGCGCCCTCTGTTTGGCTGCCCTCGGACACAATGGTTGCATTGGACGGACGAAGACTTTGAATGCGGATGGTAGAGCCGCTACCATAAGGGGTACTTTTGTATAAGAGGGACAGTGAAGGGGAAGAGACAGACAGAGGGACCTCGTCCTCAACTCTCTCCACTGGCCCTGGGGGCACTGCAGGGCCAGACAAGGTTACCCAGCTGGGCTAAACCGAGCACCATGTCAGTTTCCAAGAAGCTACTGTCCTGATTTTTATATAGAATATAGCCATGCTTCTGTGGTGACCACTGCTGAGCTGTTCAGACAGACATATACACATCCACCCACACACACACACACACACACACACACATGCACAAACACATATATGCATGCATAAGCTGTCTCTGAAGCAACCACAAGTCAAAGCCCCAGTATGTATCCACATGCACTATAACTTTTTCTTTCAAGTGGATTAGACGCACACACAGACACACACATGAAGCACATACACATTCCAAAAGCTATTTATGGGCAAACACACTCTTCCTAGCACTCCAAACATATGCTAGCAGTTATGCCATACAAGAAATCGAGAACCTGAAGGGGCCTGACCAGGCAAGTGATATGCATGATGTGTACTTGAATTAGACTCCAGGTCAAACGACAAAAAAAAAAAAAAACCTGACATCGATTATGTAATTTAAAAAGGATATTAGTATTTATGTAACTCGCCATGAAGAAGACTAACACCTAATCTCATGGTGCTCGAGTGTAAGACGTGTAAGCCAAACCTCAGAAAAACAAAATGTTTTTGTTGTGATACCCACCAAACTTCATAGTGTTTTACGATAATTATTTATACCGAAAAAAAGAAAAAAAAAGTCAAGTAATAAAAACAACTGTTATTAACATCATTACATTGTAATTACTTTCTATAACAGATGACAGACTTCTTTTCTTTCCGGTATGCCAGCTTACTAAATTTCGCTGTTTATTCTACATCTAATCCAAAACGCAAACTGAACATTAACTGCGAATGTTAACGACTGCTAGAAAATCATCAGCACAAGCCTGGCCTTCCTCAAATCTTTTTAGTCTGCTTTAGTTGGAAGAAAATGTGAGTTGTGTGTGAGTAAAAAGACAAGAGGGGACATACTGTAGAAGGTGGGGATGCCATCCTTACCAGCACTGGTTCCAGGGCCTGTGGTGAGATCGGCACCCATCAGACCACCTAGGACAGAGGAAAAAACGAGAGGAAACAGGGGGCGGTGTTTCAATAACCTTGTTGCACTTAATGTTCACATCCTACCACTAAAACAAAAACACCTTCCATCAGCTCTATCACATCGTTTATTACATTTCATCTCCTAGTGTGTGTGTGTGTGTCGAAAAAGTCAAGGTGACTAGAAAGATTCTGTGTAAGTGTCTGTGAAGGGAAAAAAATAAAAGACGATATTGCCCGTTTTTTTTTCTTTTTCTTTTTTTTTTGTTTTCGTTAAGAGTATGCCTGGGGTGGCTGGGGTGTGTATATGTGTGTGAGAGGGTGGGTGGGGGTGGGGGGTAATGTGGCCAGAGAGGCTAGGCCGCTGAATCCAAGAAAAATGACACATTTTTATTTTTAAATCAGCACTGCAGCGGTTGTGGTCAGGCAGAACACGGGGCTGGGCCAAAACTCATATTTAGCCAGGCGGCTGATTGCATCAGGAGAGCATGACTGCTAATGACAGGGCTGAAGGGGCGAGAGGCTTTGCTCAGCCAGAAATTTAGCGAGAGAACCAGTAGTGGGGCTAGATTCTGGTGTGAGCGTGAGCACTTAAGAAAATGATTTGTATATCAATGTATTTCGATTAAGGGCAGAATTCTCACTTTAAAAATATATATAAGTTGAACGATAAATTAATAATGGTAAAAGTTGGTATGTTTAGGTTAAACTAATTAAATATAATTAAGTACATTACAAACTAAATTTATTTGAGTTAAAGTAGACATAATATTAATTGTTAAAAAATAGCAGAGTCCAGAATCATGTGCTTTTTTTTTTTTCTGAATAACTATAAGTATTATAATTATTGTGTAGAAAGGAATCAGTGGAAAACTTTAACAAGGTTTAACTTCATTATAACTTAATGAAGTTATACTATTATATTGTAATTCAAAGTAATTTATTTAAAACTGATATGAAGATGCGTGACAAATTAAAAGGAAAAACCCCACATTAACGTTTACAACTGTTTTTCTAAAAGATATCCGCTCAGTTAACGAGCACTTTGATGATGGTGAACATGCCATCATGCTGTGGGTGCTGAGGATTTAAAATCCTCCAATAGGTGTCTAGTTGTGTCGCGATGTGGTTACTTTGCTCCTGATTTACATCCTTTTCATCCACACTGATCTACAATTGAGTGAGCTCTACTGCTCTGTGAAGGAGGGATGAGTCAGCCTTGGGATAAGTCACCACTCCCACCAGGATAAAAATGTTTCGTCAAGGTGATCAGTTAGAATAAGCGCGTACTGTATTAGGGCCAGTTTAATTTGCCAGGCATCTGTATATATATACGTGTATGTATGCGTGAGTATCTGCGTTACCTGCACTTGGAGGTCTGTGTGTGACACCGGGGGACATGCTGTTCCTCTGTATGCCGTGATGGGCAAGGGGAACCAGATTATGGTTGCCTAGGGATCCTCCAGGGTGGCCGTAGATCTGGTTGCTCACTGGGATGGACACTGGCATGTCATAGTTGGAAGGAGGCACAGCCTGAAAAATAGGGAAAAGCTAGAGTTAACTACAGTAAAACAATTATGCAAGACAGAATATGGGAAAAAAAACAGAATGCCGAAGAAAGGTAAAGAAAGATAGATAGAAAGCTGTGAAAGAAAGAGAGATCTTATCTGGATCTTCTTTCATTTACAGCGTTACTCTATGAGTGGCTTAACCTTGAGAAGAGGAGACGTGTGAGCTCTTTCTCCTCCATGTTGAGTTTCGTAAGGAGAAAAATAGCCCCTAATTGCAGCCATGTGTCCTAAGGGTCCGTAAGTGCTCATCTGGGGGAGCATCAGCCGGCAGAAACCGGAGACGGGAGCCTTGTCCCGCTCTCTCTCTCTCGCTCTTTCTCTCTCCCCGTCTTTCTCTCTTTCTGTCCGCAAGCCTGAAGCAATCATTTGCTTAGAGCTGGGCAAATATTTTCGTTCTGTGTAGAAGGTCTCCTCTTTCCCTTGTGTGTTCGGTTTTTGCTTTCTTTCATTATACCTCCGCTCACCACCTACAGTGTTCCCTATCATATTTTTCCACATAAATCCCAAACAACTCTTTTCAGGTTTTAATATTGTGAACAACCCTTTGTTTTACTACTAAAGTTATCCACGAGTACACTCAGCATCCTATCATTTCTGCACTTTCGAGATCGTGCGGTGTGTCTCTCTCTTTTCTTTTTTTTCCTCCCACTGTCTATCATGCTCTCAGTATCTCGCTACATCTTCTTTCAGGGTGTTATTTGTGTGGTGCCATCCTTCCTGTTCAAAACGCTCTATAACACAGAGAACGTAGCTGAGCCACTGTGTCCGCAAACCAAACCGGGCATTACAATAGCCACCATTCTAGACTCCACCTTACACCACATTCTCACTCTGTGTATGTGTGTGTGTGTATGCGTGTGTTTGTGTGTGTTTGTCCATATGGGGGAGTGTTTACACTTTTATAGTAGTGTAGTATTTAGATTTGGTGATATGATTAATATAAAACACACAGGAACTGTTTAAGCTGCTTACAATGACTTTTAGTCTTTAGATATACATCACTGCAAATAACAGTAGAAACTACTTCGGAATATCGTAAAATGACTGGGATTGATATCGGAATGCTAGTTCAAGATCGCCATGTCTTCGGAGACTGTTCATGTCATGAGAAAAAAAAGTTATCACGTAACAATTCTCTTCAGTGTGTATACACGACTGTGGGAATGCGTGCGGCTGTTTGTGCGATGCGTTTTTCTTCATGGAGTTTTTTCAGACACATGACCTACTGCGCGCTTTCAGCTAGCATGCTCCGATGACAGGCTGAAAGAAACACATGCACATTTTTCATATAAACCATAACTGGACTGTATGTGAGGTTAGAAAGCATTTTTGACTAAATTGTAATTAACAGTTTATTTTTTTTTTTTTGCACATTAAGTTTCTCATCACACACAATGAACACTCAGTCTCATCAGACTCATCAACTTGTTTGAGGATGACTGGTGACGGCAACAAGACTCAAACCTCAAACCTCTGAATTCAAATCAGCAAAGCATGGACCTGGAACAGTTAGCAGCATGCTAGCTTTAGGACCTAACGCAGAGCTTCTTCCAAGTCAACTAGTTTTCCTGAGAGAGCGGTTAGCACTACAGTAGCAAGGTGGCATGGCTGTTAGATTTCAGCCCGTTCTCCACTGTAGCTGCAGTACTTACAGGGATCTTATGAGTCTTGATCATATGATCAAACTCTTCGTTAATCAGTTTGTATTTCTCTTCTGTGCGTGGAGTGAGAGCGAAAGCAGACTCAAGCTCCGGGCTCTCGCTGCCTTTGTTCTCCTTCTTGCTCAATGCCTGAAGGCCACAGAGAGACAGAGAGAGAGAGAGAGAGAGAGAGAGAGAGAGAGAGAGAGAGAGAGACAGAGAGAGACAGAGAGAGAGAGACAGGAGTGAGAGTGGTGTTTATGGACGGAGGTACTCACACATAGTCTCTGTCTGCTGATCATTAGGTCTATGTCCTCGTTGATTTTGCGGTACTCTTCCTTAGACTCAGGGCTGTGACCGACTGAGTCGTCAGCGTCGGGGTCCGGGCTGTCACAGCCATTTAGGCCCTTCTTTCTCAATGTCTGCAAACACATTGTTTAAATATTTATTATAAACGGAAGGAACTTTGTGGCACGAATGTATAGCTGGAGTTTCTTTGTATTATTTTGATGGTTCAGCACTAAATTATTTACTCAAAATCTTGTTTATTTAACTCCAAAAAGCGGCATCTGTACGCTTAAAATACGCTTAATAATATGACACATTTATAAACCTGCACCTACAGTATATGTAGTATGTACCGTATAGAATATATCTACTTTTATGAAGAGTGGATAAAACATGGTAGATGCAAATGTATAAATAAATAAATAAATAAATAAATAATAAAAAAAATAAAATAAGAAGAAGTATATGAGTTAAATCCTCTCGGATTAATGGACTTCTGGTTGTTCCCGAATAATATATCCACAGCCAGCAGTTTTCCTCTCAGCCACCTGATGGCCACCTTCTAGTAGAAATAACACTCTCCTCACACACTGCATTCAGCCTAAAAACTGCGTGCCTGTACTGTACCCCGTTTTGATTGTTCAGCACAAACGGAACACAATCCGGCTTTGTTTCATTACTCGTTTCCAGAATGACTTCATCCGTGGCTTTTTGTATACCGTGTGTACAGTGTGTGTACAGTGTGTGTACAGCGTGTCCTCTTGTGATTTAAATCAGCCTTAACTGTCACGAAGTAACTCGTATCAGGGGGCTCAAGACGCTTCATCAAAAACGGTGCGAGAGACTATAATAAGGAGACATTAGCGTCTATGGGGGCATAGCCGCTCGCTAACGACGCGCACACTTAGCGTGCTCACACACACACACACACACACACTTACGCAAACGTACAGCATCCCTTTCATCTGCCTGTCTACAGCACAAACCCCGTAATTAAATTTACTCTGTACTCGCCAAGATTTGATGAAGACTGACAAAGAAAGTGAAATGAGATGAGTTAGGATTTAGTTTTCCGCCTGAAACACACATATAACAATCCGGTGTTAGAAAAGACTGAAGATATTCTACTTTTAGATGTGTGTTATGTAATGGCAACTTAAAAAAAAAAAAAAAAACTTTCAAAGTGTTTAATGTGTTATTAAAAAATAAAATAAAATAATACTACTAATAATAATGTGTGTATAACAATCAGAACTATTCTATACAAAAAAATATACATTATGTGCCTGTTTATTTATTTATTACTTATTTTTTTACAACCGTTACATGATTCTAGATACGAACAAGCAGACTTTCATTTATGATTATGTCGTTTATCGCCGGGTGGTCTTTAACATGAACTCGACTGAATGCGGTGATATTTAGGTTCGCTGCAGCACTATAGAGTAGTGAGGGACTGAACTGATGGAGGGAATGTAGTGTTGAAGAATTGATGGCAGTGAAGGGTAAAGAGGCAGTGTTGCACTGATGTGAGGTCATGCTGGCATGTGGAGCTTTCATGCAGGGCCTGGCAGTTTAAAAGCCAGCGTGGGGCCGCCATGGGGGCCGCCTGCAATGCCACTCATTCCACACATGTGCACCTGTCAGAGCGCCCACACCTGTCACCAGCCCTCACACACACACATATACACATACACACACACACAGACCGACTGCAGGGGGGCAGGAGAAGAGCCAATCATGAGTTTGAATCCAAAAGATGGCCATAGATGGTTTGCTGGCTCTTGATTCTTTCTCTCGATCGCTCCATATCTTTCTTTCTCCCCTCCTTTTTCGATCTCTAATGTCCGGAACATGTAGGACATACAATCACAGGTTACATCAAATGACGACACACGACAAGCTTGCAACGAACAAAACAAAACAAAACAAAAAAAAAACCTATTTGACAAATAAATCAATTTCCCAACACACCACTCTCCATCTTTAATGTTTCCAGTTTGAGTGACTAAAAATAAGACGCTACAGAGAACGAGCCCTCTTTGTACCTGAAGTGAGTGGAGAAATCATTTCCTAGTCTGACATCTTAATAGCTTCAGTAGATGAAAGCTGCATGATCCACTGTCCAAAACATTATTGATGAGG
This sequence comes from Clariallabes teugelsi, assembly GCA_030014215.1. Lineage (NCBI taxonomy): Eukaryota > Metazoa > Chordata > Actinopteri > Siluriformes > Clariidae > Clariallabes > Clariallabes teugelsi. Next base: position 12,769,824 of record JAQMYG010000014.1, on the reverse strand, counting down.
AGTAATCAATCTAACAAAGCGGAAAATGGCCTTGCGAGGAGGGGGGGGGGGGGGAGGGGGGCGAACATGGGGGGCGAGAGAAGAAAAAGAGACCGAAGGTAAGGAGGATAGAGCTAAAAAAAATTGGGAGACAAAGACGGTGAAAATGAAGCCTTCAGAGGCACACTCCTAATTAAACAGCTTCCTCTCGAAGCCTTTCGTCTCCACGCTGGCCTACATACACTCATCTTCTCTAACCTTCAGCCCAACACGTGCACGCGCATGTGTGCATGTCTGTCAAACCAAATGCCATACAAGGTTCTGCTGTCTTTACCAAGTGTCGTCCATCCACAAGCTGCCGGTTAATAATCTTACCTAATATCCGAACATCCTTCACCGTTTCAATATAGCACACCTGATGAATAAATCAAACCACTCAAGGATCAGTGCCCTCAGTACCAACGTACCAGACAGCCTCCCATGTGCCCACTTTATACTCTATCTGCCGCGTTAGCCTTCAGTCAGTCACGGCCGACCTTCAGACATGCTGGACCCAGGCCCAGAAATTCGAGGGACTAAAGTCTAGACTGGCACCATGGATTTGGGGTTAGCTGCAAGATCCACACAAAAGGAGCCCTCCATGCCTGGGGTGACTCTGGCAGGCTAGCGGTCTAGGGCTGGAGAGAGGCCCACATTTCAGAACGTGTTTATGAAGGCGAGGAGACGAGCCAGCAACAAAGCAGCTACACAAATTCAGCTCCTTTCCTTATTGGAAATAGCAGCTGAGCCATGTTGCCATGTTCAGAACAGACAAGAAAAAAAAAACAAGCTCATGGCCCTGAAGGCTTAAAAAAAAAACCCAAATGAAATAAAAGCTCACCAAATACTGATATATTTTTTTTTTTGGTGAAAATTCATAACTGTAGCTCGGATCTCTGGCAAACCAATATACTCAAGAGTCTGGTTCTCTGATAAATTGTGTTCACAGGTCATGTTAAAAAAAAAAAAAAAAAAGACAGAGAGAATGTTTTCATACGAAGTTCATATTTCAGCAGTTAGATGGTTTGCCTTATTCAGCATGTAGTGGACCAGAAAGGCTTTTCCACTCTGAGACTCTGAGGTGGTCCCATTAGGCCAGCAAAAATGACTTCATGCCACTCAGCAGCTCCGCCTCTGTCGTGTGTGTGTGTCTGTGTAGTGGTGTGTGTGTGTGTGCGAGGCTGCGCGAGAGGGCGAGGAGTTCCATGCACTCTATTACACACCATTTTATGGAGCCTTGCTAAAACTCCATGTGCGGATGCTTTTACACACGTATCAACACACACGAACACACAAAAGACTTAAAGCACACCCTCTGGCCCACACATTCAGCCGAGCATCCCATGTGCCTGCTATCTGGAGCAAATGAGATCCCCTTTCTGAGAGAACCAGAGAGAGAGAGACGTCGCAGCTTATTGGAAGCAGGTGGTCGGCCAGGAGCGGGGGAAGCCGCAACTTCATTAAGTGCGGTTTGAACATGCTACTACGGGTGGAGAAGACAAGGGGCAGCGACGCCACATGCGTGCATGCGTGAGTCCATCCAACCGCCTGGTATTTCTTTACTGAGAGACGACGCTACATTTTTCACAATTGTATAAGGACTCTCCTTATACAATTAGGAAAAGTAAAGGGCTTTTTAATTCGCTACATACACTAGATTGGTTACTTTAACCCCATCAATCCCCCCGAAGCCTCTCCATGCAATGAAATCTAGTATCAAAGAGATGAGCTTAAGACCCATCATCCCAGAGTTGAAGCTATACCGCACTTTAAGGATGTAATTACAGCTGTCTGTGGTTTATATGAGGGGGGTGGGGGGGTCAGGCTCAAGGAAAATCCATGCACACAGATAAATTCTGTCACCGGGCGCTCCTCGGTATGAGCTAATCCAGTACAAAGGCTTACAGTAGACGACTGTGCAGACAAATGGCACAATAGTGAACCAAACGGCACTCTATTCAAGAAAACAGCTGCTGCTCATAGAAACATCCCCATGCATTAAAAATGATTGCAGGAGACAAAAAGAGAAACCGTTTAACCGTTTAGGGCTTTTATCATATCTTAACCGTAAGGACTGTAACTAAGGCTTGTGATTTGAAAGCAACAATTTCCAAAAACCATTAAATACGTTTAAGTCTAAAATCGATAAAGACACATCAAAATCTATAACCCCATATGATGATGATGTCACTGCTTCACAATACAACATTTCTTCCATGTCATTGAAACAAAGCACACGTCGGTTGTTTCGGGTTTTATGGGCGCAAAAAACGCAGCATCTCATGTCCTCTCGCTGTGTCTACGTTAACGAGAAGGACAGTGGAGTCTTTCATCGTTCATGACCCGTTCCAGATCCACACAATGGCACCCTAGTCATGGGATGAAGGGGTTCTCAGAGGACGGTCATCTTTCTATTAGCTACGCAACGGACATGCTGAGTTTCTTCGGACACACGCACACAACACCTCCTATCACCCTTTCCCACAAACATACACACACACACACACACACACACACACACACACACATACACACACACACACATACGCGCAACATGCTGTGATTCTTTTTTGGCCTGTGGCGAGTTAAGGTTCTCTCTCTCTCCTAAGTGTGAAAACACACACACACACACACACACACACACACACACACACACGCACAGAGATCAGTTATCAGCTTTTGTCTACTGCATGGCCTCTTATCGTGCAGCTGCATTACAGGAAGGGGCTGAGAGCTTTGAGGAACAATGAGCAGGCACCTGACCTCTCTGGCATGACCTTGTGTTTCCACACCCGGCAGGCCCGAAGGGAGCCCACGGAGCGCTGCTGAATGCCATCTACACCCACAGCCCAAAATAGCAGCTCGGTTTTCCGCCTACACTCGCAGGGAGCACGAAGAGGGCGTGACTCTCATTTTATGTTATTTTGAAATGAAAAAAAATTAAATAAATAAAAATAATAATAAATAAATGTAATCACTGGTATATTACATAAAAATTCTCTGTGTCTGACCTTCACATATACCGCGCTTCGCTTCCACTCTCACTTCTTGAGAGAAAATCTTGTCTAATCTATTGTCCCTGTCTTTACTCAAGAACACATGAGCACGAGAAAACATCTCTGCCCTCTTTAAAAAAAAATCAAAGTGTTTCATTTGAATGAGAAAAAACTAAAAAGAAAAAAAGAGAAGTAAATAATAAAGAATCTTTATCCTGATGATCAAATGTTTATTGGCACCCCGAGGTCTGGTGGCATGGGAAAAGGGGGGGGGGGGTGGAGGGGAGAGGGGGGTTGAGTCTTGTGCCTTGGCTGGCCAAGGGCAGCAGTTCATCGGGTGCTGAATGAATAGAGGCTTGCTTACTCACCCTGTCTCTCCACGCCTATTCTTCTCCATTCGCTTCGCCAGAGCAGTAAGCCAAGCGCTAAATTTAGCATCGCTGGTTGCTATTTTTAGGCCACTACTGGCTTTTTTGAGGCATTTATTAGGGGAAGAACACTAAAAAAACACACAGACTCTCACGCACACACATGGAGGGAATGAGTGGGAGGGAGACAGAAAGAGAGGGAGGAGGAGGAGGAGAAGGAGGAGGAGGGTGGGTGGAAGGGGCTCCCAATTTGGACATCTGAAATGCACTGGGTTTTTTTTTTTTTTTTTTAAGTGTTGCTGCGTGTGCTCAGCAGCTGTTTCCAATCAGATGATGGTTAGGAAAAACAAGAGAAAGAGACATATACACACACAGAAAGAGAGAAAAAGAGAGAGAGAGAGAGAGAGAGAGAGAGAGCATGCAAATGCCCCTCATCAGCCACGAGGTAGAAGTACAACAAGTTGTTCTGTTGCTGTTTGTCCAAACAGCTTTAGATGAGGAGAGCTGGGAGGCTTGAAGAGCACAAAGAACCTCCTCACTCCAAGCAATCAGCGCTGCTTTGAAGGTTGAAAACAGAGCTGATATGACTTCTAGAAGAAAAAATAATAATAAAAAAAGCCGACTGTGCTTTGTTTCAGCTCAGTGAATAAACTATGCAACCTTTAAAACTGGACATCAAAACCATTTTACGTTGTAATTTACTAATTACTAAATTAATGTTCGGTTCTTTTAATTATTCCAATTCTCTGCATCTCAAAATGGGGTCTGTGTGACCTTCAGGGTCTGTGATGTACAGGTATGAGCAGGAGAAGCTAAAATTTCAACATCTAAATGGGAATAAATGAATGGTACATACAGTATCTGCCCTATTTGTTCTTTAAATTAAACATGTGCTTTAATCATAAAGGAGATGAAGAAAAGTTTAAGAAACCATACTCAAGCAACACTGTGCTACTTGGTGGAGAAGCCGGACAAAGAGTAGCCCTTTAATTGGAAAAAAATAAAATAAAATCCAGAGTGACAGACGTGATTGCTCATATTTCATCTTATCTAATATCCATAAATTGCATGCTATTTACTGTTATACACTTGGCATCCAAACAGGCAAGAAGGACAGGAGAGTTTGTATTTCGCTTAATCGTGATAAGCACAAACACTCAACTTATCTGATCGGAGCTTGAAAGACCATTCGGAGTTTTACGCAGTTGTTCGGGTGAGTTATCATATAACGACTCTTTGTAAGCAGAATGAATAGTCCTTCATGTGCAGAACTGCGAGAGAACCGCTCTGGGGCGAACGCTCCTTCTGATGTCAGCGCTACAAACAAGTAAAGAAAGAGTGAACGCGACGACTGAGGCAGAGTGCTTCAGCAGGCTGTTGACGTGCAAGCACCCACACGAGCCAAATATCTTTTAATTAAGTCATAACGGCTACTTTGAGGAAAAATTAAACTGAAATCAGTCCAATTAATTAGCGTTTCTTGGCAACATTAAGCATTCTGCAAGACGTTTAATGAACCTGAGTTGACGCTTCTGTGCAGGTTTTTTCTCTTTTTCTCTCCCTCCCTCACTCCCGCTCTGCTTCAGACAGGAGACAGTGTAAGGGAGGTGAATGCCCTGTTATGCGCTCTCCCACACATCTCACCATACGGAGAACCATACGAGGGAAAAACATCGTGAGGGAGCTTTGCGGAATCTCATTAGCTGAGCAGGTAGTCATTAACAGAATGACCTTTGAAAATAATTACCGACCTCTCTTTTTCTCACACGCTGTTCCCTCAACACCTTTGCTGCCCTGGCTCGTTCTCTCCCATTCAGAAGTTGCAGGTGGAGGATGGTGCTTGCGCTAGCCGAGATTAAAAGGTGACGGTTCAGATTAGGTTAATCTAAGAAGGGAAGAAGATTGGCCCAAGATGTCCACTGGCTCCATGTGGATGTGCATGTGAAAGGGCTGATTTGAAGATTCTTCTGGTATCCTCTTATTTACGTACTTATTGTGCATTAGGAAAAGAACCTCGCAAATACTGCGATGAGGAATATATCTGTAAAATAAAACTTGATATCTTATTTGATCACATAAAGAGCTAGCCAATTAAACCTCAACCTAGAGTGAAGCCTTGTTAAAGGATAGGAAGACTTTGAAGAGCGTCGCCAATAACTAAGCACTTTGGGTGCGTCTTCGGTATCACTAACTCATCCTGGAAAAGAGCGCAACGACGCGCCGAATTTCCCAACCCTGTCTCGGCTCTTCTCTAATGCGCCTCGCATGTCGGGTAGCCTTGCCTGGCGCTCGCCGTTATAGGAACTCTATCTGTCGGTTTGAGATTTTCATCTGCTGCCAAATAAACCATTTGCTGCATTCATGCCAGCGCAACATTTGACATCCCACTCCGTCAACTGTGCTGCGCTGCTTTCTTCCTGCTTGTCTGAAACAAGACTAATTTTACCTTATGTAAGCACCTGTAATTTGGTCTTTCTTTGCAACTTCACATGTAATTACCTGGACCTGCCCACCTATTGTCGAGCCTCAGATGTTGCTTTGCAGGAGACTTTTAATGGGTTTTTGTGTAAGAAAAAAAAAATGTGCCAGTGAAAATAATTTGCCTGAGATGTACCAACACACCAAGAAAGCACAACGATGCTCCTGCCATATTCAGTAAGGTTTGACGGCGCTATGAACATTGATTTATTCCGAGCGGCTTTTTCCGAGTTGGCATTGGTTTCATAATTCTCAGTCAAAGTGGATTCTCCATTGGTTCATCACTTTAAGTGCATATCTTCCATTGATTGATTATATATATTGCAGGAATGCATAAAAAATATGGTTTGGTTTCTATTCATTTTGACATCAATTGTTGGCACTGGAGCAATTGATCTTTCTATCTTGCTTTTTTAGCTCTTTTTTGGTCATGTTTTTTTTTTTCTATCTCTCTCTCTATGTGCTGTATATAGTCTCTTATTGCAGCATGTTGGATTGAGAGGCTAGCCTAGCGGACGTTTGAGTTAAAAGAGGAACGGGCATGACCCTGAAGAGCCGAGATAAAAATCAAGTGAATAGTGGAGAAGAGAGAAAAAACGTTCTGATGAGAGCTGGGGTGAGCGAGTAGGGCCTTCAGCCCCTCGCAAACACAGCTAAAGAGGCCGGGCAGAGCCTGCTGCTGCCACTCTCCCAGCGACGCTAATTATCAGCCGAAGACATGCTAATTACATGGAGCTTTATTGCTAATGTAGCAGGCCGCTCTTCGAGACGCCCACACGCTGTGCCCGGCTCCCCTGCCTCTCCTTATCCTCCCACTGCACCCTCCAAGGCATGCTGGGCAAAGACAGGAACAACTACATTTTATCCTTGAGCTTGTTTTTTTATCCCTTATATGAGCCTTTGTGGATTCTTTCATTTATATAAGACAGAATATTTACTTGTGGATATAAATACACAAGGGCGTGGATGTATATGTTTGCTGCAAATGTATGCCTTTCAATGTTTTTCTTTTATTCGCACAAAAAGGGATATATGCGCTGCGTCTTCAAAACTAGCACCCACCTCCCGGTTCTAACCCTCCTCCCGAAGCCCAGCTGAAGGCTTCAGCCCTATCCTTCCATCTCAACAGTAAGTCTGCTTTGTTCCTCTTGACCTCCTGCTCCCTCATCTCCCCTGGCCGTGATGTAACCTAGCAGCAGCCAAATGGGGGCCCTGTAGGAGCTCGCATGCTCGCAAATCCAGTTAGCTTGCTGCCTCGGGCGCACGCCCAATCAATTTTCACTAGCACAAATCTGCCATGGTGGAGAAGGAGCTACGCTAAACTCCTGTTTTTTCCACAACCGCACTGTTCTTTTTTCACGCACCTTTTCCCTTCAGCAAATGTGAGCACATTATCCTCAGGTGCTTTAAATTACGGCTCTTTTTTGAAACGTGCGCTCAAACAACCAGTGTTTGGAATTGTGGCTGTTTGTCTCAATATTTCACTGAATCAAAGCTCCCTAAACATTTCAGACAACGCGTAATGTCGGCTAATTTGGACCCTGTGCTTTCTGTAATAACAGTTATGAATGACATGACGGCCTGATGTAAACTGAAGTGACGCAAAACGGCGCGATCGTTTATTTCTGCGGCGGCTGTTTAACATTTATTGTATTTAAATGTGTTGTAGCTTACGGATGCCTAATGCTACCAGATAGGCTCTTATCTTACCGCTTAATGGATAGTAATGCACTTATGCACTTTGGTTTCAAGGAATTCCAAAGTGAAGCATGACAATTTATAATTCATTCCCTGGCTGAAGTTTAGGTCTAGACAAGATTAAAAGTCTACTATACACATGTCTATAATGCATTAAGGGAGTGTAGCGGTCTGCTGTCTTCACTTGGCAAGCATTTCTGCTGTGTTAGAAATATAAAGCAGCCGATAGGTTTTGTCCTGACTCAGGATGGTATATAAGTTTGCATTCAAGTCCGATTCTTCTTAATAATGTGAAATGAAGATCATAGATGTGATAGTAAGTACATTTTCCTCACTGGTCTCTTAGATAAGTTTCATGTAAGTCTTTACTTAGTGTGTAAGGATGTCTCAACGTTATGAACATACAGCATGAAGGAACAAAGAAGGGGGAAAAAATCTTAATTTACAGCAATATTGAACAAATGAAGAAAAAAAAGGTTGTGTATACACAGGCTTGTGTGAAATGGAGATGAGAGAGGGGACTGAGGGAAAGTGTGCTGTGACTCTGGAGGGTTTATGCAATATCTCGGAGACAAAGAGAGAGTGAAAAGGAAAAACTGTTAAAAATACAATCTGAATCAATGACAAAGTAAACTAAAATTCGTGCTATGAAGAGCTGAATAATTCTCAAGCTTTTATACAAAGAAGCCATAATTTGGAATTTCAAAACCACCGAGTCAGGTGGAAGATTTAGCTTCATTTTTTATTTTTTTTTAAATGATCACAGATAAAAACAGACCCTAACAAACTTCAGCTCCACTTCTTATCTACTGTATATGTACATTTCCAGTATTGCACAGGGTCTTTTTTTCCATACTCACCTGAATCAACACACGGGTAACGCTTAGCTGGCGAGTTAAATCAGAAACAACACGAGATTATAACCATATTTGGATAAAGGCTGGGAAAAGGGCGAGCTAAGGTGCGACTCTGGCTGACACTTGCACCAAACCTGAGAGGACAAACAGTATCTTTTCCCATAAATCCTTAAGTGCCTCAGAAGCCCTTGAGTCCTTGGCCACGTCTGTGTGGAAAGCTTGTTGCGCAAGCGATTCACGCTGGGCTTAACATTTGCTACTGGACGTCTGCCTCGTGATTGGCCTCTGTCATGGCTGTTTAGCTCGGACTGAACCCGGCTTTGGTTTCAGGAACGAGGCCAACGCTGGCGCAGCAACCGGCAGACAGCATGTCTCTGAGGCCTGAGACTTATCCAAGGCTTTAGCATGTTTCGATCACTGTTGTGAGACACAAAGTGGCCGGAGACAAGCGGGATACAAGAAGCTTTTGTCATACACACTGGCTAAAACAGTAGCAGTGGTCTGGAAGAGTCCAGTATCACTACCGTTCTCTCTTCCTCCACAGGCATGGAGGAAGCTTCACGTGCAGTTTGGATGGACTGCAATTGGCAGTTAAGTTCATGATTTTGTATTTTATCTCCCCACTGAATATATTAAAACCCACAACATTTATCACTCTCTGCTCATTCATTCCTTTCTAAGTCCGCTTGTACAAGCGGCGTGTGATTCAGCTCTGGCTGGTGTACGGCAGATTCCTCACCTCCACAATGTCAGAATTGGTCCTGCTCTCATGAGGCTCGTTGTACTCTGTGTACTTCAGTAGCACTTTATCCATGTCGGTGCTGGCGTACTGGAAAAGCTTGTTGGTGCTGTTGAAGATGATGAGGGCGATCTCACAGTCGCATAGCACACTCAGCTCATAGGCTTTCTTCATTAGTCCAAACTTCCTCTTGGTGAATGTCACCTACAATTTGACAAGGAGAGAGAGAGAGACAGAGAGAGAGAGAAAGAGGAAAGGGAAGAAAAAAAAACGTTGAAGAGGCACTACACATAACTGTAAAGGTGTAAGAATATTGTCTTGAATCTCTCTCTTGCTCTGAACAGTACTACTGTTGGAAAATCAATGTTTTCCAGTTTTCTTTTTTGTTCATCCAAAAAGTCTGGGAAAACAGACCCTGGCATAATCAGACTTTTTCCACTCATATATCAAGCAAAGGTTACAGAAAAGAATTTCTCGCTGTGTTTATAGAAAAAGTCAGAACCGGTGTGTTATGAGAACATGCATAAGCATTAAAATGTATCAGCTTAACCTTTAACGTCTTGCCTAATTAATATTGTGTATAATGTTGTGTAAATTGAGGAACAACTTCAGACAGATCCTGTATTATAACGGTACATTTGTGCAGAGATAATGATTCCAACACCAGTCCATTTTAAACACTAGTTAACCTCTTCCTATTAAACTGTGTATCTTGAATTTGTTAGTGAAGTTTATATTTAAGGCAATGTGGATCTCTGAGAATGGAAATGGATACAGCTAAAATTTCTAACTGGACAAGAACAAAATTCCACATAGAAAGACAGATTACACACACACACACACACTAGCGCACACACACACATCATCATCTCTCTTTGCTCACAGTGCTGACATGTAACTTCTCAGTAAATGTTCTCGTCTATCGAATTAGTAACGTTAAAAATAAACACCCTTGGACATCCCCCAGTGCGTGTTTCAACATGCTCAGTCGAGAGAAATGCACCTCTACCAAAAACACAATACTGATGACGGATAAAAATCGTTTAGAAAAAAAAATTAGAATAAAGGAAGAAACAAGTCCAGCCTTTGGTCATGGTATAAATTTGAGTTTGGCAGAAAAATAAAAATAGGCAGAATTTTTCTCATGTGGAAGTTTAGAAGATTTATACACTCACTAGCTCAAAATCATGTAAGAACTACAGTACATAATTAAGAAGGCAAAAAGGAATATGCTGAAATCTCTTTCCAACATGCACACACACACACACACACACACACACACACACACACACACACACACACACACACTCGTATACACACAATCTCTCACCCCCACCTCCTTTTGTTCTGCCATGCCACACTTCAAGTTCAAAACAAAAGATTCTTTCAGGTAGCGAAGGAGCGATGACCCCAGGGTCGGCCCAGACTTTCATCTGGCTCACATACGGCTGTGGAATGAGAACCTGCCTGCCACAGCAGGGACACAAACATGGCCTCCAAGCAAACCACATGTCCGTTATCATCCTGAATTTAAAGCTCCGTGCCACATTTGGCATAAATTTTATAATAAACAAGCATGGAATACGGCCCAGATTAACAAACGCTATCAAACACAATGTCCAGTTCCACCCTTTTTAAAGAGGAATGAGCTCTGAAACGCACATTTGATCTCTGAAACACGTTGCCCTGAGATAAAACCGAGACGTAGTTACAAAATGTTTTTTAACCGAAGTGGTTCTCAAATGTAGCTGTTCACAGTCTTTCAGTCTCACTCTACACACACTTTTGTTACTATTGGCACTTTTTTAACTCAGAACTGTCTGATATTTTATTGGGCTTGCTTGTTCTAAGCTGTAAAATGTATCTTGAAATACATACAATACAGAACATTTGTAAAGGACAAGAGCTTTACACTAAATAAAAAAACAATGCAGTTTCCCTCACTGATTCCTGTAATGTTTTTTCCATTTTTTATTTTTTCCACTAAATTGTGAGGTTGTACTGTAGGTGTACTCAAACTGTCTGGACGATAACCATGTGTAGTGGAAAAGCTAAGAAATCTTGAATGTATAATAAAATGTTAGTTAATGTAAATGTAATGTAGTGCCTTAATGTAAAACGTGTCCATTCTTATATATCCTTGTACTTGTACCTACAGAATGACAAACTGTCAGCTTTCCTGTTAATCATCTATAGCTTGTGTCTGCACGATTATTTGCATTCTGTAATTTTTTTTGAGGCACACAAAATAGTATCTTAGCAATCCAGGCCAATATTAGCCAGTTGGCTACTACAACATGTTTATGCTCAAGCCAAAATTTTTCTAGCTAATTTCAAGAAGAAAAATTTTTTAAAACAAAAGCTAGCAAACATTGTAGAAAATCCCAAGCCTCCCAGGATTGCTAGTTAACATGCTCAAACCAAAACCAGCTAGATAAAGTTAAAGAATTGTCCACTACAGATCTAACTAATCCTGAGAGGGAAAAAAAACCAGCCTGGATATGATTCATGTATATAAATAGCGAACAATCTATGATTAACTGAGAGAAGTGGGAAGTCAATCAGTTATTCACATAGGGAGCAGTGTTCATATGTGGGAATATTAAAAATGGTGGGATTTATTTGTATGATTATCTCAATTTTATTATAAAGGGTCAACATATGGTCAATGTTCCCTTAAAGATTATGAATCAGTGCGTTTCTTATTTCAGCCCCAAACCTAAGTAACAAAGCTTTTAACAAAACACTACATTAAGATGGATCAAAAAAATCTGAACCAGACTGTGGATGCACCCACACACAGTACATACGACACACACACACACCCACACCTGTCGTCTTCTTCACAGGGATGCCATGTGATTGGTGACAGTACTATGCGGTGGCAGATACCTGTGGCCTCTCCTACTGACAGCTTCTATAAAATAAAATTACTTCTACGGTTACTTCTACTCGTCTTGTCAACGGCCTGCTGTCATTCCTCTCCGCTGAGCCATAAAAGGAAGTGATTATGTTTTGATTATGTCTCATCAGCGGTGTTCATTAGGCAAAGTTTGTAGAACACCATCGATTGTTTTGACAGTTCTGTTTCTATTGAAGAATAGACCATGATGATGAGAGCTTTAAAAGAAACTTAGTGCCACGGAGCTCGCTGAACGTCTGCACTTTCTCTATGGTGCTACTGCTGACTCATTTTGGAGAAAGTATAACTCAGGCTTGAGTTTTTGGGGTTTTCTGGTATGTCAGGGAACATTTAGTCCACGCGTTAGAAGGCCATGTGTAAAAAAAAAATGTATAGAGAACTGCAAATTGCAAAAAAGAGACAGAAAAACAGAGTCAGCAAACCATAGGGGACTACACCCAGGCAAAAACAGGACCCTGTGCTAAAACAAGGTTTCATGTTATGTCGATGCTTCCATCACTATGATTTGTCCTCTTTGTTGTGAGTCGGTGATCCACTGGTCTTTTAAAATCAAAACAACTTTGTTGTCTCAGTCACAACAACAATAAAGACAGCCTCAATTGTCTCATGCTTTTGGTCACAACAGAGATAAATTAAATAACCATTTACGCCGCCACTTCCTGTAATGAAATGACCAAGTCACTTTGGAGATCTGTAGTCATCTGAAGCCCTTCTACAATCTATTACATGCTGCACAAACTTCTCCGCTTATACCGCAGCTGACGTAATGGCAAGTCGCGAGCGCCTATAACACGATTGTCTTCCTTTTCTCCAGTTTTCTGTTCGAGCTGCCCCCACGTTGTCATGCCTCAGTCTTCCGGGTGCTCTGGAGCCTTCAGCGAGTGAGTGCGTTAATTGCTGAAAATGGCACTTATGCCACTTATGGCACCTTCTCCAACTACGTAGTTAGTGGGTGAGAACAGTCAAGAGACTGCTGTGCAAAATCAGCTGCAAGAAGGGTTACTGCTAACACTGGCTTGAAGACCTTGGTGTGAAATACAAACATAGGCACAAGCTTGAAGACTTGTAATTGGCCAGGCGTGATCAATCCACCCCATATTCCCAAATATAATGCACAGAAAAAAAGTTCCAGGTTTAAAAGGAGAGAGACACAAGAGGAATTCTGTTACACAATTAACCCTTAAATGCATACCTAAGGGTACTATTGACCTATGACCTCATTTCCCCAAAAATCCCCCTTTTATTGCAGTTATGTGCTTAACTCCCTGGTATTACTAAACCATTAAGTATATAGCTGATAATATAATGTTACAATACTAAAAGTTTTTTAGGTGTTTTTTTTTTAATAGTTAATTTTGAGCAGCATTCTGTACGTGGTAGCTGTAGTGTATCGTTTAAGTGTAAAAAAAAAAAATCTAAAAAAAGAAATATTTAATTTATAATTTTGCTTTGCCGGGTAAACCCTATGACGGCTGTTAATGTCTTCTTTTGCTGACAACTAAAGTGTGTACGAAAGCCTCGGTCAGGCGTTTAAGGGGTTAACACGGATGCGGATACGAAGAAAAACAAACCAAATGGCTAAACGATTAGAAGAAACAAGGTCGGTAACAGTCTGACTCCCTGGGCCTTCATGCGCGGGGGTTGGAGACACGGGGGCAGGAAGCACATTTCTGTGTATTTCCTCTCATAACAGGAAGTGCCTGACGGCTTCCCCTTCACAATGGCTTCGCTTCTGCTTCCCGCCTCCCGGGCTTGCTGTTTTCCCCAGGGGAGTTCTGCCGGTGGACAGAGACAGAGAGGACGAGTAGTCATTTGTCACCGTGCCGTCCCCCACCCTCTGTGTCCCTCACACTAGATCATCCATATACTCCGCGCAGACCCTGGAGACCCGTTCTGCTGTAGCGCCCATTTACACGCGTCTTAATTGGAGGTGTGCATGCTTAAGCTTGACAGCGAAGCCTTTAGTATGACTGTGTGTCTTTATTTATGCTGACTTCAACACCATCTCTATACCCTTCTGGATGACCCATATTTCAAGAGAAAAGGACGGCACATGCGTATAGAAAGTATTGGTGAAGAGGATTAAAGTAGTAAGAGTGAAATTTACATGGCAATAAAACTGCCAATACTTCCCTGATTCCATTTTAATAATGTAAATTTTAAACTAGGAGGAAATGGGTAAAAAAACCAAATAGAAAAATGGTGTGCTAAAAGAGGAAGATACACAATAAGAAGAAGAAAAGAGGGAATAACAATTAACCCAAGAGGAAGTTCATAATTTGTGGAGATCCAATTCAAAGAAGAGTAATTTGGAGAATTCTTTTTTTTTATATAAAAAAAAGCCACTTCAAGAGGAAGAAGAAAGAAAGAAGAAGAAGAAGAAGAAGAACTAAGTGCCGTGTATTTTTTGAGGAGACAGACGCAGAGGAAGCGATCAGAGGAGCAAGGTGAGAATCGGAGGAAGGTGAGTAGGGGTGACGGGATACCCAGAGGGCCTCATTATTTTCCTGCTGTTAATTTCACTCAAACTGTTTCGCACCTCACCACTGTTGATTGGAGAGATGTCTCTGTTGTCACGAGTGCTGAGATCCGGCTCCAGCTCAATGCCATCAATCCACCATGCAGCGAAGACGAAGAGAAACTGTACTCAGTGTAAAGTTGGAAGTTTGAGCTAAATCTTGATGCTTATGGTGTTCAGGAGAACTTGGGTCACTTATAAAGTCATAAGCACACTGAGAATCGGAAAATATTAGTTGGCCTTTTTAAAATGTAAATCACTTATTCACACTTTTTTGTCTTGTTTGTTGTAGGTGAGATTTTTTTTTATCAAGGAGATGACATGATTATACCCTAAATGCTAAACAGCTAAATACAAGTAACACTATGAATTAAGTTGCCAATGAAGTTTTATGTTAATTTTTCAAACTGCAATGCATGATGTAACTCCCCTCTATACGAGCGCATTTATCCATATTAACCTCGTAAAAAACATCACTTCTGTAGGAAAATGCCAAAAAAACGTCGTCTTCTTCATCTTCTTGATGCACAATGGGTCAGCTGCAAACCATTTATCCTTTCTATGACTAATGACATCCCTTATCCTGCCCACTGCCATCAGGGGCCACTTCCTCCCTGGCCTCTGTTGACCTGACCCAAGTTTGTCTCACCACCTGGCCAGATGGATCACAACCCTGAATTAGCCACCCTCCATTAGACCCAATTACAGCCGACTCCGATGCGGCTGCTTCCCGACTGGCAGCGAGGCATCTCACTTAGAACGACTCCATTTGATTCAGCTGTGAACCGATGTCACCTTCTCATTTGCCCTTCGTTTGAGGAAACCTCTATAAGAACGAATAGCTGCAGGATCGATCGAGAATTCGGTGAGGGAGAGCTGAGCAGCGAGCTAGCACGGTACGTAGCTCGGGCGTTTTAGCGCACAGGGAATCTTTTCATTTTGATGCGCACGGGAAAAGTGTTTGAGTGGCCGGAGGGCAAGTCGCCAGGCTTCGCACACTAATGCCCTGTGTGGCTGTCCGGGCAGTCAGTCAACTGGCCATGCTCCGGGGAAGTGTTTTCGCGGGTGGTGGAGGTGGGGGGTCCAAGTGGCCGCCCAGGGCGATGAGGGTCCAAGTAAGGCACTGCAGGCAGGGTGGCCAGCTACACACTTGCCACTCAAATGAGGGGTGAAAGAAAACCAACAACGATGTAAACACACATCTCTATACATGTTCTTTGAGACTGGGGCTAAAACTATGCCTGTTTTAGCTGAATTTTTTTTTTTCTACTAATTTAACCATTAGGTTTTTCTTTCAGTGATAAAACTGTGGGGATTTGCTGAGGAACTGGAACATCAAACACTGAATGTGATGGTATTTGCATGAAGGCCTGCAAACATCTCAAGAATGTTGCACCAAAGGTAACACCATTGAAGCGGGCAGCTGTTTATTTTGCTTTGGTATGGAAAGATTTCCTTAAAGGGGAAGTGAAAATATGCAAAGGCCCAGCCACGACTTCAACAAATTGAGAGCAGAGGGGAGGAGAGAGAGAGAAAAAAAAAAAAGGTTGTGAGTCAAAGGTCCTTCATTCTTGTCTTGTGATGTCTGTCTTCATGGTTTCCTCCGATCACACAGAACTCAGTGCTTCGCTACAGTCAGTCAAAGATCTTGATGAGGAAAGACGGCTCTCTTTAAAAACCTTTTATAGGCCACCATCTGCACACAACAACTTGGTGCAGATTATTTTTTGACAGTGTAATGATAATACTGCACATTTTTTCTTATCGCTGCTTTAAACTTGTCACTATCACTATAGTTTCATAGCTGGTATTATTTTCATCAAAACCATATTTACTGATAAGGTATGAAGCCACTTCCTCTTTTCTAAATAAAATCCTAAAAGTTTCTCAGTTTTTCTTATTGCCTCACTTCGCCCTCTCCTTCTCCCTCTTGAATCTCAAGTCCCGGAAAGCTGTGGCATCGACTCTCATCAGGTGTCCTTCCTGTATCAATCTCTGATCTTGAGGGAGGGGAGGGAGAAAAAGTGAGAGAGTAAGAGAAGGACAGCAAGAGAAAGAAGGAAAGAGAGCAGTGATAACACCAGGACAGGATGCTTTCTGTGCAATATGATAGCCTCCCCCAAAAACATCCTGACCTAGACCATGCATCCTTCTTGCTCTCTTTCCTTTTTCCTTCTCTCTCCTCTTCTATTGTGGCTATTCATCAAAGAAACTATGCCTTTAAACCCTGGCCATTTCTACTTCACCAGTTCATCTCAACACACCTACCATGAACAGTTACTGAACGGAGAAACAATGCATTGAAAGAGTCTTAACTAAGCATGTTTTTCTTTATTAAACTGCAAAAAAAATCAAGCAGGTAAAACTGGAATTTCTGAACATGGATTATTTAAAGATTACTAGAGATGTATTTCTTTCCACAGCAGACAGAAGAGAAAAACAAGAAGAGACTGCTGGTATGATAAGGGCTTTGACTCATTTGTGCGAATCTTTGCTTCTCCGCCTTGTGCATGTGAGCCTCTGGTTTCCTCAGGGGGGGGAGAACTCACTCAACCCACGAGTGCCAAATGACTAATGCCACCGTTCCCCTGCCGTCTGTGCCGCCTGACACACCCATTACTTTCCACTCTCCTCTTCCTCTTCTCTCCTCCTCTGCCCCTCGTTCCGCCTTCAATAATTGATCAGCTCTTCACAAAGTCCAGACAGCAGTCGTTAAATGGGAGTGCGGACCCGCTCCATGCCATCAAAAGTGTTGGCTAAAATAAGTCGCAGAAGAGTGTTTGCTTGTTTTTTTATATACAAAATAAAGTTCACAATGAGTGAAACTAACCCTAGAGTCTCTCTCGAGCTTGCTGCCTTTGACAGATTGCCCTCTGAAGGCACCTTTAAACTCCTATTTCTCTGGCAGCCGCCGAGCGTAAACATCAGACACACAGTGAATAGAAGAGCTCATTGATCTTGCTGTAAAACAAGTACCTATGTTACTGGCACCACTATAATCGATACAAGTACAGAATTTGTTAGATATGGTATCTGTCTGTGTTTGCGGCCCTGGCTGGCTGGTGTCTCATGTCCTGGGCGTTTAGGTCATGAAAAGACTCGTATTAGTAACCTACTTTTAATCCTAAATCCAAAATGAAATCATTCAGAGGATAAATAGCAAAACCTACAGTAGACATGACTATATAATTCATCCACGAACATAATGATTACTTTCATTTCATTGTCTTTGAAGCGTACTTCATTACAGACGAGAAGCTGAGGATATGTGGAAAATTACCAGTCTATAAAAAAAAAAAAACAATAACTATGAAACGGCCACATAAGCCACAAGTGTGATGTCATGCTAAAGGCTTATATCTCATTGGCCTCCACCTACAACCTGATCCGTAAAAGGAAAACTACTGGGCCGAGTGGTGCGGCCCCAAAGATCCGCCCACCTCCCAATTTCTCTCTCTGCGTGCCTTAGAGGTTGTTTGTCTGTTTGTTTGTGCTCCCCTCCCTCCCACTCTGTACTCACCCATGCTAAAATAATCTTTCACCGACATTAGCTACAGCGGGTGGCACGTCGGCCACGGGCCATATGTAGAGTGTCGAGAGCCGCTGGTGCTATTTTTAAAGGATCGTTTCAGTTTAAAAGTGCGCCACTCCTGAAAGTTGTTGAAACCGTCTGAATTAGGATATAT